>PVHX01000985.1:0-236512 GCA_004024805.1 Geosciurus inauris | reverse complement strand
TGTCGTGTTCAGTGTTTCTCTATTTCTCTTATGTTTCCCATTCCCACCTCCCTTATTCATCAGCATCCACTAATCAGAGAGACCATTCGGCATTTGGTTTTTTGGGATTGGCTTACTTCACTTAGCATAATGCTTTCCAGTTCCATCCATTTGCCTGCAAATGCCATAATTTTATTCTCTTTTATTGCTGAATAATATTTAATCAGCTGTCAAGAAGGGAATTGGCCAGCCTCTAACCATGACATAATTGAGGTCAAGATGGTATTTAATTTAATCACGTATGTTACAGGGTATCATTTTTTTTTTTAGTATTTCTCAGTTGAAAGAGCATATATATACATATATATGTGTATATATGTATATATGTGTGTATATATATATATATATCTCCTACCTACAGTAACAATTTCACAAAAATAGAATTTAATGGCTAACATTACTATAATTCTCCTGTAAATCAACATTATAACAAAGGTGACCAATTAATAATGTCAGTAAATAAAATATTAAACATTTCAGAAATGCAAATATGAATTTGTATTATTAATATCAATATTTATCAGTGATATAATCTTTTTTGAAAATGATATATGGGAGAAACTAGTAAATGAAATAATAGACACTAATATTAATATTCAAATATACTTTACCTCATAATTTGAACATATTCTAAGACAAAAGATTTACTTGAATGTTCTTCCTATAATATGCCAAGAGGCTTTGTTGAGACAACATATTCAAACATGATTGATTAGATAATCAAATTCATTGAGATTTTCTTTCACATAACCTTTGGGATAGCTATTTGTCTGAATCAATTAGAAGTCCCCTGGCATAGTTTTCAGTTAGGCAAACAGTAGATTAAGCAAAAAGAAATGATAGAGCCATTAATATCTTAGCCTGAAAAACAGGAAAGAGCTAGGGCAACACATGTACCTCCAGTGACCTGGGAGACAGAAGCAGGTGGATGGTAAGTTTGAGGTCAGCCTTGACAACTTAGCAAGATCTTGTCTCAAAATAAAATTAAAAGGGACTGGGGATATAGCTCATTGGTAAATCACTACTCAGTTCAATCCTCTGTACTGAAAAAAAAGAAGGAAAGAAAGAGGAAGAAAAGAAGGATGGAAGGATGGAAGGAAGGAAGGAAGGAAATTAATAAAGAAACAAAAGAAAACGGAGGGCTGCACATGGACAGTGCTTCCTTGTCTAGATTTCAAACCAGAGAATTTCCCACTGACTGACCTTCATCAGGTTATTTAATATCACTGTGCTTCTGTTTACTTAATTAATGCTTATTTGCAAAAATAATACTATAAAGATATCAGCATTTCAGTATTTTTTCTAATGGTGGGGAAAATGAAAATGAAGTTACACAATCTCCAATTCTATGCAAAGCCAGACAGAGAATTTTTAATTTTGAAACAGTTTTCATTGTCCATCACCTTTAATAAATCTGATGCAAAGGACCTACTACAAACTGTATTTTCCTGGGATCTTTAAGAAATTTCGAGCCAGGCACCCTGGCGCACTCCTGTAATCCCAGTGGTTCAGGAGGCTGAGGCAGGAGGATCATGAACTCAAAGCCAGCCTTAGCAAAAGTGAGACACTAAGAAACTCAGTGAGATCCTGTCTGTAAATAAGATATAAAATAGGGCTAGGCCTATGGCTCAGTGGTCGAGTACCTGAGTTCAATCCCAGATATCCAGTACCCCCACCACCAAAAAAAAAGAAATTTTGGTGTCCTATTTATTTTTACTGTAACTGTGGCAAGAAAAAGAAAGACCATCAGAAGCTACCAAGGAGTAGCTCAAAAGAAGTGATGCAAGATACATTAGAAGTGCTCTAAATATGATATCTAAGACAAGTCCTATACAAGTTTGACCTTGTCTCAAAATAAAAAATAAAAAGGACTGAAGATGTAGCTCAGTGATAAATCACTATTCAGTTCAATCCCCAATACTGAAAAAATAACAAAGGATGGAAGGAAAGAAGGAAGTCAGGAAGGGAGGAAGGATGGGAGGGAAGAGGAAAACTTATTCATAGGAATAGAAAATCTGATCCTGAGATTCATATGGAAATGCAAGGGATTTAAAATAGCCAAAACAATCTTTAAAAAGAAAAAAAGAGTTGGAGGATTAACACTTTCTGATTTTAAAACTTTCTATGAATAGACAGAATTTTAGACATAATTATGGCATAAGAATAGGCACATAGGTTAATGAAATAGATTTGAGAGTTTATAAATAAACTCTTACATTTACAGTAAGTTAATTTTCAACAAGGCTTCTAAGACCAATATGGAAATAATCTTCTTTTCAGAAAATGGTGCTGGGACAACTGGATATCCACATGAAAAATAATGAATTTGAATATCTGCTTCATACCATATACAGAAATCAATTCAAACTGAAATAAATATTTAAACATAAGAGCTAAAACTATAAGTCTTTGAAGAAAACATAGATATATTTATCTCCAGCATATATATATTATATATATATTGTTCATATATATAATATGTATGTATCCAATAAGCAAATTAAAATTGCCACCAGGGATATGAAATGCAAATCAAAACTACAATGAGGTTTTATTTTATCTCCATTAAAATGGCTATAATCCAAAAGCCAGATAATATCATGCATTACTGAGGTTGTGTTCAAATTGGTTCCCATTCATTGCTGTTAGGGATGAGAAAGGTGTCGTTGCTTTGCAAAACATTCTGACAGTTCCCAATCCTATTTGTTATCAGTCAAGGAGAAACCAACACATATCTCCATACAAAACTTGCACACAGATGTTTACAACAGCATTGTTCATAATAATCAAATAAGAAAAAAAACTAAAATTATTTTTATCAATGGAAGAATGGATATATAAACTATGATTTACCTAAGCAGTTACGTGTTATTTTATAATTGAAAAAAAATGAATTATTTACACAGAATACAATATGGATGACCTTGAAAACATCATAATAAAAAAAATCTAGTCAGTAAGGACCACAAATTGTATGATTCTATCTATGTAAATATCCACAGTATGCAAATCTAGAGAGACAGAAGTTAAATTGGAGGATGCCTAAGACTGGAATAGGAATTGAGGGATATCTGGTTATTATTCAGAGGAATGAAAAAAAATCCTAAAATGAATTGTGATGGATGCATATTTTTGTAACTGTACTAAAAGCCATTGTATTACACACTTTAAATGACAAATTTCATGATATACACATTATATCTCAAAAAGGCTATTTTAGAAAATAAAAAATAAGCTGTATGTATTCACATATCTATAATAAGTAAACATCCATATTTATATTAAGCAAAATATGAGTTTATACAGATGTCTCTATCTTCTATTACCCCATCTAGCCTCCTGTCCTTGCTTATTTATAAACTCTCATTCCATCATGGTGAAACATGACTTCCCCCATACATCATTCATTTACTGAATTGTTTCATTTTATTACATGTGTACAGCAGTATTAAAATTGCTAACTAAACCTTGTTATGACACATCTTTACCACCTTGAACATAGAATCATGTGCTGAGAGTTTCACTGAAATAGAAATAAATATTTATAATGCATTTAAATTGTTTCATTAAAGTCTACATTCCTTGTTTAGATCCCTTAATTTCCTAAATGATTTTAAAAATGCATTGAGATTTACTCTTTGTACTTGAGAGTTCTATAACTTTTAAGAAATACATGGAGGCAGGTGCCCACTATCATGGTATCACATAGAACAGTTCCATTTCCCTATACATCTCCTGTGTTTCAACTATTCAAACTTTTCCCCTCTTCCTAACCCTAAACAACCATAGTGTCTAGTTTCCAGAATGTCACATAAAGGGAATCCGAGTATGTAGGCTTTTCAAACTGGCTTCTTTCTCTGAGTGATATGCAATTGGGGTTTTGTCTCTTTTCACAGCTTCCAGAGCAGACTCCAATTACCACCATCCCTCACTAGGGTGATATATTTGCTACAACTGACAAACCTACATTGACACATTATCTCCATGCCTTTTAGTAGCTATCAAGCTAACAGGCATTTCTGTGTCAATGAAAACAAATTGCTATATAATATTTCATTATACAGTTGTACCACAGTTTATTTATCCATTCAACCGATTTTAAAACATCTTAGTTGGTCACTCAATAATGAAAACAACTGCTATAAACATTTGCAGGGATTTTTATTGTAAACACATTTTCAAGTCATTTGGGTAAATAAGACTAGAATTCTTGGCTCTCATAAGACTAGGTTTGACTCTGGAAGAAACTCTCAAACTCTTTTTGGAAAAATGTTTGGCCATCTCCTTTTTCATTTAATATGTGATTATTTAACTTTGATTTAGACCCTGTGCTAAATGCTTGTAGAAGACTAAGAAAAGACACAGGTTCTGCCCTTAGAAACCTGCAGTGGATGATAGAAAGGATGTGGAGGAAAAGGAACACTTTTACATGATTGGTGGGATTGTAAATTAGTATAACCACTATGAAAATCAGTATGGCAGTTCCTCAAAGACTAGGCATGGAACCACCATACAATCCAGTTAGTATACCACTCCTCTGTATTAATCCTGAAGAATTAAAGTCATCATACCAGAGTGATACATGCATACCCATGTTTGTAACACAACAATTCACAACAAACTATGGAGCCAGACTAGGTGTCCATCAACAGATGAAAAGATAAAGAAAATGTGGTATATATACATGATGGAATTTTATTTAGTCATAAAGGAAAATAAAAATAGAATTATGTAACTTGTAAGTAAATGAATGGAACTAGAGACCGTTATGTTAAATTAGGTCAAACTTTTATCAAGAGTCATGTTTTCTCTCATGTGTAGAAACTAGAGAGGGAAAAGAAAAAGAAAGGTGAGGATAGATCTCATGAAAATTAAAAGGAGATTAGTAGAGGAAAGGGATCAAAGGATGGGAGGCACAGTGAGAAGAAGGAAGTGCTGGAAAGTGATATTGGCTAAATTATATTGTTATATTGTGTGCATGTACTTATATGTAACAACAAATCCCATCATTATGTACAACGATAATGCACCTATGAAAAATATGGGAAAAAAGAAACCTGTAGTGAAAAAAAATGTATATACATACATACATATATATATATTAAAATAAATAATTGCAAGTACTATTAGAGCTATAATTATATTTGTAAGTTTTTAACAATTAGAAAGAATTATCTTTATTGTTTCTTCCTTTACAAATTTATCTATTCTTCCTTAGTTGTCAAGAAGCTAACCGCATTTCCTATTTCTTAAACTATAACTTCCTTGTTTCTTTCACACAAAATCAGTACAATTTTGTAATTGATACAGGGCCTGCATTGTTTCCATTTCTTCCTAACCTTCTCAAATGCATATCTCAAGAATTTGTGTACCTGTAATATTTGATGGCATTTATTTTGTAGAATGTATAATTCTCATTTCATATGGTCCATATAGTCTGCTTGTGTGTGTTATGTTGTATGAAACAATTTTCCCCAAAGCAAGTATGATACTTTTTCTATAAAGCACATTAAGTATTTAAAACAATTTTTTTTAATCACATCAATGACACGTCTTTTAAAACCCATTATTATTATTCGTTGCTGCTTTGTAAGGAATAGGAAGATTTAACGAGGTATTTTTATGTGGAAGTTCATAGGAGCAGCAGTTTGCATTCTTGTGTTTTAAAAAATAAAATAAAATGACAATATCCACTCTTTCTTACCAGGCAATGATATTTAGAACACTCAAAATGTGACTAAAAACACTTCATGTCAGTTTCTGGTATTCTCTGATTTATGAGAATAAATCATGAATTTATTTTGACACAATTCATTAATGCTGCCTATTTCTGTTTTTAAATGTTTTGGGGGACAAGGGAAGAACCCTATATGGAGAGATGGAAAGAGTGACAGGGCTGACACAAATACAAACAACTGGGAATATCAGTAAGGAGCCAAACTGAGGAGTTATTTCTGTTCTTATGCTTCCTGCTGCCTTGCTTTTAAAACACAAGGTAATTTGGCCAGGTGCGATGGCACGCACCTGGAATCCCAGCTACTGGAGTGGCTGAGGCAGGAGGATAACCAGTTCAAAGACAGCCTCAGAAATTTAGGGACATCTGTCTCAAAAAAAAAGGCGGGGGGTGGGGGGGGAGGCGAGGATGTGGCTCAGTAGTTAAGTGCTCCTGGGTTCAATCCCCGGTACCAAAAAACTCAAAACAACCCACAGAAGGTAATTTGGTGCAACACACCAAAATTTCTTAAAAGTAGCTGCTGAAGCACACCATACAGCACTGCAGGCTGGAGTTCACATGCGCGGGCGCGTGTGTGCGAGCCTTTAAACAACATGGAAATAAGTGCTGTTACTGAGGTTTTGGGCAGTCAGTTTCTGCTGACTGTGGCAACTCCTCTCCACATCAGCGATTTTGTATTTGATTTGGAACTTGTTCTAAATATTCGCCACCAAAGATTGGAAGGCAGACTTGGAGAGAATGAGTAAAGGCATTTCAGAGACCTTTGATAATAGCAGTGCGCTTGTTGTGTCTACAAAAGGAAAAGAGCATTTCAATGCAAACGGAGCGACTGATCCAAGATTACTGTCAAGTTGCTCTCGTGGTTGAGACTATTTAGCAAGATGTCTAGGAATTTTAGTTGGTGGAGCTAGCTGATCAAAATATATTTTCACCGACAGCAGTTTTAAGACAATTGACATAGATTGTACCAGCTGACTGCCCTCATTGGTTTTGCACATATTTTAGGGAATCAAATGTTCATAAGAATTAAGTTTAGAAAATAATTAAGGAAATAGTTTCTGACATTCAAGAACTTTGGTTCTTGAATGGGCAGTTTTGTGAAGGCAGTTTGCATGTCTGTTTAATAAGAATAAAGATCACAGTCTAATTACCTATTTTTATCTGAATCCTCTGGTGTTTGAGCTATTCTATGATGTAAATATTTAAGTGTGAAGTGGACAAACATTAATTTGATATTTAAGTGACTATTCCTGTCTAGAATAACAGATTTGGGGTGTATATCTTAATATTCATTTAATTTCTATTAGCTACCAGAGCACATCAGAAATATTAATCCTTAAAACAAAGTTGTTACTGCTTTATCAGCATTTTGCAGATTTGGAAACAATGGCTCACAGAACTTAACTAATTTGCTAAATATGTTAAATTGTGGATATGTGAGTCATTAATAGGTTTTGATTTCAATTTCAATATTGTTTGTTGTGTTCAATTTCCCTTTAATAAATCTTTTAAAGGAAAATAATAAAAATTAATCAATTTTGACAGATTGTCCTGTTCAACAAAAGGACACTACTAATAAATACTCAGCTTAAGTTAAATTTTATATATGTATAATACATGTAATTAATTGTTTTGCCTTGGTACATGCAAGCATGTTTATATGCAGAGGCTGCATAATATAAATTCTAAAACGCTGCATCTTCTCATATGTGTGGTGGGTGGCACTAGAGGTGAGTACTGTAACAGCAAGCTTTTAAATAAAAAAAGCTTATGGTATCATTTGATATGAATACTATATTTTATATTTCAAGTTCACATAAATTATAATACACATATAACTTATCTGTGTATAAAATTTTAATGTTCATTTGAAAAAATTTAACATCAAGCTGAGTTATAAAGTCACAAGAATAAAAGAAATATTTAAAGAATTAATTAAATTATTTAGTACATTAGACAAAAGAATACAATTTATATTACCAAGTGCTACTCATGTGCACTTACAATTTTTAATAAATTTATACTGATCTCCACTAAGATTCCACTTTTAATTCAAAATAAATAATGTGATATTTCTTAGTTTATCATACAGTGATCTTGTTCTTTATGTATGCTTACATTTTATTTATAAAAGCTAAATATTTGACAAAAAAAGAAGCTTGACACCTCAATGATGAGTTTTTGTCCTATGTCAAAATGTTAGCAAAAACCACTGGGAGCATGTTATTTCAAAATTTTCTCTTAATTCTTTCTCAGTGACATGTGGTTTGTATAGCCCCCACAGAGTAAGAGAGTAAGGGAAAGAATTCATCCATAGGAAAGAGAACAAAATTTACATTTGCATATATAAAATGTAGCCAAGTAAATTGGGCATTTGTGGAGATACAGGATTCAGATTTAAAAAAAAAAAATCTATTCTAAATGCTGAGGGAGAAGGGTGGGTTCATCAAAAGGCTATGCATTGGGGCAGGGCCAAGAAGACTGATATGAACAGACCAGGATATAGATAAAAGCTTTCACCTTTCATCATTCCTCCAAAGTATGCCTTATGTAGAGGTGATGGCTTTAAAATAGAGCAGTGTTGATTTTTCTAATTGAAAATTACAAAATATCATTGTCTCTGTGATTTTTTTCTTTAAATTACATAAGTTAGTAATGGAATTATTGTCTCCATTGTAAAAGGAAAGATGATTTTGAAAATTGCTAATTACATTATCATTTAAATTTAGGCATGTAATTCATTCTTTTTCCAAACAGGCAATGGTTTCGAATTTTGCTTGTTGAAAGATTTGATCTCAGACATCACATGCATCATGCATGACAGCTTCTCTGCTCAACTCTCATATCAAAAACATTATGAGTTGGTGGTGGCAGAGATAAAGCCTTGGTTAATGAATATTTACCACTGACATTGAGTTACTGTTACATTACCAAAAGTTTGCCATTTCTTAGAGAGTAATATAGAGTGAAAAAGTAGGAAATTTAAAAGTTAAGATTCAGAATATGTCCCAAATATCATGGAAAAGAACTTAATTTTTCAAAGTTTAATGATAATATTATTTTGACAAGTTATTGACCTGCAATTTAAAAATTACAAAATGCTCTATTAATTACAAGTTTGGAGTTTCTTTGCTGTCTAAAAATATTTTTTAAAGCAGATAAAAAAACCCCAGAGGAATAACATGTATGAAAGTCTAGTATTAGGAAGCACTAACAACTCTTAAAAATCCTGTCTTTCAGGAAAGAACGGTGACCATCAGAAGACAAACAGTGGGAGGATTTGGATTAAGCATAAAGGTAGCCCAACTTTCCAGTCTATCCTTACACAGGCCAAGTGTAAGGGATGAACTTCTATGTATTTTAATGTTTGCCAGTTAACAATTAGAAAATATTAGCTACAGCAAGCTTCTTAATATTTAGAGTGGGTTGTAATTAAGTAGGTTCTCATATAAGTTTGGGTACCCATTATCTTTTGATTGGACATTTGAGAAAAGTCTTGGGAATTTTAATTTAGCTGGTATGGAATATAACTTACTGACTTTCTTATCTGGTTTATTCTTGTGCATTAAATATGATGCTACATGTACATGTTTTCCTTTAATGCACCAGAGAAAAGAACTCTGACCTGCAGTGAATGGAACGGATATAGATATCATACTAATAAAAGACTTGATAGCATATGAAGGATTAGTTGTATCTTGTTCTGTTTTACTTTAACTGGCAATTTTATTAAAGAAATCACTATATATCTCTATATATCACTACAAATCACTATATATCTGATTTAACAATGCCCTCAATTCATTTATTGTAAAATATTTAGGGCTTTATTTCTGTATATTAACTATTAGAAATGTACCACACTTGCAATTTATCATCATTTAAGCAAAAAAGAAATTATGAAAAGAATGAAGATTATGTAAAAATTGAAGTTAATTCAGCAACTTAAATGCCTTTAGCAATACTACAATTCTGCATAGATAAATAAAATGTAAGTTTATATTGATTCTTGGCTTAGATATTTACTTATGTGAGTTGAAAATTATTTATAATTCTCAGGTACACATTTCATGAAATTTTAACATAGTTCAAGTTATATATACTTGGAAAGTAGGACTCTGAACTTTGTGAATATCAGTTCTGGTCAACTTTGTGAAAATAACCAAGAGAAAAGATAAATTTGTAAAAGCATGATAGTGTCAGTGATGAGAACATTGCTATATAAAATGTTAGTTTTAAAGCATATTTCATATTTTAGCTAAGACTACAGAATCATGCAGAATAAATTGCAGAGTGTGGGAAGTATACCATGGGATTCCATTATCAATAGATAAGGATTTTTTGGTTTTGATTTTTTTTTCTGCTAAGATGTTTATTTACATTACTGTGAAGACTTTATAGGTACCACTGAAGATACTAGAAATTCCATGAACAAAATTGAATGGTGGAAGTTGGTTTCCTTTGAGTTACACACTTTTCCTGATCTTGTCACTAACTTTATTTTAGCAGTGGAGTCAGAAATGCTTTGCAATTTATTTTTTAAACCAACAACACAATGCTCTTTATTTTAACTAAAATACCACATTTTAACTTAGACAGTTTTTAAAGCATCAAGAATTTTCCTAAAATAAGCTTTTCAGTGATTAAACTGAATTATACTTGAATTAATTTTCATTAATTAATCCAGTCACATAATACAGGAATTTTCTGAAGTAAACTTGTGAATTTATTATTAAAACTAGTAGCCACTAAAGTAATATCTGAACTATGATCAGTGCCGTATAACTAGAATATTTAACAAAAAAAGGAAATTATTTCAAACTTCTTATATACACATTAATAAACATCAATAATTTTATTTAGAATGGTATTCATTCATCCCAAAGGGATTGCTGTTATGGATTTTCATTTTAAATTTCTCTTTTGAGTTTTTCTTTTTGAAACTATGTTTCATTCTGTTAATGGACATCAAAAGATGATTGTTTATTTTAAATGGCAAAACTATGATATAAATATTTTCTTTGTCATATGTTAATTGAATGAACTACTGTGCTTATCTATTAACACTATTTTCTTTAAATCTGAGAATTTAAAAATTCCATGTAAGGAACATTACAAAACATTCTAAGTGAGAAGCAGAATTTATGTTGAATCATTTATTGCTATCAGGATAAATTCTGAGCCAATAATGTAATCATGTATATACGTACACACACATATATTTTGTCTTTATTTACTTCAGTTAAGGAATCATTGTTGGCTTACACTAGAGGTTTTATAGTGACAATTATTAACTAAAGCTTTAATATTTCCACTGGAGTTAGCCAAAGGAAGATCGTGTGGTAGATAACTGAAAAGGCTTTTACGAAAATATTTATAATTTCTATGGGTCTTTAAGTGGATTGTAGTTAACTCAGAACCCAGAGTACCTCAGGTTTACCTTTCAAAAAGTATTTTATAACTGGGCATGGTGGCACATGCCTGTAATCCCAGTGGCTCAGGGGGCTAAGGCAGGAGGATCACTAGTTCAAAGCCAGTCTCAGAAACCTAGCAAGGCCCTAAGCAATTCTATGAAATCCTGTCTCTAACTACAATATAAAAAATGGCTGGGGATGACTCAGTTTTAAAGTGCTCTTGGGTTAATTCTGTACCAAAAAAAAAAGATTTTTTGTTAAAAACTTCACTGAGGAGTAACAAAATATTCTTTTTGGTCAAAAGCACTAAGATTCTCTAACACACTGTTTGAGAAGTCAGCTGGCTGTGTTCAGTGCTCCTGAGGAATCTCAGCTCCTGGGACTTTTCTGACAGTCTCCGCTGTGCCTGATGATAATCCCGCAGCTTTACCACAATGTAATCAGTGCTTAAAAATCATGGCAACCATGTGAAGAAGATTGGTGTGTGGGATTTTTTTTTTTACAGCTTTTTTTTTTGCAGATGTGCCTCAGTGGCTTTATGTTGTAGGTAACGTAACATCCCTGAAGTTTCTGTCCATAAATCCATGATGTCCCTGCCTATGGTTTTGTTCTCTCCTAAGTGCTCACTTAAGCCAGAGTCCTCTGTATGGGTGTATTTGGGAGTGATACAAATTAGCTTTTATCTCCATTTACTTTCTCTACCTTGTATAAGACAATTTTGAAACTTCTGGAAGAAAAAAATATGTGTGGACTGGTTAGAGGTTGAGGTCATTGTTTGTCTATTCAGTTTAATTCCAGAACTTTGTTATCTTTCCTCCAATGGCTAATGTCAAAATGAAACCTAGAACATATGAAAGATATGTCTTCTTAAAAATTCCTGAACTCCCAAGAAATATAAGGAAAAATAGATCTAGTAAAAATGAAATTGTATTAGACTTGAATCTTTAAAATTATTAATTTTTAAAATATGATTTTAAGTAACTTTCAGTTTACTTTTTCAATTATTTTATACTGCCTTTATTATTTTTAAAATTGAAAAACTTTTTATTTTGCATTTTTAGAAATGTCTTACAAAATCTGAGACTCTTCTTTGAAAGGCATATCTATTATTTTAAATTATAACTGTCAAATTATTTTAAAATATTTATTAAATAATGTTCAAAAGTATTAGATACTCAATGTGGAAGACAGCCATCCAGAAACAGTTGGAGCATCAATTTCATTGAGGTTAACCTTATAATTACTCATTTATTTTCACAGATAAATTTATTCCTTAAGATACCTAAATTCCAAACATTTGGTAATAAATTTGTTTTACCATGAAAAGGTAAAGACTGCTGGGTGTAGTGGTGCACACCTGTAATCCCAGTGGCTCAGGAGGTTGAGGCAGGAGGATCACAAGTTCAAAGCCAGCATTAGCAATTTAGCAAGGCCCTGAGCCACTTAGTTGAGCCCTGTCTCAAAATAAAATGTATAGATATAAAAGGCTGGGGATATGGCTCAGTGGTTAAGCACCCGTTGGTTCAATATCTAATACAAAAAAAAATGATAAAGAAGACCAAAATTACCTATGTAACTATGTCCATTCTAAATAAGAAAAAAAAGAAAGAAAACAACCACAAACAATGACCTGAGATTAGAGGCAGACCTGCACCCTTGATGCAGCTGGTGCAGGATGTCTTGACCTGGGAGGTGCCATGCACGAGGCAGGCCCTTGCGCCTGTCTTCCCAGTGCCTGATGTAGAGTTTGTCCTCAATTCCTAAATAAAGGGATTATCTTTTGTCTGTGGGAGATGTGCCCATGCCAGGACATGTTATTTTCTCTGCCTTCTTGTTTCTTATTATAGTTATTCTGTCATTGCTACTTAAGAAATCTTGTAAGAGCCAGGTACACTGGTGCACAGCTATAATCCCAGTCAGTCAGGAGGTCCAGGCAGGAGGATCACAAGTTCAAGGTCAGCCTCAGCAACTTAGCAAGACACCGTCTCAAGATTAAAAAAGTGCTGAAGTGCTGAGGATGTGCGGCTCAGTGGTAAAGCACCTCTGAGTTCAATCCCTAGTATCCACCCCCCCAAAAAAGAAAAAAAAAAATGTCTATTAGGAAACTATATGTAAAGAAATGAAAGCATGTTATTATACATTAATACCTGGCCCATTACGTTTTTAAAGTTACTTCTAAGTATCTTTACATGATCATCTTTTATCTGCAGGCCCCTACTCCAAAACTTCAATGTAGAATTATCTACCTTTCCCTCGTGGGAACTTCTGCTCCCAGTTCTCCAGGAAGCCTTGCTGATTTATGTTATTTTTACTCTGGGGTTGCTTTTCAGAGACATTCTTATACCTGCTATAACTTAGGTTCACCTTTGACCATAAACTGGCTATTTTCATTATTTAGACTGCCTTATTTAAAATACTTCTCACAATTTAAGAAAGTGTGGGGTTTTTTTCTTCTCATCTCTCGTATTAGTTTTTGCCTTTATTTGCATCTCAGTAGAAGATCAAGCTCTTTTATTTACAGTTTCCCTAGTTTCTACAAAATCCATACCTGCGGTTTTGCAATATCTCCACAAAAGAACCACTAAACTTGCCCTCCTAATCACATATTCTCTTTGTTCTCAGAATGAAACTACTTCCTAAGAATTGATGAGAGTATTCAAGCTGGCTAGGTATCATCAATATTTTTCTATACCGCATCTGTGCTGGTCTTGCACATGAGCTCTGGCTAGTTTTCCTCGGCTGCAATAGAATTCCTACTGGTATTGTCTGGTTCTTCGCTGAGTGGTCTTCTAACCTTCTCGCCCTTTTGGTTGACTCTTCCTTTAGTGCTCATCTCTCTTGTCTGGACCATCCTGGGGATTACAATTTCTATAAATAACTCATTAGTCTTCACAACTACATCCAAAGATACCACCAAGATTTTGCATCTTGTACAGGATCCCATACCTTGTCTTTTTACTCAGTCTTAGCAAAATTACTGTGAAAACAGTCACTGTAAACAAGGCACTATCTTGCCCTTTTGAGACCTATTTATTTCCCATATCTTTTAAAATGTAATACCACTCATCGGCGTATTATACTTCTGGTTATTTCCAGGGAAAGAATGTTTTAAATATTACTAGAATAATATTTCATGCAGTATTTTCCAACAAACATAACTTTTCCTATGTAAACAATAAGTGATTAATATCCTCTAAGTAAGTATGTACTTAAAAGTGATTTCTATTTGAAAACATTAGTTCTGTTGCATCAAAAATATAATTAGTGGTGGCACATGAGTGTCATTCCAGCAACTCTGAAGGCTGAAGCAGGAGGATCACAAGTTCAAGGCCAACCTCAGCAACTTAGCAAGGCCCTAAGCAACTTAGTGAGAGCCTGTCTCAAATAATATAATAATAATAATAATAATAATAGAGCTGTCTAAAATAATAATAATAATAATAATAAATTAATAGAGCTTGGTATGTGGTTCAGTGGTAGATTGCCCCTATGTTCAATCCCTAGTACCAAAAAATATTATTATCATTAATCATTTTATTATTTGTAAACAGTTGCTGATATTTATGACCTACTCATCAAGAGTCATATTCTGAGCCGGGTGTGGTGGCACAAGCCTGTAATCCCAGAATTTAGGGAGGCTGAGACAGGAGAATTAACGAGTTCAAAGCCAACCTCAGCAATGGCAAGGCGCTAAGCAACTCATTGAGACCCTGTCTCTACATAAAACACAAAATAGGGCTGGGGATGTGGCTCAGTGGTCAAGTGCTCTTGAGTTCAATCTCCAGTACCAAAAAAAAAAAAAAGAGTCATATTCTGATATAAATATTTTATATTGTGCTTAATTTGACTTTATTATTTAGCAAGGTATATTACTGCTATTATTTTTTCCAGAGACAATGAGATTAAATATTAAGAGTTTTAGTAATTTACCCATCCTTATAAGTAGCAAACCTGGAATTCAACCTCATGACAAAGTCTTTACTCTTAAAAACTATGCACTATATTTGTAAAATCTTGACTAAATTATCCCTAAACTCTACACTTGAAGACACAAGTCAAGTTTCCTCTATGTTATTCATGTTATGGTTTTTTTAAAAACTGAATTAAATGGATAAAAATGACCAGGATTAAGCAAGTAATTTCCTATATTGACAGTTATTTATAGTATCACATTTAATAAATGAAAATGTACCTTCATAGTAGATGTAATAAATTTCTGCTTTTTAACTTATAAGTGATTTCTGAGCAAATCTATAAAGAACAACTGTTGATTTAAGTGGAGAGTTATTTCATCTATTCTGTCCCCCAATTATTTTTACTTGAGTCAGGATCACTAGTTTCTATGACAGAAAAAGTGAATATGTATCTTTCCAAAGTAAAAAATAGAGAGATAACAGTTAGATAATTAATTTTAATTCAGGTTGATGGATTAGTCCCAAGAGTCAGTTAAAACCACAGGAATACTCCACTTGAAAGACTATTTTCTAAAAATTAATCAGACTTATTGAGATAAAATTCACATACTATAAATTTATTGAATTAACATGTAGAGTTCAATAATTTTTAGTATACTCATGGATAAAAGCAACCATCAGTACATTCAATTTCAAAACATTTCATCACATTAAGAAGAAACTCCATATCATTTAGCTATGAATCCTTGAGAACTCCAACCTCACCTCAGCCCTGAGTAACCACTAATCCATTTTCAGTCTCTACAGATTTTTCTATTTTAGATTTTCATATGAGGGCAAAAATACACTATGTTGGAAAGGTCATTAATTTTTACAGAACAAATTTTTGGCAGACAATAATGGGCATCCAAATGGATAATGTTACTGCCCATATTCTGTCAGATGATATTTTTAGATGCCTCTTCCATAGCTGTCCACTTCATATCTTAACTCTAATTATCCTGTTATTCTACAATTACAAGAATTCTCTTTATTCTTTTTTTTTTTTTTTGGTACGGGAGATTGAACTCAGGGGTACTCGACCACTGAGCCACTTCCTCAGCCCTATTTGTTTTGTCTTTTATGTAGAGACAGAGTCACACTGAGTTGATTACCATCTTGCTGTTGCTGAGGCTGGCTTTGAACTCATGATTCTCCTGTCTCAGCCTCCCAAAGTGCTTGGATTACAGGCACATGCCACCAAGAATTCTTTACTATTAATGGAAGAATAGTGGTGAAATCTACACATTCTTTTTTTCGAGAGCCCAGAATATGCTTGCTTGATTGCTTGCTTAAATGATTGATCAGAATAATGAACATATTGAACTTAAAAGACTTATTTGTTAAGATTTTCAATCCTCTAAAAGTATTCATAGTTTGATTCGGTGGTATTTCACAGTTCTGTTGGCAAAATTGTTGTGTAGAATCCTTCAAATGCTTTAGACAGGACTGGTAACCTTGTTCCTACACATAGAGCTATAACATCA
This sequence comes from Geosciurus inauris, assembly GCA_004024805.1. NCBI lineage: Eukaryota > Metazoa > Chordata > Mammalia > Rodentia > Sciuridae > Geosciurus > Geosciurus inauris. The sequence continues at coordinate 219,885 of PVHX01000985.1, read as the reverse complement.
GTTATGCTTTGTAAAAATAATATTAAAAATTGAAATATACATTCTTTGATATCTGAGCTGCTGTTTGGAACATTGCATCGCTTTCTTTAGTCTTCCATCCTACCATACTCTGGAATAATAGTACTTGGTAAATTCAGACTTTCTATAAACCCTGTTATGAGCCCTGGGCCAGGAATGTTTTGAGTAGAGAGTAAGGGAGCCCTCTCTTGACCTCAGGTCATTTACTCTCCAGTGTGAAAGTAGACTGATCAAATTATTATGTAAATAAATAAAAATCACAGCCATGATTAAATGCTACCTAAGTCAATTTACTGTAGGCAGAGAAACATTGCAAGAGGGAACATTTTTAGCCTAATTTTAAAGGTAGGCAGTAGTTTACCAAGTTAAGAATAAGGGATGAAACATGCCAAGCAGAGAGAACAATAAATATTGGCATCCTTTAGTGTTCAGAATGATGGAACTACAGATTTGTGCTGTGCAGGGAGGCTGACGCTACACAGCAAAGGACTGTTAAGGCTTTTGATTTTTATTCTATGTGTAATGGGAAGCTTATTGCCTATTTTAAAGAGTGCAAGCCTCATTATTTGACTCTTACCTTGAAAACCTTAAATTCCCCCATTTAGTTCCTGAACTAAATCTAATTAACTTTAATGGAGCTGGGCTGCCCTTCACATTTCATCCAATGAATGGCGGCACGGTCATTTAAGGTTCAAATTCTATCTTCTGTGTTTCGTTTTAAAATTTGCTATATAATCAATAAAGTCATTTTCTGAGATTAGTTTAAAAATTCTTTCAGAGCTCCAAATGTCTGACTTAAAAGCACAAAACAAAATAAAAACAACAAAATATAACAAAAGAACAAAACCATGCCTGGATTCAAGCCACTCTAATTTCAGGAGAAAGTTTATTCATACCAGAGAAATGTTGACAAAATGCGGATTAGTTACATCTTGTCATTAAAAGATAGCTGTAAACTTGAATGTTGAGAGACAATTAGCATTGAATCAACCTCAAATGTTGACAAAATAGGGATTAGTTACATCTTGTCTTAAAAGATATCTATAAACTTGAATGTTGAGGGATAATTGGCATTGAGTCCACCTCAGAAAATCGCTATCCTTGCTGCCTGTTCCCTAGAAGGATCCCAGGAATCTTTCTGTCCTTCCATTGTAACTTGTTTTAATAATATATAAGCATTAAGGAAATTTTTGATTTGCTAGTGGAATGAGAGAAAAGTGCGAAATGTAAAAACAAATTAAGGGAAATGAACATACAGACAAAACTGGCATAAACAATGTTGTTCCTGTCTCAAAATATATTTAACCTACAATACATTGGTTGATTTATTTCATCTTATAGTATTACCTGAAACTTAATTAAGTTGGTGATTAATTTGAATTAATCAGATTAATTCTAAAAACTTGTAGATGCATCCCATATATCCTTTCCAACTTCCAAGTATCTCTAGAAATTACCAGTAACTATGGACTAGGACTGTGAAAGCTTCTCTCTCTCTAGCTCTCTTAAATTGGTTCTTAGTTATACACAACAGTAGTAGAATCCATCTTGATTAAATTATATGAGCATAGAATATATCTTATTCTAACTAGGACCCATTCTTGTGTGTTAAAAAATCTTTATTTTCCAAGATCTTTAAAAAGACATTATTCTATGCATTGGGATTGTATCAATGCACAAAACAAAGAACCAAAAATATTTAATGTCTTTGTGTAGCTAACATTCTAGTTAGGGGTAGGGGAAGGAAAAAGAAGATAAGTAATGAATGTAGGAAATGGATTAAAATTATAGCAAGTTAGAAACTTGTACGTATAATGGGAAAAAATGAGCACAGAGCATTGGAAATGGAGTTCTGACTAATGCATATTAAGGGCCTTAAAATGGATTATTCTAATCTCATTTTAATGCATGTAATTTCACTAATAAATCTTAAAGGTAGATTGTGTTAGAAGTCTTCCTTTAAGCTGGAGCTACCCTTCAGTTAGTGTTTATTGTATACTAAAAAAAGCACTTAATTTCTATCACGCTGTCAGTCACAAATCATTCTAATTTTGATCAGATGAGAGACAGGATCATTTTAGGATCATCTGAGATAGGATCAGAGCTTATAGAGACATATTAACTAAAAGGCAAGAGTAGAATTAGAAACCGTTTTAATCTATGCTAGTAACTTCCTTCACAGTGAGGGTGGAGTGAATGCATATTGGGCTAGTGGGAAATAGAGAAAAAAATTGATCAGTGAGTTATAATTTCAAACTGAGCAGGACAATTTACATTATCTCATGTGTCATGTTTGTTTTTAACAGTTCAGCAGAGGAAAGGATTTTACTTGTCAAGAAAAAGTTGAATGCTACTGCTTTACCCCCAAAAGATTATCTTCTATTTAAGTATACTCAGTGTTATAAATGGACATTCATGGGGAAAAACATATCTGTTCCAAAATATTTTTTTTTCCTGAAAAGAAAATGCTCAGAGGGGTTGTATGTTCTAAAAATAGAACAACCCCAGTGGAATTTAGAATGTTTTTTCAACTGCCTTTTGTTAAAGTGATAGGTTTCTTTTCTATACATTTTATTCCCTGTACTTTTACACTTATTTGATATTTCAACTGTTGCTTTCAACCTTATCAATGATAAAACAGGACATTTATATGGTTATTTTATTTATGTTCTTTTTCTTTATGTGAATTTAGTTTGTCTTTTTTTTTTTTTTCCTATCTCATTTGATCCAACAACAAAACTCTACTGCAATATTCTTGGCAGTGTATTTTGTTGTGTAATTTGTTTAGTATGTGCTTTCACACAAATAGGAATCTAATATGAATTAAGAAATTGCAGATAAGTCACTTCCCATTGTGCATATGCACATCCTGATTTTGGTTATACATTTATGCAACTAAAGATCTTTCTGATCACTTTGTACTCTGGAAGGCCTCTGCACTGCTAAAGTGGTTGGTGACCAGCATACGATAACTTAGCCAGAAAATTAAAATACATACTCATCTAATGTTTGGAATCATAAGTAATTCCTACAATTACTTATGTAGGATAGCATCCTACAAAGGACATCAAAGTCCATGTGCATTTAATGATGTTATTAGTCTTGTTTAAGAAATAAAAATACTTCCCATGTTAATTTTTATGAATTATTGGATGTATAAGAAGAATTCCAAACTAGTTGATAAAGTTTCATGGAAGTGCTACCTACGTAAATTCTGTCTGGTGTCCACAAAATATGCTCATTGTAGCTTGTACAGTTTCTTAGCTGAAAGCTTCCTTCCTTCCTTCCTTTGTTTCATTTTTTCTTTTTGATATTAAAAACTACAATATGGGCTGGGGTTGTAGCTCAGTGGTAGAGCACTTGCCTTGCATGTGTGAGGCACTGAGTTCGATCCCCGAACCACATAAAAATAAATAAAGATATTGTGTCCATAAAAAAAATAAAACTACAATATATGATTTTCTATTTCTAGGGAGGAGCAGAGCATAACATTCCAGTTGTCATTTCGAAAATCTCCAAAGAGCAAAGAGGTAAATTTTCATAATTCTCTAGTAGCCATTTTTTCATAACTGCTGTTGAGATTGATTCAACAATTGGTCTATGACTAGGGAGCTTTCCTATACCAATGATCAGGCAGTAAGTAGTGGATTTGGGAGATACTATCACATGAATGGGAACAACAATGAACATTAATAAGCCATGTAACAATGTATGTATTAGGTATAGTCAATCTTGCATTGAATAAAACTAGTCAAACAATGTAGTATTTATGAATAAACTTGAAACTATTTCCATTTTATTAGCTGGTGGATTGGATATCTACCTCTCAAACATTTTTCGCAAAGACATCATGAGTATAAGTGCATCAAAAAATTAGGCCATTCATTCAGGTGACTCATGGATATTTCACAAATGTAATATCTGAAATGATAGAACTATATAAAAATATCCTTGCAAGCTGGGCGTGGTGGCACATGTCTATAATCCTACTACTTTGGGAGGCTGAGACAGGAGAATCGCGAGTTCAAAGCCAGCCTCAGCCCTGGCGAGGCACTAAACAACTCAGTGAGATTCTGTCTCTAAATAACACAAAATAGGGCTGGGGATGTGGCTCAGTGGTTGAGTGCCCCTGAGTTCAATCCCTGGCACCAAAAACAAAAGCAAAAACAAAACAAAAACAAACAAAAAATAGCTCTGCTTGTGTTTCAGTAATTAAAATGGGTTGAATCATATTATTTTGAATTTCTGTTTTTTGTGGATCTTTTAAGATGATAGTAATAAGAGGCATTTAATTTTTGTTTCATTAATCTATATTAATGATAATAAAACAACTTATTTTTCAGATTAAAATAGTCAATATATAATCCGTTCTTTTTCATTCATAGCGGAACTTTCAGGACTACTCTTTATTGGGGATGCGATTCTACAGGTATATATTTTATCATTATTTTCTTATGTGTAATGAAAAACTTTAGTCATTTTACAATATGCTATGTGAAACTATGCTTTCTTCCTATGCAGATAAATGGAATTAATGTGAGAAAATGCAGACACGAAGAAGTGGTAAGTTTACATTTTCCTGATGTCATAATTTTTTTGCATGTGCAAATAAGAATTTGGTGCATTGGTAAAACCTATTATTTCATTTATTAGGAAGATATAAAATTCATCCAGTGTGCTATCAAACTTTCAAATGCTCTTCTACTTGATGTGTTTTCCTCTTTGAAATGAATCACTGAGTGCTATCCACTGTCAAATGTATTTCAGAGAAATACATTAGAGTGGTCATTTGCTATGTTTCCGTGGGTTTTCCATGAATCTCCCCCAGTAGATGTCCACCCAGTTTATCTCTAGATGACATATATTTCTAAATCCTTACAAACTTTAAAAAGTTTATCAACAATGAATTTATTTCTGTAAAATTTTGCACAGTAATAGTAGGGACAAATGGAAGAACATTTAAAGATTGTGTGTCCGTGTGTGTGCGCATGTGCCCATGTGCATTCTAGTGCAGGAAGTAGGGAAAAGAGACACTTAATCTCAAGGTGGACAGCTTAGCACTATGAGTTGACATATATTTTTACCATGGCATTTTCCTGAATGTTTCTGATTGTGCAATTCTCAGGTCCCAGTTTTAGGCATTCTGATTTAGCAAGTTTGGATGGGTACAGGAAATTGGATTTTAGCAGCCATTCTAAGTGATTCCATTGTATGTGACTTTTAAACTGTACTTTGACAGAGAGGGTGAAGAACTTTCATTGGGGCTAGTGAAATGAGTTAAAAAATGATATTGAAAGGAACAGGAAGGACAGTGTCAAGCATTTGGAGAATGTATGTCTTGGTTGATTAGATATTATTTATAGATCCTTCACTGAACTGGGGTTTGAGCTCATCTGGGAAGGTGTAGAGGAGAAATTATAATTAAAAGTTTATACTAGAGGATCAAACAAAATGAAAAACATTATATTCTTTTTTATTCTCACAGCTCTGGTGCATTTGGGTTTTGGATATATTGCTCCTGTGTTAAAAGTTATTTTGAGAAAACCGTTTTGCCATATTAACATATTTCAAATGTCAGAGTGGCAAACTCAAGTACCTGAGAAAACCAGTTTCATAAGTAGTGATGTTTCAAAGGCTTCTTGATTATCAGCACATGGCATAAGTTTGAGTTTGTTACTATTCACTACCTGACTTTGTCTTCTCAAATGCTTATTCGGGCCATCTAATTGCCATTGTGTCCTGAAAATAATGTAAAAAGTATTTCAAGCCCAAGATTTTCTACAAATATGCACAGAGGAAGGAAGCACTTTAGAAGAAATTTTTGAAATGAGAAAACAATACATAGTTCACAGTTCTCTTTTCAGCAGGTAATTTTTAAATATAGCCATTGAAGCAAAGATACTTCTAACTGTAGTCTTTAATTTTAAGTACTAAATGATTTTCAACTCATTGTCAAAGGAATAAACAAAGTGCATTCCCTTTGAAAGCCACATGCTGTTAGTTGGAATCTGGCTTGCAATTTGCTCTTTGGAGGAAGGCAATGTGCTTAAACAAACTGTGATAGAGCTTTGATTAAACGGATTGGTGTGGAATGAAAGATTAGAATGCACTAATAGTGCCACTTCAGATAATGTTCATTCCAATTCAAAGAAAGAAAATTTAAGATTTTATTTCAAGTTTTACATAGTTTTTCTAATAAATTAATTTTTGAGAACATTAACCCTTCAAGCTTTGGGATATAGGTTCGAATGTTGTTATTTATTTCTAATCTTTGACTTTCCAAGAGCAAATAGATGCCTTTGTCCTCACTACTTATTACCTAAGTGAATGTATCTAATCTCAGTGAGACCAAGCTATTCATTAAATGTTTAAGAATTAAATTATATGGCTTTAAAAAGCACAGAAGCTCATTGGGTGTAAGTAGTTTTGAGACAGCATACTGTTGTACCACATTCCTTATGGAGTTTCAAATTCCAAAACAAACTGGGCAGATATGACATGTTGATTGTGTGTTTTTCTTTTACTCATTTAGTCTATTTATTGACATTGTTAGAAATTCTATATTCAGCCCTGATCAGTTTCATTTTAAGAGGACTTCAATAGTTTAGCTGTCACTTCTATATTGAAGTTATAAGCTCTGATCTATATGGAAGGGGGATTCCATATTGGTCACTGTGAGTACATAGTAGATTTCTTGATGAAGTTCTACAGCTGAATCCCTAAAATTAGATCGCTGAAATATTTGCATCTATATGTTCTTCATGACACGGGTTTGGGCTTACAATAAATCAATTATGGGCATCACACATACCACCAGGAACATTTTTTTCACTGATAATGCTAAGGAAGAGAAATGCACAAAATTTCCTTATTAAGAAAAACTAGAATCAATGCTTGGTGCAGCTTGGTGCTAGGGGATAGTGTGTGTATAGGGCTTTAACTCCCAGAAGCAACTGTGCTCAAATCCTAGTCCGATGGCTTGCTAACATCGTCATTTCAGTCAAATGAATTTATCTTTCAGTGTCTCGAGTACTCATCAGTAAAAGTTAACTAATAATATTTTTTATGAGAATTAAGTGTAACATATATGAATTTCCTGGCATATAACTGCCATTAAGAAGGGTTTTCCATCATTTTGTGTCATCAAATACTAGGGCCTCATGTGTCACTCTCCTGCCTTTTTGCCCACTGTGGGCACTGCTGTGTCAGTGCTGGTCAGTGTCTTCCGACCACCTGTTTTAGTCAATCTTTACACTTCTGTGACTAAAGGACCCAACCAGCACAACTGTAGAGGAAGAAAAGTTTGAGGGCTCACAGTTTCAGAGGTCTCAGTTCATAGACAGCAGGATCCATTCCTGGGGGTTTGAGTTGAGGCAGAACAACATGGCAGAAAAGTGTAGCAAAGGAAGCAGCTCAGAAAGAAGAAAGCGAGGTCTCCAATCACCAGAAACAAAATATCTACCCCCATACAACACCCCCAATGCTCCATCTCCTCCAGCCACACCCCACCTTCCTTCAGTTACCACTTAATTAATCCTATCAGGTGATTGATTTGCTGATCAGGTTAAGGCTCTGATAACCCAATCACTGATTCTCTGAGCCTTCTTGCATTGCCTCACACATGAGCTTTTTGGGAGACACCTCACATGCAAACCAGAACACCACACATGCGGATCCGTGGACAACCTCTACAGTGACAGAGCTACTGATGCTGCTGCTTAGCATCCCAAACTCCATTCATCAATTTTAGGTAGGAATCAAAGTAGGCATCCATGAAAGAGGGTACAGTCCTTTGGAAAATTAGGATCCATTTTTCATCTAAATAGGACATTTCTTTCCTTCCTTCCTCCCTCCCTTCCTCCCTCCTTCCCTCCCTCCCCGCCTTCCTTTCTCCCTTTCATTTGATAGGAACATGTTCTGTAGTCTATGAATGAGTTTTACCTCCAAGACACCAAAAGTCCCTAATGTACCGATATTGTTTTCAAGAAGAAATGGATCTATTGTCCCTCATTGTTTTATAATTGATATCACTGTCCTTACCACCAAACCCTGAGCATACTAAACTGATTGCAATCTGAATATCAAGTACTGCATATATTTTCATCTGCTTGACAAAAAAATTGATCACATATCAGAAAACTTCTGAGTGACACTATGTGAAATATACTGCAACTGAATTATTTGTGTAATAAGACTATAAAAATAAGTTTATAACAGCTATAATCTTATTGTAATATAGTCCTTGGCTTTTTAGACTTTGATAATTATGAAAACATACAAAATTGGAGGAAACTATTAGGAAGGAGCATTACAAAAACTGTTGATTTACAATGAAGTGTAAAATGCAAAAATGGTGATCTACTTATAAACACTAAAAGTGATAGGAAATAAGAGTTAGCCATTGCAGAAAAGTGATTGTTGAATTAAAAAGCATCCTGACCCTTACCAAAAAAAATCAATATAACTGAAGGTTTTATGTAATAAAACTTTTAAAATTGAGTAGATCATCATTAGGCAAAGAAAGATGAATGGATAGATGATTCCAGAAGTTTCCTTTTAAAGGAAATTTCTCGTTTCAGGTTGGAGATTTATAGGTCCCCACAGAAGATGTTCATCTCCTTATTATTTCTTTAGTTCTCATAATTATAAAATGAGATAATTTGAAATATAAGAAATTAACATCACAATTCTGAATTTGTGATTTTGAATGATACTCTAAAAAAGCGTAATTTTTCCAAAGCAGCATAAGTAGTTAAAATTATATAAGTTGAAGTGACATATACATAAAATGAAACAGATGCTGACAAAAACCAATGTGAAATGCTGATTCATAGCATTGTAACTATCATGGTATATGCTTTACTTAATTCAGACTTTCCCATTGGAAAAGAGAGAAAATGTTCTTTTTTAGTTTCAATCAATCAGAAAAAAAAAATTACAAAAGTTATGCCAAATCATCTGAAAATGAGGCTTTCATTTATATGGAAACATTATACAGTTTAATATACATTAAACAGTTTAGGTGGTTTTATGCATCAGTGAAGAACATACTTAGGATGTGATTTGGGCACACAAATCATTTTAGACCTTAGAGAAAAGATTAAAAGGTGATTGAGTTACATATCATGCTTTATCTAATTTCTAACTACATTATTCATAATACAGAAAATGATTTTACACTCTCATTGATTAATATTTTCTTGACAATTCAAAATTTATCTGACTCTTTCTTCTTTGAATTAACTCCCAAAATGGAAAGCCAGCTATGAAATCATTTAACTTTTAATATTTCCTAGTGATTTGAGAAATGCTAAATGCAAAGAAAAAAAATCAGAATATTGTCCATGCTTGCGTCTGATTTTGTAAAGAATGTCCAGAACATGGCCTATTTAAATCCTTAGATTTGCAGTGATATCCTTAGCATTTGCTTTTCTTTGGATTTATGTCTGTACCTGAATTAGATTATGAGTCAAGAAAGCCTAGGTTACATTTTAATGACATGCATGCTTTATTCTCTTGGCTGTTGCTGATCATCAAATCCTTATTTATTGTTTTATTGTTTTTAACAAAGATAGCATAGTTCAAAGACATGGTTTTGCATTTCGCCCCCCAAGAAAGGGACAAAATCAGTCCTTTTAACATTTGCATTGGTAGGGCCCCAGCCCATTTCTGCCTAGAGGAATGGGTACAATATCCAGAGCAGCAGGCCCATCCAGAACATGTCTTACTGAGAGGACAGATACTTCTGGGGTAGACACCAGCATTTCTATTTTCTCATCATACCTTCAGCAACTCCCTTAGGCACTGTCCTGCTTCAGAGATTGGGATGAGGAGGGGAAATATGTGTCATACAAATTATATAATATTCACATAGTTGACATTTATTTTTTAAGTGATAATGAGATCATTATGAAAAGCAAGAAAAAAAGGCATATGTAACTAAAGTTTGAAGACCTAAGTTAAAATTATGAGATACTTTCCAGCTGTGTCAAATTGACAATGGACCTAAATCTCTCTGGATTTAATCTTCTCATCTAAAAGATGGAGAATTTAAAGTAGATTAATGCCTAATGATTTTTATAGCTATAATGCTCAATTCTTTTATTTTTAAAAGAACATGAAAATTTGGAAAAAGCCCATGAAACTGTACATTACAACTCTCATGGACCTAACTGTAGAACGTAATTAAGAATGATGTATCAATAAAGTTCCATCAGTCATAACAAATGTATCACAGTAAAGCAAGATATTAAAAAGAGAAAAAACTCTGAGTATATCAAAATGATGGTACTTACAAACAAAAAGTGTATTCAAAAGTCATGAAATTGGAGAAGTGACTTGGAAAACTGTTATGATTTCTTATGTTAGTTTTTCTTCTTTCAGACACCCTAATCTCTATGTACTTAATGTTTGAGTCCCTGGGGGAGAGCTCATTAGAACAATGACAAAAAAAAAAAAAAAAAAAGATTAGAAAACTGTAAAAAAATATTTTAGGAAAAACATCTTTAATGTATCAGAATGCAATGAGTACACATTGCTACCCTCAAGAAAACCCTCTTTGAACCATTTTATTGCCGCTGTGATGCAGACTGTAGTAAGTGGTACCCAGCAAGAACAGTCACAGTGCCCACAGGGAGCAGTAATGCTTGACAGAAAACAGCCACAACAAGAAAATTCAATAGAAGCAACCAGAGAAGAAAAAGGAGTGGCCAAACAGCAAGCCCAGTTGCTAAGCACATGAACACATTGAGAAACACTGGCAGGGAGATGATTTTTGTGCAGGTTGAGACTATGCAATTTTAGGGAAAGTGGAAAAAGTAAATCAGAAGAGGGTTATACATTCATCTTTCACTATCAGAGATAGTCTTTGAGACTTTATAAATGAAAGAAAATATCATGACTCCTCCACATGTAGGAAATTCACCATGCACCCAAGGTAGTGTGAAGCCTTCTAGGATTCACATCTAACCCTAGGCTCTATCAGAAGTTTTACTAAGACTAGTATGTTCTGAAGTAGTTCTGATATATCTCAGGATGGTTAAATTATTACTGAAGGTTATTTGGATAACAAATTATTTCTGGATCAAAGATAGAGTATCAGAAAGGAAGAAAAATCCCAAGATGTTAAATATCCATCCATCTGTGGTCACCCACATGGTACATGGAATTTTGGATAGCTTCCGTTAGAAAGATATGTGTTTTATATCTTATGTTCTTATTTTAAGGATATCTGGGAGCCATAAATCAGTCTTTGCAGAAGTGTGCCATAGAAATGACCACATCTTTGAATGCAAGAATGTATATATAGCGATGCAGAAATAATAATACCGGTTATGTGTATGTATTGATGGACATGGAAATAAGCCCTGAAAAAAAATCCTTGAATTCCTGGTTTTGGATATAATATTAGCATAGAAAAAGCATACCTGATCCTTTAAGATTTATATGTCAAAAGGACAATTTTAAGGCCTTCCCAAGTGGTAAATATAGAATCTTAAGCAACTCAGTGCAGAGATGTGGGGTTAAATGAGAGGTTTTCACATCTTTTCACTTCTAAAACAATAACATGGCAATAAATGATCCTTGTAAGGTAATAATAGTAAAGACAAGGGAGCAAAAGAAGAGAATAAAGTAGGCAGGGGTTTTTGTTAGTTTTCTTGAAAACAGAAAGCTAATAGATGAGTGAGAATTGTCCTGGAGGGCCTGAGAAGGCTGTAGGCAAAGCCAGAAACCAGCAATTTTCACTATAGAACTCAATCAGATAGGATTTGAGATAGCAGGCTCATTAAAAGGGAGAGTTGAGGAGGGATAACCAAGAGCAGGATATTGATTGGAATTCATCAGGAGTCTTTGAGGCACAGCAGAGGGCATGGGTAAGATTTTGCACTAAACTAAAGTGAGATGTACATTTTGGGCAGTAAGTTGCACTGCCTCTACCTTCGTTGAGCTTTCAGAACTCTGGCAGCCAAGTGCTTATTTATTTGTTTGTTTGTTTGTTTGTTTTAAACACTAAAAGAAGAAGTTGGATGATTCTTCTTGAATACAATTGACCTATGAGAAATAACCCACAATAATCCATTCAAGCTTCCTCAAGGCAAGTTGGGTTCTCATTAGTAATACCAGTGTGGAGCCCAATAGTGGATAAACTTTGCACCAAAGCTGACAATTCACTTTTTAGTGTCTGAGTTTTAAATATTGACTAATGCTAAAGGATCACCCACATTTGAAAAAAAAATCATGCACATCAAAACAGAGACTGAAATACACAGGAAGACAAAAACAGAGAAACAGAAAACAAGTTTCATCAAAAAAGTAATTATACCATAATAATTTCAGATAGATGGCAGAAATTATTTTATAAGTTAAATAATGCCAACATTATGCATAAAAGGAACATCTGTAGAAAAAAGAACTTTGGAATATTAAAATTTTGACAACAATATTGAAAGAAATGTAGAATGTGGAAATATTATAAAACAAGCTGACAATCCTCTCAAAACGAAATAAAATGCCAAAGAAACAGACAATATAAAAATGAAAATTTAATTGAATAATTTTATATCAGACCAATAGAATTAAAAAAGAAAATATGAACTGAAGGGAGCTACAATTGTCAATGGAAAGATACAAGAAAAGTATCCATATTTAACATATTTTTTCAAATTAGACAAAATGCCGAATAAATAAAATTAAGTATTAAAAAAGCATGTCTACCTATCGATGCTTCCTAGGAGGTGGCATCACAGTTTGAGTTTAATTTACATTTGCCTAATAAGAATACTGAATATCCTTTCTTGTGTTTATGAGATATTCCTATGTTTTTGTATTTTTATTAATTGAGTTAAATTCTTGTTGGTTTAAAGAGTTTTTTTTTTTTGGTTTAGTCTGACTATAAGTCAGATATACTGTTTGCAAATACCTTTTCCCAGTCTGGGAATTGTCTTCTCACTTCCTTTGTAGTGTCATTTGAAGCTCAAAAAGTTTTCCATTGTCATGAAGTTCAATTTTTTGATATTTTAATTTTATTTTCTGTGGTGTCTCATTTCATGCATCTTTTCCTAATCTCAGAGCATGCAAATGTCCAAATATTTTATTCTAAGATCCACACAGAAGGTTTCTGTGACCTCAGAAGGTGTTGGGGTTTCTCCCCACCAGCAAACAAGCCAGCAGTTCTGTTACAGACACCAGCTGGATGTCTTCAAATCGAATTCAGTTCTTCTACAACCCACTGGCAACTTCAGCAGATCCCACAGGTTGACGGCTTAGTTCCCAAGATGGTCCCGGACCCCGTAGAGACCAGAGAGCCCAGGTTTTTTTTTTTTTTTTAAATCTGTGCTCCTGGCCAAATGCCTATAAATTGGAGTTCCTACAACCCTCTCCTCAGTTTTAATTAATTTGCTATAGTAGCTCACAGTTCTCAGGGAAACACATTTACTTGTTTATTTTAAAGTATATCACAAAAGATATAATTTCAAAAGATGAAATGGCAAGGAATAAGGAAAGGGCTGCGTGACCTTCCCTGGAGTACCACCCTCTAGGACCCTCCACATGCCCAGCTATCCAAGCTTCTTTGCAACAAACTGATTGATCACATCATTGATCATTACTGATCAACTTAAACTTTATCTCCTCTCTCTTCTCAGGAGCTGGGTGTTGCCAGCCCCAAGGCAACTCATTAGTACATAAAAAGATAGGATCACTTCAGAGATTCCAAGGATTTTACAAATCCTGTCAAGAAATAGGGATAAATACCAAATATGTATTTTATAATGTCATAAGACTAAAAAAATCTGTGTGCTAGTTATATACATTGCAATTGGAGTGTCAATACTTTCTATACTCTCTCAGGTGACAGAACAAGAAAATATATATGTGTATAACAAAGCTGCTTATATGCACACATCTGTACACATCTTTACAGGTAACTTTTTCTAATTTAAGCTAAAGTTTATACTATTTTCCAACCCAACCCATTATCATATGTACCACCAGAGCCTCTTTCCTTTCTTATCTGTAACTACCCACTGCAACTGATATTACATTTTCTATCATTTGTTCCATTTAATTTTTCAAATTCAATGTATTGAATGTGCAATGAGATCAGCATTGTTAACCCACTCCTCAGTAGGAAACAATTATCAAGTAGGGTTGAAGGATTTTGTGTACATTTCCTTTTTCCTTTAGACTTCCAGGCTTCTACCATTACCAGTGTTTTATAGGTTAGTGCTGCTATTCCTCCTTCCCATAGAGAGGTTGCTTCTAAGATTTGGAACACATTTATATTCTCTTGTCACATTCTGCATTTCATAATGATATCTCTCAATCGTATAAAAAAATTTATTTTTTAAAAGATTTGCACACTTCAACTTCAGGTTAAATTCAATGGGATTTGAAAACTGCTCCAGGGTAAGATCTACCTTCAAAGGTGAAGTTACTGTGGGGGTCTGTGACTACAGATTCTTAAAATCTGGCCTGAAGAATTTCAATTTAGTCTCACATATTTTCAGATGGAGTTTATTAGAAGGGAAAAAGAAAAATCATGCTGCAAGCAAGAAAGGGATAGTGGGTCCTTTCAGAACAGAGGGACCATACACCCCTCCTGTCCTCCATTCCTATCAGGAGTCCAAAGGAAGTTTTCAGAGAGTCATGAGGAGGTCCATGATTGACAGCAGGATTGCATCAGACTTTCAAATTTCCCATTTTGAATGATTTTACCACATAAAGGAGAGATTTTACTATTATAAAGATACGCTAAAAATCTGAGGCAACTCTGATTTCCTTAGCCCTCACTGAAAATTCTAATTGGAACTTGTTCCTAAACATTTTATGGGTGGGAGTGTTTTGCTTTTAATTATCCTATCTTCCTGAGTCCTGGAATCTGGACTATATAAAGGTCACAAAAATTACCCCTCCCACTTCAGAGTGACTGTGTTCTTATCATCAAGGAGGAGCTTTGGGCCTGCATTTCTCCTGCAGATAACAAAGAGTTTGGGGACAAATGTAGCCTATCCTATTGACATAAGCCAGGACAGGGCCAGAGTAGCCTCAGGTAAATTGCTTTTTAAAAATAAGGATGTCGGGGTCAGCATTGTAGGCTCTGTCTATAAAATTAACTCTAACTAATAATCCCATTGCTCATGTCTGTTTGCTACCTATCAATATCATGAATCCATCATTACAATATCAAACTGAATAGTTTCACTGTCTTAAAAATTAGTCTATATATCCAGTTTCCCAACCAATGATCTTCTGGAAGCCACTGATTATTTTGTTGTCTCTATAATTTTACCTTTCCCCGGAATGCCGTATAATTGTGTTTTAGAGAAGGTAGCCTTTCACTGAGTAAAGTGCATTTCAAATCTGTAACTGCTTTTTCCTGCTTTTTTTAAAGCAGATTCAAAAAACAATATTCCACTGTATGAGTGAATTATAATTTGAATATCCATTCACCTATCAAACTCGCTTCCAGTATTTGATGATTATAAAGCTGCTGTAAATATTTACATTCAGGTTTTGTGTAGATATGTCTTTTGAAATCAATTGGTTATAACCTAGGAGGGCAATAGATTCATTATATGGCAAGACTATTTGTAGCTTTGTAAGACACTGCCAAATTGTCTTCTGAAGTAGCTGTGCATACCCGCCAGCAAGGAGTGAGAATCCATGCTTGCTCCATGTCCTTGTTTGTGTCTGGTGTTCTCAGATTCCAGCCATGTTAATGACATCTCATTTCTGTTTTAACTTACAATTTCTTAATGACAAGGGATGTTCAGCATCTTTTCTTATGTGTCTCTTTAGGTATTTTGCCCATTTTTAATTGGATTGTTTGTTTACATTGTTTCAGAGTGTTGAAATTTTTGTTTATAGGGAATACAATTACTTTATCAGAACTGTGCTTTATTTATGCCTGTCCGGGCTTTGTATGCTTGTATTCTCACTGTTATTTTTTAATTTTTATTTTATTTATTTATTTTTTGAGTACTGAGAAGTGAGCTCAGGGAGTATCTACCACTGAGCTACATCCCTCACATTTTTTATTTTTTTATTGACACAGGGTCTTGCTAAGTTGCCCAGGCTAGCCTTGAATTTGTATTCCACCGGGTTCAGCATCGCTTAGTACCTGGAATTTTAAGTCGGCAACACTATGCCCCATTATATCATTCTCTTAAAAATATCTTTTGTATAAGAAAAGATTTAATTTTAATAAATTCTAGATCATTAACTTTTTTACCAATTATCATTTGCTTTTTCATTTAAAAACATTTTCATTAGATAATCTAAATTTTTTATAGATTACATTTTAAATACACTTCTATGAGTAATTTTATATTAATTTTTGTGAATGAGGTAAGGCCTGTTTCTAAGTATTTTTTTTTTCTCTCTTGCATGTGGCTTTACAATAGTATTAGCAATTTTGTCAAAAAAGACTATTTTCCATTGAATTGCCTTTGCTCCTTTGCAGTATTAGTTGACTTCAAACTGATTTTTGAGACCCTTTTGTGAGACCCTTTCTGGTCTTTTGTTTTCTTCCATTAATCAGAGTGTCTGTTCTCTTGACAATACTGTGCTACCTGAATTATTATAGCTTTATTGTAAATTTCCGAATCAGTAAGAATATGTCCTCATCTATTCTTCATCCTCAGCGTTCTGTTGGCTATTTAAAATCTTTTGCCTTTACATATAAACTTTGGAATTGCTTTTAAATAGTTACAAAATAATTATTGAGACTTTGATGGAGATTTCATTAAATATATTGGTCAACTTAAGGAAGGCAACATCGAAACAATATTGCATGCTCATGTCCAGGGACACATAGCATCCATTCATTTAAACTGCTGTCAACAGGGTCGTGTAGATTTAACTTAGAATTTTCTACATATTTTTTTTGGATGTAGATCTACATATTTCAATTCTTCGGTATTATTATAAAATAATTTCAATTCCAATTGTTGTTTGTAAGAAGGAAAGCAACTTTTATATATTAATTGTCTGTCCTGTTGCCTTGCAAGATTTTGTTTTTGTCTAGGTTTTGGTAGATTCAATGAGATTTTCTACATAGATAATCACATCATCTTTGAAAAAGATATCTTTTGTTTCTTTCTGTACAATCTATATAACTTACTTAGACTTATTTTTGTTGTTTTACTGAGTTAGGCAGGGCTTCTAGTAAACTTTGAATGGCATAGTGAGCAAGGTCCTCACCTCCTTCCTGGTACTAGTGAGGCCAGGTGTCCAGTTTCTCACTATTGAGCATGAAGTTAGATAGTTTTTGTGGATGTTCTTGATCAAGTTAGGGAGTTGAACTTCTTTCACTAGTTTGTACACCATTTTATATGGCTATAAGTTTTTCAAATACTTTTTTGCATTGATTGATATGACCATGTGGTTTTTCTTCAGTAGTTTTTGATGTGGTTTATTACATAGGTTAACTTAAAAATGGTGAGTCATCTTTGACAAATTATACTAAATTTCATTTCATGTGGTGTGTATTTTATATATTATTGAGTTTGATTTGGTTATATATAATTTTATAGATGAACACAATATCTTTATTTTGTTTATTTATTTTTTTATGGTGCTGAGGATTGAATCCAGTACCTCTCATGTGCGAGGCAAGCACTCTGCCACTGAGCCACAACCTAGCACTGTAGTACATTTTTAATGATTCTTATAGCTATGTTCATGATAAATATTGGTCTTAATTATTTCCTTTATTGCTTTTTAAAAGTATTTTTGGATATTTGATAAAAAAGTGCTATTTCTGCTTCTGTTTTCCAGATAAAGCTGGAGAATTATCATATCTTCATTAAATGTGTGATAGAAATCCCCAGGAAAAAATGTTAGGCTTAGTGCCTTATTTTAATTGTATTATTTTTTTAATAAGCCATTTCAGAACTTCTGTTTCTCCTTGTGTGACTTTTAGAAATTGACCTATATCAAGTAATTTATTAAAATTGTGGGCATAGAGTTATACACAGGATTCTCTTATTAATCCTTTTAATGTTCATAGAAACATTAAGAATAATTCCTCCTTCATTTTGATAGTTGTTATACGTACAGGCTTTATTTCTTTTTAGTATCGAAGTTTTATCAATTTTACTGATCATTAAAAAAAACACAAGCATGTAGATATATTTTTACCATTTCATTGATTTTCTCTCCAATTTTCACTGTTTTACTCTTCCTTTAGGCTTCAATTGCTCTGATTTTTAAAATTTCCTATAGTGAAAGCTTAGATTATTGATTTTAATCTTCATTACTAATGCATGTATTTAGTGGTAATTTCTACCTCAGCACTGCTTTCTCTGCATTCCACAGATTTTGATAAATTGTTCTTTAAATTTTACTTAGCTCAACATATTTTGAAATTTTTCCTCTAAACTTAATTTTGAGTTGTATGTTATATAGCAGGGCTTTATTTAATCTACAGATATCTGAGAATTTTCCATATACCTTTCTGTAATCAATTTTTGGTTTAAACTCCTTATTGACTAGAAACATACTTTGTAGTTACTCTTCTTTTGAATTTGTTAAACTTTGTTTTTTACAATTATATCTTTGTGAATTTTCTACATAAGTTTGGTAAGAAAACGTATTCTGCCATGTTTAGGAGGAGTATTCTATGCAAGTATAACAATGTAATAATAGTGTTGCTCAGTTCAATAATATCTTCACTGATTTGCTGCCTGTATGAACTATCAATTTTTGAGAGTACTGTTGAAGGCTACAATTATAATAGATATGCTTATTTCCTCTTTAGTTCTAGCAGTGTTTACACACGTATTTTGATATAATGTTTCTTGACTGTTTAGTATTGCTCTGTCTTCTTAGATATTCTACCCCTTTAAGATAATTTAATTGTCCATTTAATCATTATTTAATGGAAATTATTTCTGATTATTATCCTTCCCTCATCTTATTTGTAACTTATAACTAAAATCTCTCGCAGCTATCTTTGATTAGTGTTTGCAACGCATATTTTTCTCTATCCTTTAACTAAACCTATTAAAGTCTTTTAAAATATGTTTCTTATATAGTTTAGAATTATATACCCTTGACTTTAATATTTGACTTTAATTTATTTTTGACCATTCATATATAATTACTGATATAGCTAAATTAACATTTACCATATTTATATTTTTCTGTTTGTTGTCTCTGTTCTTTATTTCATTTTCTTCTATTTTTTAAAATATTGACATTAAATTAAGCATTTTATTAAGTCTGTTATGTATCTTATTTTGTGGTGTCAATTATACTTCAATAATAACATGTTTGCTTCAGAACTTCCACCATGTATTTTTCATAATGTGTGTTCTCTAAAATATCACCATACTGCTTCATGTATAGCATAATTACCTCTTAACAAAATATCGCTATCTCTTCCATCTATAATGACATTTTCATCCCTTCCATCTATAATGACATTACTATCATTCATTTCACTTACCCATATCATTTAATCACCACAAACATAGTTATAGTGCGATTTCAAAAAAAGTTTTATTTCCAGTCAATTAATACTGATAAAAGACTTTATTTACTTCCATTCTTACCTTCATTGATGTTCTTTTGTTTATGTTGATTTGAACTTCTAACATAGCACTTTTCTATTCCCTATAGAAATTTTTTTTTTTTTTTTCAGGAGAAGGGCTGGGA
This sequence comes from Geosciurus inauris, assembly GCA_004024805.1. Classification (NCBI taxonomy): domain Eukaryota; kingdom Metazoa; phylum Chordata; class Mammalia; order Rodentia; family Sciuridae; genus Geosciurus; species Geosciurus inauris. The sequence continues at coordinate 200,208 of PVHX01000985.1, read as the reverse complement.
ATTGAAGGAGTAGGTCCAGGAATGCTTAATTACTGAGTCACATTTCCAGCCACTTTTTAGATATTTCGTAGAGACAGGGTCTCACTGAGTCATGAAGGGTTTTGCTTAGTTGCTGAGGCTGGCTTTGAACTCTCAATCCTCCTGCCTCAGCCTCCCCAGCCATTGGAATTGAAAGTGTGCACCACCTCACACAGCTCCCTATAGAAATTCTTATACCACTTGTTTCAGTATTGTCTACTGGTATGATATTCTCTGTTATTGTTTATCTGATAAAGTATTTATTCTTCCACTATAGAATGATAATTTCTTCTCACGATATAGAATTCTGCATGTGTGGTTATCTCCATCAACCCTTTTAAATATTTTGATTTCTTCTTGCTTTTGTGGTTTCTCATGAGAAGTCAGCTGTACTTCTAATTGTTCTTTCCCTATTTATAAGTTCTTTTTACCACTCTTTCTCTTAGAATTTCCTCTTTGTCATTGATTCCCTCCAGTGTGAGTTTAGCAGTACCCAATATAAATAACATATATCCACATAAAAACTTGTATGAAAGTATTTGTAGCAATGGCCAAATATAGAAACAACTCATCATCTAGTAAGTGAATAAACGCAATACAATATAACCATATAATGGAATAGTATTTAACAATAAAAATAATGAAGTACTGACACACATTAGAACTTGAGTAGACCCTCTGAATGTACCCAGTATATTAGTGAACTTTCCATCACTGTGACAAAATATCTAAAACAAACAACTTGAAGGAGGAGAGGTTTATTTTGGTTATTTCAGGTGTTTCAGTCCACGGTCACTCGGCCATGTTGCTTTGGACCTGAGGCAGCACAGTGCATCATGTTGAGAAGAGGGGTTGAAAAGGTCTGTTCACCCTGAGTGGCTGGGAAGCAGAGAGAGAGAGAGAGAGAGAGAGAGAGCGCTTCCAGGGTGAAGATATTGCCATTCAAGGGCATGATCCCAACAACCTAATTTGCTTCCAATAGGCCCCACATCTTAAAGCCACCACCTCCCAGTAGCTCCACAGACTTGTTACCAATCTTTGAGCAAATGAGCCTTTGGAGGAAATTTAACATCCAAACCGTGGTACTAAGTAAAAGAAGCCAATCAAGAAAGGCCATGTTACATTACTGCATTTCAAACAAGGCAAATTTATTGAGATCGAGTAGTGGTTACCAAAGACAGAGGGAAGGAGTATATAGAAACTGACTGTTAATGGTTATGGTTTTTTGTTTTTTTGTTTTTTTTGAGGGCTAGATAGAGTAATTCTAAACTATACAATAGTAAATACATAATTCTGAATATAAAAAATACCTTACATAGGTGAATTTCATGATTTATGAAGAATTTATCAATGAAGATGAAATGTAAAAAGTAGCACATACTTGAAATATTTGAATATTCTTCAAATGTTATTTTGATTTAGTTTCATTCAACATTTTTTTGTGGTGAAATAAAAGACAAATACTTCAATCTTTTCTCAATAAATATATAGTTTAATAAATTATTATATGGCAAATAACTTTAATCATCACCATACCAAGAAAAAGAATTTGACCTTCCATCCAGTATTCCCCACTCTGAAATCTACCTTAATCATTGATCTCCAAATGTAACCACTATCCTAAATTTTATATTCATCACTTTCTTGGGTGATTTTTATCCCTACACAATATTGTTCAGTTTTATATGATTTTAAAATAATTTGATATTTAGCTTTACTTCATTTTTAATTCTTTTATATTTCTCTTGGTACTGGGGATTGACCCCAGGGCCTTGCACATGCTAAGCACCTGCTCTATCACTGAGATATTTGCATGTCCATGTTCATTGTATTATTATTCAAAATAGCCAAGAAGCATAAGGAATTCGAATGTCCATTAAGAGAAGGATGAATATGTGAAATTACATATAAATATATGAATATTATCCAGTCTTGTACAGGAAGAAAGGAAATCCTTTCACATGCCACCATATGGATAAACAATGAAGATATTTTACTAAGTGAAATAATCTATTAATAGAAATATAAATCCTATATGATTCCAGTTACATGAGATATTTATAGTAATAAAAAACAAACAGAAAATATATTGGTGCTCACCAGGGGCTGGGGGGAAGAGTTAAAATACAATTTTTTAAAGGCCTATGGAATTTACATTTTGAAAGATATAAAGGTTGTGACAATCTGTTGTAAAATAATTTTACTCTGCTTGTCTCTGTTGAAGTGCATACTTAAAAGTGGTTTAGATGATAAATTTTATACTATTTTACCCACAAGTAAATTTAAAATATTATGACAGTTCACACAGAAGTTCAGATATGTGCTGAAAAAAATCAGTAATTCTGGCAACTGTAGACTTACATATTCTCCCTTTGCATCATTTTTGCCCATCCTCCTTTGCCCATTTTGTGTACTGGCTTCAGTGCACAGCTGAATAGCAAACCTGGAATGTGAAAAGACCCAAGAGAGAAGCACTTCTTTGGGCCCATTTAAATCTTATGATAGAACCTAGAAAACTTTAATCACACTATTTTTTTTTTTTGGTATTGGGGATTGAATCTAGGGTGCTTAACTACTGAGACACATCCCTAGCACTTCACCTTTTTTTTCTTCTTAATTTTATTTAGAGACAGGGTCTCCCTGAGTTACTTAGAGCCTTGCTAAATTGCTGAGGCTGGCTTTGAACTCGCGATTCTCCTACCTCATACTCCCAAGCCTCTGGGATTATAGGCAGGCGCTACAACGCCCAGCCTTCAATCACACTATTAATGTCTCATTATCCACCTCCAAATTAATCTGAGAGAACATATTGGTAATAATACCAAGTTTTATACCTTGTAACCTACCTTCCCAGAAAAAAAATCCTGGTAAAAAATGGTAACTAAAGTGTTTCTTTAATAAAAAGAACTTTAAAAATCATTTTAGTATTCTGGGACATCTCAAAATGGAATAAAAATATGACCTCATATTCTAAATGCATTCAATTTAGATTAGTCAAATAATGTTCTGACTTTCTTTGGAAGTGAGTAAAATTCATAAAACTAAAGACAAAAAATTCAACATAAGCATCATTCTCAATTTGATAAAATTGTTTTCATGGAGTATGAGTTAAAATGTCTGAAACTGCCATACATGTATAACATAATTGAATAGTAAATTAAAGTTAGTGAATGACAGAGTTAGATTTTTCACTGTTGGTGTAGAAAGACAAGTGAGAGAAACAGTCCTGAATGGTTCATATGGTATTGTATAATAGTTGGAGACATCAGTAAGAACTCCTATTTAGCTAATATAGATGAGTTCATAGCATCTTACACATTAATATAGATATGAATAGAGAGGCCCCCTACTTATCCATGGGGGATATTTTACAAGAAACCCAGGAGATAATTGAAACTAGGTAGTACTGAACCCATTATATTTTCTATGCAAACATGCCTATGATAAAGTTTAATTTATAAATTAGGTACAGTAAGAGATTAACAATAATCAATGATAAAACCATAGATATAATAATATAAAAGTCATTTAAAATGTAAGGTTGCTTATTTATCAGTTTTTTATTATTTTATTTTTACTAACATGTAGTAATGTACAAGTTTATGAGTTCAATCGTGATATTTCCATACATGCATACAATATGCATTGATCAAATCATTCACTCTCCCTTTACCTATCCTTTCTTCTATCACACACACCTTTCTCAGTCTCTAGTAATCACTATTCTACATTCAGATCACCTTTATTTTTTATCTTTCACATATGTAAGTGAACACATGTTACTTGTCTTTCTGTGTGTTATGGTTTGAATATGATGTGTCCCCCAGAAGCTCAGGTGTGAGACAATACAAGAATACTCAGAGGTAAAATGATTGAGTTATGACAGCCTTAACTCAATCAGTGAACTAATCCTTTGATGAGGATTATTTGAGTGGTAACCAAAAGCATGTAGGGTGTGACTGTAGAAGGCATTGGGGGGCCTGCCTTTAGAGTATATATTCTGTGTCTGGCAAGAGGAGTCTCTGTGTCATCGTGGGAGTTACTTCCCTCCATCACACCCTTCTGTCATGTTGTTCTGCCTCACCTCAAGCCCTGAGAAATGGATTCAGCTGTTTATGGACTGAAACCTCTGAAATCATGAGCCCTCAAATAAACTTTTCCTATTCTAAAATTGTTCTCATCAGGTCTTTTAGTAACGCAGCAAAGAAGCTGACTAAAACACTGTGTCTGGCTTATTTAAATTTACATTATGTGGTGCAGTTCCATCCATCTTATAGCAAATGACAGTATTTCATTGTGGTTTATGGCTGAATAATATGGGAATTTTTATTTAATATTTTTGGACCATGGTTGATTTCTGGTAACTGAAACAATGAAAAGCGAAAACATGAAGGAAAGACTACTATAAAGACAAATTCATTAAAATATGTAACTTTTCTTGTTTTGTCAGCTGGAGGGTTTAAAGTTACTGTTATTCCATTTGCAATGGTCTGGGCATATCTAGTAGTCATTTTTTGTTGTTTTTTCTTTTGAGGGGATACCAAGGATTAAATCCAGGGGCACTAAATCACTTAGCCTCATCCCCGCCCATTTTTATTTTTTTTTAATTTTGAGGCAGGGTCTCACTAAGTTGCTCAGGGCCTTGTTAAGTTGCTGAGTCTGTCTTTCAACCTTTGGTCTTCCTACCTCAGCCTCCCAACCTGCTGGGATTGCAGGTGTGCACCACTGTGCCTAGCAGTCAGTTCTTGGTTTCTAGTACCATTCTCTAATACATTAAAACAAAACTGCTGAGAAAGTTGGTTTCTTCAAGGATTGAGAAAGAACATGTTCAAGATGAGCCTGGATCATTTTCTACTGTCAAATACACATACACACACACACACACACACACACACACAAATACATGTGAATACACAAATGATGTGAACACATAAAGGAGACCCCCAAGAGCCAAATCTAGGACCTTTTAAACCTATTTGTCTTAATACACAAATGATGTGAACACATAAAGGAGACCCCCAAGAGCCAAATCTAGGACTTTTTAAACCTATTAGTCCTCACTGATATAAATGTCTGAGTATCTAAGTGGGAAAGAGTAGACAAATCTATGAAAAAAATTTGAACAATTTATGCAGAAAATCTATATTGACATAGGTGAAGTGTGACTTGCCGTTCCTTATGGGTGGGCTATTTTATACTATATAAAACTTTTTTCCAAAGAATACAGTATGAAAACATAGTGGCATAGAAAGCATAGAAGCCTTAAAATGGTACTTCAATCGCTTGATCAAGGTTGATAACAACAGCGAGAGTCATGGCAATCATATGACATAAGGAAAATGACAATTTACTCCTGTAGTCTTCTTTCCAAAATAAAATAAACCAATTTTATTTCTGAGGAAAAGGTCAGAAAAATCCTAATTCAGGGAAGTACTACAAAATAATTGACCAGTAGTCCTCAAAACTGTTAAGGTTATTAAAAAAAAAAAATTATGACATACTGTCAGGGCCAAGAAGAACCTACGGAGACATGACAAATAAATGTTATGGGATATCTTGGGTGAGATCCTGGAACTGAAAATCACATTAGGAGAAAATAAAGGCAATCTGAACTGACTATGGATTCAAGTTAATAAGAAACTTCAATACTGGTTCATTGCAATAACTTGGATCTAAAGTGTCTCCCAATAGCCCATGACTTAAATTATGGATCACCAGCCTGTGGTGCCATTGGGAGATGGTGGAACCTTTCTTTTTTTTTTAGAAAGGGAGTTATACCAGAGATTGAATTCAGGGGCACTCCTCAACTACGGAGCCATATCCCCAGCCTTATTTTGTATTTTATTTAGAGACAGGGTCTTACTGAATTGCTTAGTGCCTTGCTTTTGCTGAGGCTGGCTTTGAGCTTGTGCTCCTCCTACCTCAGCCTCAGGAGCTGCTGGGATTACAGGCATGAGCCACCATGCCCAGCCTGGTGGAACCTGTAGGATGTGGGATCTAGTGAAAGGAAGACAAGTGAATGGGGACATGTCCTCATAGGGAATATTGGAACCTCAACCCCTCTTTTCACTTGTTTGCTTCCCAAGTGCCAAGAGGTGAGTAGTCTCCTATGTGCTCCTGTTTTGATGTACTGTACCACCATAGTACCAAAAGCAATGGGCCAACCAATCATGAACTGAAACCTCTAAAAGTATGAGCCCAAATGAAACTTTTCTCCTTCTAAACTAATTTTCTCATATTTTTTTTTCCAGTGATAGAAAGCTGGCTAACACATTCATTAACTGTGGCAAATTTGCCCAAATATACTATAATGCATAAGCTGTTAATAACACATGAAAGTGGATGAGGGATATAAGAAGTCTCTGTATATTATCTTTTCAATGTTCTGTATGTCTTGAACTATTTTAGCATTAAAAATTCTATTTTTACAAACTGAATAAATGGATTCTTACTATGATCTCATTTTTTTGTTTACTTCTATTTTTCTCTCTCTGTAAAATATCAGCCCGCTGGAGACTGAAAGTCATTCCTGTTTTCAAAGCATTGTAGATTTACACAATGCTACTGATCAATCAATATATAGTGAATGAAATATTGAAATTCCCTCCCCACCTCCATCTAAACAGACCTGTTAGTCTAAGAAATAGTTTTCCTCTTCTCCTGTTTTTCGTCTTTTGCCACTGTTCCCAAATAATTCTCACATTTTTTACATTCAACTGACAAAACAGCTCTTCTGTCATTTTAGAAATCTACACACATCACCTTCAGTCTATAGATTTTAGAAAATTAGTTTGCTTTTCCCACGAGGAGGCATGAAATTTCAGAAGGATCAACAGTATCTGGATTTCTACATATCATTCAAAACCACCCACTTTGAAAAATTCTTCACATCATGTGTTATTCTTAATACTTTTCTATACTCAAATTGCTTTAGGGTTAATCTTTTGTTATTATTTAATTACAGATTTTGGATTCTTGCTTAACTAGTTATGTCTTCTAAATGATAGATTTCTGAATGAGATATAAAATTTAGTAAGATGAAAATTAAACTTCTTCTCTGTTCCTAAAATTCCCTGGTTGTCAGTCAATTTACTCTTCTAACTACTAAAGTAACTTTCTAAACACCGGTTTTGATTTTATTTTTTAAAATTTATTTATTGGTTCTTTTTAGTTATACATGATAGCAACATCCATTTTGATACAATTATACAAGCATGGAATATATTTTATTCTAATCAAAATCATATTCTTATGCATGTGCATGATGGTGGGTTTCACTGTGTTATTTTCATATATGTACATGGTAAAATTATGTCAAATTCTTTTCACTGTTTTTCCTTTTTTTTTTTTTTTTCATACCAGAGATTGAATCCAGGGGCACTTAACCACCAAGCCACATCCCCAGGACTTTTTTGTATTTTATTTAGAGACAGGGTCTCACTAAGTTGCTTAGGGCTTCACTAAATTACAAAGACTGGCTTTGAATTTGTAATCCTTCTGTCTCAGCTTCCCAAACCCTTGGGATTACAGGCGTACACAATTGTGCCCAGCTCCTTTTTCTATATTGAATTTGAGGACTTCTGGTGCAACTTGTCTTTCATTCTAATTGTAACCCATATCCATTGAGAGTATATTCTCAAATTTTGCCTTCCTTCTTTTTCTCTGAGCTACTGCGTGGCTGAAACTGTCTTTACCCAACCCTTTTTAGGGATCCCTACAAATTCAAACAGCTATGTTATTTAAATTTGAGGACTTCTTGGAGTTTGTCTCATAGTTTTTAAAATGAGAAAGTGAATGGGCACATATAGTTAGATATTTCCACGTTTATTTCATTGGCATTACATATATTTACTGAGTAAATATATTCCATTGAGTAAATATATTCCACTGAGTAAATTTTATTCCATTGAATAAAATATTTTCATTGTAGGAAGACATAGACATTTCACTATAAAGTACTTAGTATGAAAACCCTCTTATTTTGATAAATCTAATTTCTTTTGAGGAACAAGAGTTAACATTTATGAAGTAAATATAAAATATCAAGCTTTTCTCTAAGTATTTTGCTAGTAGTCAAGCACCAAATCTTCCTAAACCTATTAGGTAGATATGACGATTACTGTTATTTCAGTGCTGAGAAAAATATATTTCAGAGAGTTTTAAATCAATTGCTTAGGGTGATACAGCTGGCAAATTGTGGAAATAGAATTCAAACTAATGGAATTTAGCTTCAGAGCTCAAATTTTAACAAGTACATGCCATTTAGAATTAATAGATCAGGGATAATTTTGTTAAAATAATCTTTCTTATGAAAATATAGTTGGTGATAAAGTTCTCGGCTTTTATATTTTTCTTCAGGATATAATAGAGCCTGGCTGTTGAGGGATTCTTGTAATCATCTGGCTTTCTGCCCTGCATGTGAATCTCCTCTGATGCAAGTGTCTGACAGTGCTTTTAAGTGCTCCAAACATGCGGTGTGTTTAATAGAAAAATGCTTTCTTTCCTGCCGAATTTAGAATGGGTTTTCTTAGTGCCTGTCTTCTGCCTTTTTCCCACTGTAGGGAAATTCTTGGCTTTTTTTCTCTCATTCACACTTTCACACTTCTCCAATGAGACTCCCTTCTCTGGTTCATAGGAGACCGTGTCCTGATCTGGCACCAGTATAGCTCCTGGGCCCGGTGGATATCCTCTTCCTCAGCTGTCTTCCATAGCAGCTGGTGGTGGGATTCTGCTGTTACAAATCTACACATTGCCTCACATTCCCCTATTTAAGACAGCTGGATAAAATTACCGCATTTTAAATTCCTGAATTGGTTTCTATTGAGTAGACCCTGACAACTACAAATATTTACCTGTATTTCAAGTTTTCCTGGGCTCTTAATGATTGCTGCTGCATTTTTCAATGTTCAGTAAATGTAAGTTGATTAGGAAAATAAATTAGACAAGGAAACAATATAAAAATAGGCTCATTATTAACTGTAGAGTTTATGCAATAGAAAGACCTCACCTAACTGAGGGTAGAGCACTGCTGGGTAGAATCACATAATAAATATCTTGAAATATAATATTTATGCTTTATTTTTTAACTTATAAGACACTGGACATCCTTCAATATAATTGTTTAGTAATTTACTTCCACCCCTGACCTCCTTCAGTCCACACAATTTTATGTTTTTTCTGATTATAAAAGCTAAACATAGCCTTGAGAGGTGCTATCACCTTTTTCTTTCCAAGGAATGTGTCAACATGAGCAAATTTAATTTTGGGGCTGGCCTGGGATCAGATGTGCTGTCAACTTTGTAATGGGGCTACTTTCAGTCCATTGACTGATGTACCTCAGAAATATACAAGGGAGACATTTGTCAAAATCCATTGCAATGGTTGGAACTGTAATGTTTGGTCTACTGAAATTTATTTACTGTTTATTAAGTGTGATATAAACTAAGACAATTTAACAAGCTTCTAAGATGTAACACCACAGGATTCAAGAAAATATATGGAAACAGACTAGCAGTTAGCATTAAAATCATTAGATAAGATACAATCCCCTAGCATGAATATGTTAACACCAGAAAGAATGCACAACATTAAGCCACTTGAGAAAATAGAGTCTGAAATAATTAGTGAAAAAATAAAAGACAAAATCAAAATTATAGTTTAAACGGAGTACCTGATAGATTCTTCTAGTCCTGGTAGGAGCTGGAAAAAAACAATTAGAAAATGGCTCCAGTGGTTTTATTTAAGGGAGTATATCAAAGGCAGGGATAAGGTTTCAGGGTGGAGTCTTGCTTCATGATGTCTTGCAGTCAACAGTTTGATTGCTTCTTAGCAGGCTACACCCATGTTGAGAGGCTGTGTGGGACCTTTTTGGCAGACCTGAATAAGAGATCACATCTGTCTGGACAGTCTTAACCAGTAGGATTGCCACTAGGAGTTACTAAATACCAGGTTTTCCTATTCACTGGGCTTCCATGCCGATTTGGTCCACACATAGTCCATGGATGGGTCTTTACACTCTTTTTTTTTTTTTTGTCATTTTGATGTTAAGTTTTTTGAGTTCTTTGTATATCCTAGAGATTAATATCCTATAATAGGTGTAGGTGGAAAAGATTTTCCCCATTCTGTAGGCTCTTTCTTCATGGTCTCACTTCAGTCAGAATGACAGTTATCAATAATACAAGTAACAATGAATATCGGCGAGGATGTTGGGGAAAGTGTACACTTGTACTTTGTTGGTGGGACTGAAAATCGGCACAACCACTCTGGAAAGCAATATGAGATTCTTCAAACAACTAGGAATGGAACCATCATTTGACCCAGTAATCCCACTCCTAGGTATATACCCAAAGGATTTAAAATCAGCATACTATAGTGATGCTACCACATCAATGTTTATAGCAGCTCGATTCACAATAGCTAAGCTATGGAACCAACTTAAGTGACCTTCAACAGATGAATGGTTCTATATTACTCTTAAATTAATGAAAGAGATCACAATATTGATCTGAGATTTTTCTTCATTGGCTGTTGGAACAAGATTGTGTATGTATCTCCTGCTTACATCAAGGAAAGTTTCAAGGAGTGGTGTGGAAAATGTCTAAGAATTTCACTCCCGGTTCTTTCACACACACACACACACACAAACAAAATATATCAAAGAGAAGGCATGCTTTATTGTTCTTAATTGTTTCTTCTAAAATGCAATATTTGTTGCTATTAATTGGTTTTGTGGTTTCTGCACAGAAATGGAAGTGAGACAGTCAATTCCAGCAGTGAATGGAAACAGTGCAGGTCCTAGATTTTCAGCCCTGCATGTAACGTGTTGTGGATGTATTTATTCAGTCTCTGCTTTATGAAGCTGAGATAGGAACAGAGTCAGCAGAGTTGTAGTGATTTCCCAGTCCAGTGATCTGACAAATTGTTGCCCCAATCAAGCTGTCAAGATGTCTTTCTCATGCTTCTTCTTTCCTCTCACCAGGTTGTATTTGTGGAGTAGCTGTGTCTGGGGGCTTTGCAGCCCCACGTTGCTATGGAGACCAGAGCAATAATAGATATAGAAGTAAAAGCAGCTCCTTTTCCTCCTATTAATAACAAACAGAACCCTTTTCCTACTCTAAACTTCAAATATAACTAAGACAGGTGGAGTAAGAACAAGGGGATTTTAGACATGTGACCCTAATGTCTTCAATACTCCATATGGGCTAAAAGCCCAACTCCCTCTATTCCTACCTACTTAACACCTGTTTTTTAAAGGCAATGCTTATGAGAACTACAACCAGTAGTTTCTTGAAATGCTCTTTTATTTTAAAGTATTATTTGTGAGTTTACATATTCCCGACGAACACTCATTCTTCTAGCATTTCTAGCTGGATGTAAACTGTTTCAATCTTATGTTTCAAAAGAATGACCTCAAGTCTTCTGAAACTGGCATTTATTTCAATTCCTTTAATAAGATGTAATTCCTGTTACTACACCATTGCTGGAACATCGCACAAGATGCATAGATTGCAGGGGCCTTTGATAAAATGTAATCATAAGACTTGAAGAGTCTCATATTACTGGCAACAAACTATGTTTAACATAGTGTCATTCATTGATATATGTACTCTGCTTTTGGAGATTCCTTGGAATGAGATAATGATTGATTTGCTTTGATGAGGAGTGAGAAGGAACATGAAATCTGAGTGTGAAACCCGTAGGATTGAATGTGAAAGTTTCTAAAGGGATTATTTGTTTTTGTCATTTAGGTACCTCTGATAGAAGTGTCTTTTGGGACTCTGTTGGATAAAAAAAGAAAAGTGTAGGGATTAAAAAAGTGTAGGGATTAAAATAGAAAAGTGGACTAGAAAAAATGTGAAGTCACAAAATAGAAAGGCAATAATTTTATAATTTGCTAAAGGTTGTCCTTAGCTATCCTCACTAATTTCCAAAGAAAGAAGGAGGCATTCCTAATTTCCAAATATATATTAAATTTTGAAGAATCACATAAAGTCCATGCATCTCATACAATTTGATCAATATATTAATGTATTTTATAATTATTACAGTTTCACATTTTTGTGTATGACAGATTTCTTGGAAGACTGAATAATCACTTGGAAGACTGAGTAATCACTAAAATAGAAGGGATTTTTTTTTCCTTTAAATACTTAACAACACATAAGAAAGACTATTTTCTCCTCATTCATTTACCACAATATATTTGGGACATATACAGATATTTTTAAGTGTTTTTAAATTACAGAGTTCCCAAAGTAACCACTGCTTTCCCATGGCAGTACAGCTGTGTTTCCCTGGGAAGGCTTCAGTTTAATAGGAAGTTCTGGCACAGCCCAATGCACAGTGTCCCCACAATGCTGCTAATGGTATCAGATTATTTATATTTTACTCAATGTGCATCACAGAGGATGGCATTTAAAATTCAGAATAAAATATTTAAATGACTCATGTAATAGACTGAAATGACATTAAATGACAGGGAGCAATATAAGCAGTTATAAAATATTTACATTTTAGTTCTATGTTGTGCAAACATTTAATGATAATATGCATAAACAAATATTTAGCAACCATATTCTGCAGCTGCAAATGGAACGTGGGTGTGACAGTGTTTAGCTTTGTTTTTCAGTTCTTGACAATTCATTATGCTTGAGATAATCTTATACAGAATTTTAATAAATAAGGAAAAAGTGTTCATTTTTCTCTTCCTTCAACAATTCTACTTAACTCTGGTCCCCAAATTAAAAAATAGGCATTTATAAAACCGTGGATTTACCTTTATGAATTTAGGGTAAATGTGTGCTAAGTTATTTCTATTTGATGCAGTTTTAAATGGATTATTATCAACTATATTGTAGTTTATTTGAGCATTCTGGATTATTTATGGAGATTTTCTCTTGGTTTTCTCTATCCTCTATCAATGAAGAGATACAGAGGCTGATATGTGCTGGTTATCATCTTGACATTGCTATTAGAATAAAATATACTTTTTAAGAAACTATGTAAGATTTTCTTTTGACTTATTTCAATGAATTTTATTTAAAATTTAACTGAAATAGAAACATAAAAATTGTCTATATTAACAGGGTAGCATTTAATGTTTTGATATATGCATACCTTGTAAAGTATTATATTTAAATATATACTTTTAAAATCATGCTGAGCATATTTATCTCCTGAAATATGTATCATTTCTTCATAGTGAAAACATTTCCCACCCATTCTTCTTCCTATCTAGTTCATATTTGTTACCTGTAGTCATCCTACAGAGCAATACTCCACTAGAGCTCCTTATTCCTATAGAACTCTGTTAAGAGAAATAAGCCAGTTACAGAAAGACAGGTGCAGCATAATCTCAGTCCTATATTGACTATCAAAAGTAGTTCTCACAGAAATTGAGAGTGGCATAGTGGTTACCAGAAGCTGGGGGAAGCAAGGGAGGAAGGCAGTATGGGGAAGCATTGATCAATGGGTACTAAGTTACAGTTAGGTAGGAACACAGATGTCCCCTTGGCCTTCCTGGAAAGTAGGAGGGGAGAACTCACATATGTACATTTTGTCTACTCTGTCATGCATTACCTGCTATATTGGAGCAAGTCATTTAGCTTTACAGTGTGTTCAAGTACTCATTTGTAAAATCAAATATGATTTTCATTTGTTTCACAGACTTTGTTTTATAAAACTAAGAGTTTATTTGAGCATTTATAGTCACTGTATAAGCTCTTATTTTTCATGATAATTAGTACATTGTGCTGTTATTCATTTGAATAAATGTGAATTATCAACCATTCAATTGATTGTAAGATTTTTACAAATTAACAAATCAAAAGAACTTATTAGTTAGATAGTATGGCCCAATTATCAGTAGAGAATATTGTTTTATTGAATTATGAAATATAATTTAATATGAAGTCTTGAATATTTTAACAATGTTGCAGGCCATGCAGGTCATTATCATCTCTGAAAATTTACTGTTTAGGAACTCATTGTTGTGTATTTCAGTTCGTTAAAGATACATCAATGTTCAAGAGAAGAAGATTGGAACTTTGCTATAATGAAATATACAATTTGCATGTTGGTATATTATTTCTATTGTTTCAAATAATCTTTCATTTCTATTGTTTCAAATAATCTTTATCAAAAGTGATGCAAGAATCAAGCTGATTTTTCTTTACTGTTTTTGTCTAGACAAAAGTGACATAGTAAATATAATCTTCTTCCTTGTTTTTTTTTCTTTTTTAACCTCAGGAAATCTTCAAACTGTAGAAATTTTCTTTTTAGATCATTCAAATGCTTGAAATCAAGAGCTAATAGTGGCCTGGATAGGAGTTGCCTATAGAAATTGGGCTTACAGGCAACCACCTGTAATCCCAGCTGCTCCAGAGGCTGAGTCAGAAGGATCACAAGTTCGAGGTCCCCCTGAGTAATTTAGCAAGACCTTAAGCACCATAGTAAGACCCTGTTTCAAAATAAAAAAAATAAAAATGGTTGGAGATACAGGTCAATACCTCTGGGTTCAATTCCTAGTACCCGATTCCATCCCAGAAAGAAAAAAAGAAAGAAAGAGAGAGAGAAATTGAGACCCAAACACAAACAAACAGAAAACCATTTTATTATATTTCTTAGAAAGAAGTTAGTAACTCAGTGGAACATAAGTAACAAGCAAAACTTGCAAAATTTCCATTTACCTATGTAGCTTTACAGATGTAACTTAAGCATATAGACCTCTCTGCTAGGTACTGGGTTTATAGTCCAGTTTAATATTTTCTTCTTTCCTTTGAGTTGTCCTTTATAGTTACAAGATTATTTCTGTGGTATTGCTAACATACAAAATTTTAATCTACTGGGATTTATTGTTAGCACATTGTATAAAACAGTGTGCTGCTTTTTTTCCTTCTGTAAGAATAATCAGATATGCTAGCACCATTTATAATCAGTTCTTAAATGCTAGATTAAAAAAAAAAACTTTTATCATGTATGTCAAGTATTTCAAATATGTTAAGATTTAGTGGAGTTTTGTTCATTTCCAGTCATTGTCTTCTCCAATATTAATAAGGTATTAATTTCATTATGTGACTTCATAGCATGCTCAGATATTGAGAGTTCAACTCCTTCCAGCCCCCATTACCGTTCTTTTTATCAAGATTATCTTGTGTTTTGGAGGAAGTGTTTTAAAACTTATTTATTCACCTAATTTGTCTTTATGGAAAATTTCACTAATCATGTGACTTATGTGGGCATGGAAGAAATTTTATTTTCTGTTAATAATAAGAATTTTAAATTTACTTCAAAACAATCTATGCCTATTAGTTAAATCCCTAAGGATTTTGTAGGGTTTCTTTTCCAGATTTTTCTTATTTCTTCTGGTGATTATTATCGGCATAAGGAAAGTAGTGTTTTGTTTGTTTTTGCTGTGTTGGGGTTTGATCTCAGGGTACTGCACAAGCAGGATGTACACTGTACTACTGAACCATAGCCCAGTTTAAAAGAGGGTATTTAATTTCTAGTATTGAATGAAGTGATCTCAACATGTTACCTACTTAGTTCAACTGTTATTCAGTGGAGTGTATTGGGTTTTTTTTTAAAATCACTCAGTATTTTTAATAAATTCTCAATTTATTGAGAATAAATTCTCAATGGCTATAGAAGTGATTTTTTTATTTCACTGCTTTTTTTGTCAGAACTCATCAAAGATTGTTGAAAAATCATAGAGATAGAGGGCATCTTTTTCTTTTTTATTTTTTGGTACTGGGGATTGAACTCAGGGGTACTTGACCACTGAACTACATCCCCAGCCCTATTTTGTGTTTTATGTAGAGACAGGGTCTCACTGAGTTGCTTAGCACCTCACCATTGCTGAGGCTGGCTTTGAACTCCGGATTCTCCTGTCTCAGCCTCCCTAAGTGCTGGGATTACAGGCTTGAGCCACCGCGCCCGGCTGAGGGAATCTTTTTCTAATACCTGATTTTAATCAGCATGGTTTTATCATTTTAACACCTACAGCAGTTTTTATTTGTTTGAAATCAACTTTATTAAACTTAGGTAACAAGGACTCTTTATGAGCCAGGTGCCATGCTAGGTTGTTTAAATATATCTCTGGACAAGATAGAGCTTGTCTAGCCATTGTATAGCACATGTTTCAAGGGCAGAGACAGACAAGAGCAGAGTAGAGGTTATGACAGTATGTAAGCAGATTATATGTAAGCACAGGAAGGGGTAGATTGGGAGATGCTTATATGCATGAAAAATAACAGATAAACCAGGCAAGCAAAGAAAGAAGTGTGTGGAGAGCTATATTAATTAGGTTAGTGAGCACAGAACTCACTATTGTCATTTCTCAGCAAAGAATAGAGGGTGGTGAGAATGATACCCATGCAAGTGTAAATACCCATGCAAATAAAGAACATGCTGGGCTCAGGGACAGCCCTAAGTGGGGAGCATGCTAGTGGATCCCTTATATTCTTATTTTCTTAGCAGTTTTATTAAACATTGTTTCTCAATGTGACCAAATGTCCTTCTAAAGTATTTTAAATATCCAGTGGAAGTATATATATTTCACTTCTTCATGAAATACTGATATAATTTCTGAAATTAATTATATTGACAATAATTTCCCAAATATTTTTCTAGGTTTTCTGATTGGAAAAAACTACTTAATTATACTATAATATAATTTTCTATTTGCTGGACTGTAAATGTTTATATTGTTTTTATAATATATATGTGTATATATATATAGACATATATTTATAAAACATCATTATTATTTTCCCCCAATTCATAAGCCAATGCATAAAAAATGACCCATTTACTTGATGTACATATGTGGTGGTTATTTTAAGGTAAATGGATAGTAAAACACATTATAGTTTCTAGGATACCCTATTTAGTTTGTCTGTAAAGCAACCTGTCAAACTCAGTCCTCATTGCCTCATTTACAGCCAAGATTTAGGACTTCATTATTTAGGAATAATGAACTGAGCCCCATGTTAAGGTAAAATGCTAAGTGAACATTTCCCTCAAAGTCATCAGTGAAAAGCAATACTTAATATTTTTTTCTTATTTGTCCTGACATCATGTGAGGCCAGTAACGAACACCCTTACCAACCTGTCTCATTACCTGTCTCAGATGTGTGTGTCTGTGTGTGTGTGTGTGTGTGTCCTTATGTGTGCTCACAATATGTCCAAGCAAAGCAGCAGTGCTCTCTTTTCAACAAGTAAAAGCAATCCTAGCTCTGGACCTCTTGTCATCCCACACATGAACAGGGGCTGGTACCTAAATTCCTCTTCGAAAGCCTATAAAAATAGAATGGCCTTCAAGGAGACAGAAGAAAGGCTCAAAAACAACAAAAGGTTTTTTTTTGTTTTTTTGTACTGGGGATTGAACTCAGGGGTACTCAACCACTGAGCCACATCCCCAGCCCTATTTTGTGTTTTATGTAGAGACAGGGTCTCACTGAGTTGCTTAGCACCTCGCTGTTGCTGAGGCTGGCTTTGAACTCGCGATTCTCCTGTCTTAGCCTCCCTAAGTGCTGGGATTACAGGCTTGAGCCACCATGCCCAGCTAATAAAAGGTTTTATTAAGTTTTCCTTTTAACCAGTAAGTAGAACATAAGAGCACCCAGTTCATGAACTGAGTAATTAGATTTGTAATGAATTTAATATTAAAATCATAAATATCATTTAATTCCATTTCCCTTTTCCATTCTAATTGACTGCTATCATTTACCAGCCTCTGTTTCTTTGCTCAGGTACATAACCTAAAGCAATTTGAGAGAATAACTAGGCTAATATGTTATCTGATTAAAGTTCACATTTAATTGGAATCATAAAATGTGAATACAAACAAGAACTGGATTTGGTGGTGCAGATATCTGTTTTTTCAGGAAATACCTATTCTTAATCATTTATGTTATAGAACCTGTATTTTCCAACCTCACAGTATCAGACAATCAAAAATGCCTTCAAAGCACAGGAAGAAACCTGAAAAGAATTAATGCACACTATCTTAATTCTCTTCACTAAAAAGTTTAATATCCCTACATTAATTAAGAAATGCATATGGGTCAAAGGCTTGAAACAAATACCTAAAGGTATGTGGCCTTTTATTTCAAAGCAAAATCTGTCCATGGTGAGATTTAATAGATTTTTAAAGTTCTTAAGTTTTTCAGTTATATTTGAGCAGAATTTCAAGGTTGAAGTACAAGTGTAAAGATTTAAACGAGAACAATTGTCCATTACCTATTTATTAGGTACTCAAATGAACGTACATGTCGTATTTACATTTATTTTTAACCCTACAAATTATTTATTGCACACTTTGAACATGAGCATTCAGCTGCTTCATGCCACTGCTTCCTATGTTTCACTTCATCACAATTCTCAAGTCAGTTACATAATATAGATGACATCAATATTGTGTTGAGACTATAATATCATGCAAATCGAAAAGACAAATTAATAAGGTCAGACTAAGTAAAAAAAATGAAATCAAAATTGGTACTAAGCAACTCAGTGAGACCCTTTCTCTACATAAAACACAAAATAGGGCTGGGGATGTGGCTCAGTGGTCAAGTGGCCCTGAGTTCAATCTCCCATACCTGCCCCCCAAAATATTTGACTTGGAGTGGGATTATCTTGAATCTATTAAAAAAAGAGCAGAATTAATATTGTTATTAATATAGCAATCTATGATATAAAATATCCCACTGTTGATTTAATTATACATGTTAAATTTGTTTGTTAATATTAAACAAAGTCCTATAATCTTTGCATATCAATTTTGTACATACTATTCCACACAAAGCTCCCTTAATGACTCAGTTATATCCTATGTAAGTTCTTAAAAGCTGACGATAGTTATCTCTGCATAATTACAATTTCCTTTCTTTCTCCAATTCTATCACATATTATTTCCTTTTATGTTTATTGCATTAAGACTAGAGAAAACATTAAGAAAAAAAGGCATAATGGACATTTTTACCTCATTTGTGATCTCAGAGAGAAATAATTCAATAACTCACCATAAACAATAATATTTAAATTTTTTGTATATATCCTTTTAAAATGTAGAATAATAGTGTGTATATTCAGTTTTCTAAGAAGGTTTATTAATTTTTTTTACATCTATGAAAATTATCACATCATTTTCTTCATTTTCTTTCTCCTTTTAATATGGTAAAAGACTTTTACTTTTTGCATTGTTTAAAAATATTTTGTGTCACAAATGTTTTCAGTGAATAGTGTGTACAGCTTCTGAAAATTTGTTTTTTTTCTGTTATGTTTGATAACATGTATTAAAATGCAACTTTTGAGAAAAATAAAAAAAATTAAAAAAAATTCCTTGCCTAAAAAAAAATATATATATTTTGTGTCGATTAAAGCCACTCACATTGCAATGTAATTTACATTCAATAAACTTGAATCACATAAACTGTACAGTTTGATATATCTGAGTATACATGTATATATATATGTGTGTTTGGTATCAGTTTACTGGGATTTATTCTCAGCTCATTTTGTAAAACAGCACAGTCAAGATCAAATTTTCACTTACCTTATTTTTGCACCTTATGATCCTTCCACTTTTTCCCTTTAGTGAGATAACTAATTGCTTTGTAATACTATAAGTTAGGGTGTATTTTCTACCATTTTATATAAATGAAATTACATTATGGGGAGTATTTTGCCTGACGTCTTTTACTCAATATAATTATTTTGTATTATACTCTTTCCCATTCTTTCAGTTTGTACATGTATCAATAGTACATTCTTCATTTCTTCTTATTGTTGAATCATATTATGTTGTAAAACTATGCCTCAGTTTGTTTATCCATTTACCTTTTGTTGGAAATTTGAAATGTCTCCAGTTTCTTAGGATTGCAAATGCAGCTACTATGAGAATTATTGAAAATTATTTGTAAAGATTTAAGCTTTCAATTGTCTTGGCAAATTTATGAAAATAAATGTACTGGAGCCTATGATAGGATTACATTTCAATGTTTTGAAACTGCCAAAGTCTTTTCTAAAGTTGTGAATTTTATATTCTCATGAGCAACATCAGAGAGTCCAAGTTCCTCTATAACCTTGCTTAAACTTGATATCTTGGGTACTTATAATTCAGACATTTCAGAAGAGTTAATGATATCTCACTGTTGTTTCAATGTTCAGTTTTCTAATTTCTAATCATGTCAATCATATTTTTATGCACTAATTTGCCATCAATATAAGTTTCTTGGAGGCATAAATGATTAATAATTTTGCCCATGTCTTCCTGGATCATTTACTTTATTATTGAGTTTTGGGAATTCTTTATGTAATTTATCAAGGATCTATTTCTTCACAGCTTGTAGCTCTCTTGAGATGTCTTTCATACAACAGAATGGTTAAGATTTGATGACTCCCAATTTAACTACTTCTTTTATGGTTTGTGTTTATGTGTAATAACTGAGAAATCTTTTCCTATTGCACTGTCACAAAGATTTTCTTCAAAGTTCACTTCTAGGAATTCTATAATTTTAGGTTTTACATTTATGTCTCTTATTCACTTTAATGTAGTATTAGTATGTAGTTTGAAGTAATGGATTGAAATTCTATTTTTTCTTCTCTGTTTTTAAAATGTGAACATCCAATTGTCCCAGCACCAATTGTTGGAAAGATTGTTTTTTGACTTTTTTTTTTTTTGGAGCTTGAACTCAGGGGCACTCGACCACTGAGCCACGTCCCCATCCCTATTTTGTGTTTTACGTAGAGACGTAGAGACAGGGTCTCACTGAGTTGCTTAGCACCTCGCCATTGCTGAGGCTGGCTTTGAACTCGCGATTTTCCTATCTCAGCCTCCCTAAGTGCTGGGATTACAGGCTTGCGCCACCACGCTTAGCTGTTCTTTGACTTTTGTTGAAAATTGTTTTTCATTTCTGTTTGTGTCTGTTTCTGGACACTCTAAATTTCATCTGTCTCTCCTTTTTGACAATTTCACATGACTTGATACTTTGTATAATCTTGGAAGTCAAGTTTTGTTAACTTGTTAAGAAAAAACTTTTCAGAGATGATATATTCTATATTTCTCAAATTCTTATATGAATTTTAGAATACATGTGTCAATAGAAAAGTGCTGTATACCCATTGGAATTGCCCTCATCCCACCAGTGTTAAGTTCTCTGATGCACTTATTCACAAATTTTAAAATTATTCTTAGAAATGTTTTGGAGATTTACATGTATAGAACTTTATAACTTTTGTTATATTAATACATAAATATTTTGTATTTTGTTTCTTTTATAAGTGGTGTTATTTTTAAGTAAGAAACTCTGATAGCTAGTCCACAGAAAAATAATTATTTGTATATTTGCTCATACCCTGCAGTATTGCTAAAATTAGCTACTATCACTTACTAGTTCTAGTAATTTTACCCCCTGAATTGTCTATAAATATTATCATGTCATCTGGAGGTAAATATTTTTGTTTCTTCTTTTTGAATCTGGATACTTATCCCCCCCCCCCATCCCACAATAGCAGTCAATTGAAATTTTGAGTAAAGGTGGTTACTCTGGAATTTTTTAATTTTTCTTAACCTAGGACTTTAAGGTTTTCAGTCTTTCACCATATAATGATATTATCTTGTTCTTTTAATAGGTCTCCTTTGTCAGTTTAAGGAAGTTCTTTTCTACTACTATTTTTTGCAAGTGTTTATTACCAATCGATTTTAGCTTTTATTGTTTTTTCTTAGTTAATTTATTTTTTAAATATGGTTAGTTACTGTGATTAATTTTCTAATGCTAAATCAACCTTGTATTCCTGGATTAAATTCTATTTCATCAAGACATTATATTTTAATATATTTGTGAATTTGTTTTGTTAAAAAAATTAAGAATGTTTTCATATGTTACTTATTCTTGGCCTATTTTAAGAATATTAAAAATATCCTTATTTAGTTTGCTGAATTTTAATAATAATGTGTCTTGATGTTGATTTCTTCAGCTGTATTCTTTTTGAGTACCTTAAACTTCTTAAAGCTGTGGGTTCATGTTTAGGACCCAATTTGAGATTTTTTCAGTCATTGTTTACATATTTGTACAGTCTCACTCTTCTTTCTCATCTCCCTTTTGATATGAACTTTGAATATTTAGCTATTATTGTGTGTGTTAGTGAATCTCTGGTTTCTTATCTATATCATCCTTGTTGTTCAGTTTGGGTGAATTCTATTGTTCTAGTCTCCTTTTCATTAAATCTATCCTCCTTAATCTCTACTCTGTTTTTGAGCTAATGCAGAAATTATATTATTATGCTATGTTTATTATGTTATTGTTTTATTTCTATAATTTACAGTTTTATCTGTTATAATGTGAAATTTCTTTGCTGAGATTTTATAATTTTTCATTTGAAAATCATTCAGAAGATTTGCATTTCCTCTGTGAAACATTTTTATTAGGAATGCATTAAAATCTTGTAAGTGACATACATATTTACATTTTGGTCTCCCTGGGTGTTTATAACATATGTGCCTTTGCCCAGATGCCTTGATAAGATTGTCCATTGAGGTACACATACAGATGAGACCACACCTGCCACTCTCTCCTAGCTAGGAAACTCAAATCATAAGGTGACTAAGACTAAAGATGCAGAGAATTTTGAGCACTTTGCTGTCAGTACAATTTAGAAGATAAATTATTTATTTTATCAACTTTAAACTCTACAGTGTATGTAGGTGTCCACTGAATTTCTATCTCATTTGCAACTGGAGAAACAAATAGTGGGTATTTCCACAGGTTTTTCAATTTCCTCTCACTTCTTAGAATTTCTATTCATTCTCAGACTTGATGTGAAGATCTTGTCATTTATATTTTTAAATAAATATTCAACTGCTCCATATACTCTGTATATATTTGGGTGTGATTATACAAATTGTGGTAAGTTTACATTTGAATTACTGACTTTGGAGAAGAAGAAAGTATTAGTTATAATAGTTTTCATGTCAAAATTGCTAGGAAAAATATGAAATCATAGAATCAGCTATCACAGATTACTTTGTATTAATTAAAAGAGAAAGTTTCACTTTTTAGTATTTCTGATACAGCAGTGATTTATGTTAGATAAATTAAATTCACATAACAGTCATACTGAAAAAAAAAACCTTTGTCAGAAAATTCCAACATGTAACCAGGCATGGTGGCGCACGCCTGTAATCCCAGCATTTTGGGAAGCTGAGACAGGAGAATCGTGAGTTCAAAGCCAGCCTCAGCAAGGGCGAGGCACTAAGCAACTCAGTGAGACCCTGTCTCTCATAAAAAACACAAAATAGGGCTGGGGATGTGGTTCAGTGGCCGAGTACCCTGAGTTTAATCCCCAGTACCAAAAAAAAAAAGTAAAATAAAATTCCAACAAGTGATTTATCTCAACATTTTTGGTTGATTATCTTTTCTCTTTCAAATTGATATTTTCAATATTTTCAAAGTGATATTCCTGGTTGACACATAATATATATATATATATATTTTTTTTTTTTTTTGTGATTTTGTGTTTTATTTAGACACAGGGTCTCACTGAGTTGCTTTGTGCCTTCCCGTTGCTGAGGCTGGCTTTGAACTCATGATTCTCCTGTCTCAGCCTCCCAAAATTCTGGGATTACAGGCATGCACCACCACGTCCGACACATGATTTTTATTGCACCTTTACCAATTTGTTTAGCATGATAAGCAACTTTGTGTCCTACTAGTTTTCTTTTTGAGCAAGAAATCACTGCTTCACACAGAGCTTTGTGCTCTATGGTTCCATTTGCAATGCATATTTTGTTTTTTGTGGTGCTGGGCATTGAACCCAGAATCTTGCACATACTAGGCAAATGCTCTACCACTGAGTCATACTCCCAGATCTATGACATGTATTCTAGACCATGTTCAATGTGACTTCTATGGATGAGATTTCTGCTGGTGTTGTCCAAGGAGGTAGAAAAAGCCTTTCCAGATTGGGTGATCTAGTAGCACTAATTAGGCAAAGGGATGCTTTCTTAGTGATGACCAACAGCATTTCCACGTCAGTGCCTGTTGTGGTGGGTTGCCCCTTGCTAGTGAGAAAGTGTGTGTGGGGAATTGACACATGATTTCCCTCTTAGACTTTCCACCAATATGAGATCCCTATGTGAGGGGGAAAGAGTGGCTTCCCTCACTGCACACTTGTGATAAGAAACATGGCAATGCTCCTGGTCACGCAGTGCCTCTGATTAGGGAAGTATTTTCTGATCAAGTGGGAAGTTTCAAGTAGGAAAGAGTTTTTCTGTAGGTTCCACAACAAGTTATATTTGCATGTCTATTGACTGATTCTTCACTAATTATTCTTAATTCTGCCCTTAGTTAACATGAGCATTTAAAATTACAATTAAATATTTTTTAAGAATGTTGCTACAAATAAATCCACAGCATCTTATCCTTCCTTTTTTAATTTTACATTAATAATATTTTTTGTGCTTTCAGTTTGGAAGAAATTGTCATTCTTTTAATTGGCATAACTAGACATTTTCATTCTACAATTTAAAAAATACTCCAGTATTTTTTTTGTTTTTGTTTTTGTTTTGGTAGCAGGGATTGAACTCAGGGGTACTTGACCACTGAGCCACATCTCCAGCCCTATTTTGTGTTTTATGTAGAGACAGGGTCTCACTGAGTTGCTTAGCGCCTCCCCGTTGCTGAGGCTGGCTTTGAACTCAAGATTCTCCAGTCTTGGCCTCCCAAAGTGCTGCGATTACAGGTGTGCACTACTGCGCCCAGTGGTTTTACAAGAAAAAGAACAGGTTTAATAATGAAATAGGAAAGGAACGCCTATTTATTTTTTTCAAAGTAGTTTGCATTGTTGCAATTTTATTTAATTTGAAATAGTGCTTTGATCAATACTTTCAGCATCATTTTTTCTTATATTTGCAAAGCTTAGCCCATTTTCCAGTGCATAATCAATACCCAATAAATATTTACTAAATTAATAAACAGTGGCTTGAACATTACATCGTCTTTCTGTAGACTTTATGACATCTCATATTGCCTAATCTAGACCCTAAGCCCAAGAAGATTTCAGAAAATGTGAATGAAAGTACACATTGTAAGGAGACCACAGGGAAAAAATGAGGATGAACATCAATGGCAGTATTATTACAATGTAGAATAATTTACTCCTTCTGATTTCAAGACAATGTTTCTGACTATTAAAGAAAGACAGGAGGTAGAAAAGATAACCAATAATTTCAATGTTTTGTAATCATATAAAATTATAAAAACATGATAATTATTTATTATAATTCTTTTTTTTCAGGTTCAGGTTCTTCGAAATGCTGGAGAAGAAGTGACGCTAACTGTTTCATTTTTAAAAAGAGCACCTGCCTTCCTTAAACTCCCATTGAATGAAGACTGTGCATGTAAGCATTTAAAAAGAATGGATAAGATATTCACATCATTGTATTCATTTTATAAATCACTATTTTCTGACCAGTAATTGACAACTTCCTGAATGGTAGTATGACTACCTGTATATTAACGTTTTATATCACAAGGTGTTCTACTAAGGCTTATCAAGAGCAGATGTTATTTCGTTTTAGACTGTATTCACCACATTACAGTCCTTTTACAACCTGTAATGAGAGAAGCATTATTTGTTTCAAAATCATAACAAACATCATTTTTCATTTTGTATTTGTATTGAATTACATTCAGAATATTTGGTAAATATATTTTCTTTAGCTGGAAAGTGATACACTTAGTTAAACAGGAATTTATACATAAGTTGTCCTGAAAAAAGTAGAAACTTTGAAGAAAGGATTTCCCTCTGTGGAAATATAATAATTTAAACAAGAGTTACTTTAAAAAATTCTTTATCAGATATGTTTCTTTGCTCTTTTTAAAATTTGTTCTAATTAGTTATGCATGACATCAGAATGCATTTCAACTCATTGTACACAAATGGAGCACAATTTCTCACTTCTCTGGCTGTACATGATGCAGAGTCACACCATCCGTGCCATCACACATGTACATAGCATAATAATGTCCCTCTCATTCCAACATCTTCCCCCATCACAACCCTCCCGTCTCCTCACATCCCTCTGCCCAATTCAAAGTTCCTCAGTTCTCCTCTGGCCCCTCGCACCACATTATGGATGAGCATCCACATATCAGAGAATATGGCCTTTTTTTTTTCTGGCATTAGTTTATTTTGCTTAGCATGATATATTCCAGCTCTATCCATTTACCTGCAAATGCCATAATTTCATTTTTATTTAAGGTTGAGTAATATTCCATTGTGTATATATACCACATTTTCCTTATCCATTCAGCTGTTGAAGGGCATCCAGGTTGCTTTCATAGTTTACATTATTGTGAATTGAGCTGCTATAAACATTGATGTGGCTGCATCACTGTAGTATGCTGATTTTAAGTCCTTTGGGTATAGACCGAGGAGTGGAATAGATTGGTCAAATGGTGGTTCCATCCCAAGTTTTCTGAGGAATCTCCATACTGCTTACCAGAGTGATTTCACCAATTTGCAGTCCCATCAGCAATGTTTGAGTGGACCTTTTCTCCCACATCCTCATCAACATTTATTGTTGCTTGTATCCTTGCTAATTGCCATTCTAACTGGAGTGAGGTGAAATCTTAAAGTAGTTTTGATTTGCATTTCTTTAATTGCTAAAGATATTGAACATTTTTTCATATATTTGTTGATTGATTGTATTTCTTCTTTGTAAAGTGTCTGTTCAGTTCCTTAGTCCACTTATTGATTGGGTTATTTTTGTGTGTGTGTGTTAAGTTTTTTGAGTTCTTCATATATCTTGGAGGTTAGAGCTCTATCTGATATGTGTGTGGTAAAGATTTTCTCCCATTCTGTAGGCTCTCTCTACGTTATCAACTCCTTTACTGAGAGGAAGCTTTTTAGTTTAAATCAATCCCATTTATTGGCTTTTGATTTTATTTCTTACACTTTAGGAGTCTGGTTAAGAAAGTCAGGACCTAATCTGATATGATGAAATTTGGGCCTACTTTTTCTTCTATTAGTTTATTTGCTCTTTTTTGCTGAAATGAAATGTGTATCCTCTATTACTTTTTTTCAAAATTGACAAATATATTTTTAACTGAGGAATACTTTCAGTGAAATTCAAAAATTGTAAATGCACAGTCGGGTCAGTTCTGAAAGAAGCAACACTTGCTTAATGCACATTCCTTTCAATCACAGAACAACATATTCTTAGTAACTCCTCCCAATCAGCAAAAGCCACAGAAACAGGCACTGACATAATTTACCATCATTATTTTACCTTTTCCAGAACATTTTGGAATGGGATCATACTGTATTAATTTTTTTGTATCTATATTCTTTTATTATGAATACTTTTTAGATTAACTTAAGCTATACATTTCAGCGTTTTTTCATTCATGTTATTGTGTAATATTCCATTGGATGAATACATTTAGGTTTATTAATGTAATCTTATTTTGAAAATACCACATTTCCAGTATTTGCTATTATAGATAAAACTACTATAAATCTCTTAACGTCTTTGGGCAACTTCACTATTTTATTTTACTGCAATAAAAGCCTACTAGAGTAACTGTTGAGTGACAGGTGAATAAATAATCAACTTGTTTATAAATTGTGAAACATTTCCAAAGTGAGCATACCTCCATTGTACTAAATAACACATAAGACTTTCATCTTAATCGATTTAAATATACAATATAGTACTGTTAACTATATGCACACTGTTATGCCATAAATCTCCAGAAATATCTCATCTTTTAAAACTGAAACTCGGTATACCTTAAACAGCAACCTCTCATTTCCCCCACCTCAACCCCTGACAGACAGACCTATACTTTTCATATTTTATAGTATCTTTATCTGACTTTGGTGTCAGAATAATGCCTGACTTGAATTTGGAAATATCCTCTCCTCTTCATTTTGTGTTTTATTGTTAATTCTTCTTTATACTGATTTTATGTCTATTCAGATTATTTTTATTTCTACATTATTCAGTATGAGTGGGTTACAGATGTTTTTTCTTTGTTTTTCTTTTTTCCCCCTTCCCTGTCCTTCCCTTCCCTTTCCTTTTGGTATTGGGGTTGAACCTGAGCATTTTACCAAGAGCTATAGCCCAAGACCTTTTTATTTTTTTTAAATTTGAGACAGGGTCTTGTTAACAGTTGCTGAGGGTCTTGCTAAGTTGCTGAGGCTGGCCTTAAACTTGTGATTCTCCTGTCTCAGCCTGCAGAATCCCTGAGATTAAAGGTTTACAGCATCACTTTCAGCTGTGTTGCATGTTTCTACAAGTTTTCCAAAGAATGGAAGAAAGTATTTGTGACACGTATACCTAACAATGACATAACAATTGTGTTGAGGTCACAGTTGATAATTCTGTATCCTTATATAGGGAATATTTTCAATGTAATAAGAAAAAGAACATTTTATAGTAATAAAAGATGAGAATAAAATCTTGTATATTTTGAACCAATGGGTTATGATAGGGATGTTACCTACCTATGATATGTGACATTTGAATATAAGTATGATATTTCAAATAATGATTAGAAGTGTTTGACATTAATATATCACATTTTTAAATATTAGCAACCACAAAATAATAAAGTTTTAGGAAAAAAAACAAAAAAATCAGAGGTCAAGAAATAAGTATTGTAATTTAACTCTAATACTTATTAAATTGTGATATCTTGAAAAATAGACCTTTTAAGATAAACATTATTAATCTGTAAAAAATAGATATTACTAAGTTCCCCATGAGGATATGTGATAAAGTTTTGTCACTGCAGTTTCACAAAATCAGACAGGTTCAACAAGTATTAGAATACATAACAAGAGCACTTTTAAAGACAAAGTATATGTCAAAGTTTTTGCAACTTGGAAAATTAGTTTCTAAGGATAAAAGTTGCCAGTAGGTTGAAAAATGACATAAAATGAAACTTTGTAGAGAAACAAAATCTTGCACTATTTTATGTATGCTTTAAAGTGTAGGCTACCTCAGGTAATGAAACAAAATAATACTTCTTATAAAGTTATGTAGTTTTCTTAATAAAGTCTAAATGGTTCTAAAATTAAAAATAACTATTTGAGTCTCTTTTAGTGCCCCAATACTTTACTTGCAAAACTCTTGGGTATAAGGAAAATGTGATTTTATTTTAGAACCTGATGTATTTGTCATTACTGAGAATTAATCAAAGTTTAATGTGACTGCAGCAGTCTAGAACAGCATGGTATCCTAACTGGCGGGACATTACAATTTTGTCTCTTGCAGGTGCTCCAAGTGACCAGAGCAGTGGTACCTCCTCTCCTCTTTGTGACAGTGGCTTGCATCTCAACTATCATCCGAACAATACAGTAAGATGTCTTAGGCATAGTTTAGACTAGTGAGGAAATCACATACACACATACAACATACTCACAGCTATATATATATATATATATATATATATATATATATATATATATACATACATACATATCCTTACACATATTTTTCATAGACAAATGACTGTTAAATCTCATTTATTTCATAGATATTATCCTTTGTTTCTTCATCACTTATGTAGGGAGAAAAAAAATAAGTACGCCATTTATTTATTTATTTACTTTTTGAGATTTTTCTCCTCTTAGGTTTGCATGTATTAAGTACTTTGCTATGGAAGATTTTAACTTAGGGAGGCCACAAATAATATCATGCAATCATTATTGAATATTTTATATTATATATAAGTCCATTTTATATATTATTTGACATAATTTTATCATTTTCTCTTTTAATTAGTTAGCTAAAATTAATTATTTACCATGTGTTCAATTTCTTAGAAATCTCCATGCATATCAGGGAACTATAGCAAAGTGACAAAATCTAACCTACAATTAACTTAATTGTTTCCAAGATTTCAATAAATTTTTAATTTTTATTTCCTTTTGTGTTTTTCAGTGAGTAGATTTTTTTATTTTATAACTATTTTTTAAAATTTTTACACTCAACTTCCAAAACACATTTCAAAGATAAAACAATTCTCTCTGATTATATGTAGATTTAACAAATATTCCCTGTATTCACATTTAAGAATGGTAGCAAGGCGACCTTAAGTAGAATTTTATTTTTCTGTTCCATCTATTAAAATATGCAAAGCCTTTAGTTACTCCTTCTGACCTGAATGATTCATCCTCAATTTACTGAGGATGAATTTTATTTCAATTTTGGGGAGTGTTTTTATTTTTTCATGTTCTAGACCAAAAGGCCTTAATTGTGCCCTACTGCACCATAATTATTCCTTAACTGAGTGTCTTAGGTTGCTAAGTTTTCTTTCTTTTTTTCCTTATAAAGAGGATGATTTGACAAGATCAATGTTTATTACTACAAATGTAAATATATTTTATAAAACCAACCACATATGGTTATATTTATCTGATATTTTTCTTTGTATTTGTCAGAAAAATTCTCATAATAGATAATGTTTAAAGCACTGATAATCTGAACACAGACCAAGATCTGAGTGATTTAAAACTTTAACATCCTAATGTGAAACCTATATATATATATATTTTTGTTTCACTGTGTTCCCATCAGCTCCTTTCTTTATTCTATGGATTTGTTAAATTCTCCAACCAAGTTTTTTTTGTTTATTTTTCTTTTTTTGTGTGTGTGGTGCTGGAGTTGAACCCAGGGTTTCATGAATGCTAGACAAGTGCTCTACCCCTAGCCCTAATTATTTTATCCTTTTAATTTTCAGAATTTCTTTGCCCACTCACTTGGCTCCCTTCCAAAGGGATTCCTTTGATACTTTCAGTGCCCTTCCATTCCCTCGTACATGCTGGTGCACTGGCCCCTAGCTGCAGTGTGGGCTGGCCCTTTCTACAGCTGACTCCTCTCATAAGGAGCCCTGTGGTCCCTCCAGAGCCTCAGCAGATGACGTGGTATGCCTCCCTCGGGAGCCTCATCTTTGGCCAGGGTGTTGCCACCTCATCCTGGCTTCTTTCAGTCCTCAAAGGTTTCTTTTGAAAAATTTCCCTTATGTGTCATTCTTACAAGGATCTCCATCTCCATTTCACCTCTATTCCTAAGACAATTCATATATATATATATATATATATTATTGTTACTTCAAAATAGGCAAAAGCTGTTTGGTAATGTGGATCTAATTCTTGTCTGATGTCCTTGAACTCCTCTATAATAATGAGGAACAGTAAGTTAGAACAAAAGGTCTAAGGGAAGGAATTATTCTGGTTTGTTTTTAACTTATTGTTGTACACAAAAACAGCTATGGAATAATGTCACCATTTAGAAAGCTATAATTATAGGAAGAAAATTACTCAGTAATTCCATAGTATGGATATTACAAACAAATCCAGTTGTATAAAATTCAAAATACCAGTTGCCACATATTTTTTTTCAAATAGGAGCTATTTCTTCCCATTTCCAAGAGACATATTTTATTCTCATTTTTAGTATTAAGATTGAACTGTCCTTTGATAATGCTAAGGAAATTTCATTATAAAAGTGCTTATAATGTTTTAGAGGATGAGAATCAAGACACATGAAAATTCAGATAGATAACATTCAAAATAAATTAGATATCTCAATGTGTAAGATTTTTAAAATATTGTTGAGAATTTACTCTGTGGAAACACTTTTCTAGGTATTTAGGGAAGCCATTGATTCTGATTCCTGACCCAAAGAGTTTGAAAATCACAGCTACAGAAAATCCATGAAATAATTTAACATAGACAGCTAAAAAACAGTAGTTACTAGTATTCTAATAGCAGGCAAGGGCTGTAGAGATTTTTGAACAACTTACCTAGTTGAATTTAAGAAGTTTAGAGGCCACAAACCAAATGTATGCTCTGCTGTTCACATGGAAACATTCAAATTAGCAAGCCTAAGAGAAAGTGACTTATTTACATCATTAATATATAAAATATCAAATCAAGATTCTAATGGAATACCAAAAGAACACATGTATTTTCACAGCTGCCAATTTGTGATATCTATCAATATTTTTTGTAAAACCTAATGCACACTTTTCCATGATTATTATTGTCCTCAATGTTTTATTGCCAATATTTTTATGTTCTTTTGTATTTTTTAACTCATTTATTCATGAGTTTATTCATTTTTAAATAAATTGCCTAAATTATGTAAGAAAAATATAAAGTAGCCAACAGAAAAATCTGAATTATTCTTTCCATTTTTTCCCCTCTTATTATGAGTATAAATGCTTTGCTGTGATTTCTCTTTGGAATTAAAGAGGTTTGGGTCTGAGTGAATCCTGGAGCTGTCATTGACTGACTGGATGCCATAGTGAATTGTTTGCTGTAGAACTTCTCAGGCATGTGTGCATGTGTACAGGGTCCTGGGAGTGGGTTTCAGCTGTGGGCTGACATAGGCTGCACTATAGGATTTTTCACATGCTGACCACCTATAAGAACCAAAATAACAAAAATACTCCACATCCCGTGCTGACCACCCATGACATTTTACATAAAGAACTGGACTCTTATATGGACTGATACTCATTACATAGGATGTAAGACCAGCAGAATGACTGACTTAAACCCCTGGACAGCTCTGGCCTAGCCACAGAAACTAGTCTGTTTGCCCAAGTCTGGCACATAGCATTATTGCTTCCCCATGTACTCTCTTGTGGAATAGGTGGCAAGTAATAACTTATTGCTTCTAAAATCAATAACCTTTGGATTTTCCTCTGCAAGATGAGCATTATAATATCTTTATCTTGCAAAGATATTCCAAAGTGTTTAAAAAGTTAAAAAAACACTTATAGATAAGGGTTATAAGCAGCAGTAGTAGTACTCTTACTAGAGCTTGTAATAATTTCTCCTGGAAACTTCATGTTTAGGAATAGGTCTGTCTATTATTCAAGATTTTTTCTTTTGAAAATACATTACTTTCCAGCATTTACTTACTGCCACTAAATGATTCTTCTAATCAGCCTGTTGTTATCAGTAAATGTAAAACTTCTATTAGCCTCTTAGAGATACTGAAATTAGCATGAAGCTCAGTGCTGGGTTACACTCCAAGCACTTCCTCATTTACCCTTGACTATAATCTTACCAGTTGTTACTCTTATTATCCCTACTTTGAAAACAGGCACAGTAAGACACGGAGACTTTAAATAACTTGACCTTAGGTTAATGGATTAGTCAGTTGGAAAATTGGGATTAAAAACTAGGTGTTCTGGTTCTGATTTGGAAACCGAGCCCTCACAACCCTGTTGAATTGTCCCAACTGACCCCATGGCACATGCTGACCATCTCTAACATCCCTCATGAAGAACTGACCACATATCTTGTGCTGACTACTCATGACACAATATGAAACTTTGGTTTTTGTCTTCACAATCACTAGATAATCATCATAAACAATTACATTTTAACCAAAGGACATGTGTCTTAGAGGCTGAGTAGTTCAATGAGTCCCCAACAAGGTCCCCTCCTTTCACTGGGTGAGCATATCTAGTTCTACTTTCTGAGTATTTTAAGCTACTCCAAAGACAGTACATTCTGAACATAATGTTATTCTTTTCAAATCCATTTAAAGAAGTTAATTCCTTGAATGTAATGCTCAAAAATATTTATACAATTTCAAATCTACATTAAAATAAAATCTTCTAACACCACCACTAAAAACTTAGTGAATAGACATGACAATTCAGCAGTTTCTTGGTCAAACTGAAACATGACACACTTATGGTCTGTGTCAACTGCTGATTTAAAAAATTTTCACAGTGAATCTGGAAGAAAATGAAGTGGAATTGCTCAGATTTTTCTGATGTCTCTTCAATAAATAAGGGAAGAAAAAAGATGCCCAACGACTTATATGACATGTAATTTCAAACTAGCAATAATTGCCTCAATATGACATTAAAACAATATAAGAAAATACAAGGCCTTTACAAACATGAAGCTAAAACAATGAGCAAAATACTTCTATGAGCAATGTTTTGAAAGCTGTTTTATAGAAAGGCTCATTTATTAAAAAATATTTGCAAGTAAATGATAAATTATATGCACTTATAATGATGCTTGCTTAGCACTTAGCAGGTACTCAGAAAATCTTGTCTAATTGAATGAATCACTGCTTGTTTTTATTTTTGTCACATCTTGATTCACTGCAGTTATAGCTTCGCCCTGTCTCTCCCATTCCTCAATGGGTTCATTTCTGCCCCACTTTTGTTCCTTCCTTCCTCACCCCCACCCTATTGTCTCCATGTATTTTCACTACCATTTTTCATCTGAATGAATCCTTCCACACCTTCACATAGAATTTCATAAACAGCGAGGTTGACAAATATGATTTTAGTGTAAATCAGTTTGGATTTCTTCTCAGGAGGAAATAAGTCTTTAAAAGTATTTAAGATTAAGGGAAAAAAACCAAAAAACAAAAACAGTAACCTACAAATGAAATGGGTTTGTGCCTCAGAAAACCAAAGCATGGAAGAAAAAAGAAATCTGAAGGTTTGAATATTTGTTTTCTTTTCAGGACACCTTATCATGTTCCTCATGGCCAACATCTCCAGGCCTGAGATGGGAGAAGCGATGGTGTGATCTCAGACTGATCCCCCTGCTTCACTCACGCTTGTCCCAATATGTTCCTGGCACAGATTTGAGTCGGTGAGTTCATGTGGGTTCTGTATCTTATTCGATTGAAAAGGAGAGACTTGTACTCAAACTTAACATAGGATAGCTTGTCATTCCAATTGTTAGCATGTTTCTAGAGGTTCCAGGTTAGCATAGAGGGAGGCAGTAAGGGAGTCTATGGGACTGGCCCATCTGCTCATTCCTCAAGCCCACGGATGCTAGGCAAACAGCCATACTGTTCAGCTAACACAGCCTTCTCTACTGCCAGTAGCTGTCCAAGACACTTTAAGTGCATTAGGGAGCACTTCCTTAGAATTCTAGTGTGGATATTGTCTTCTAGTTATTTATTTAATGGCATCTACTACTTTTTGTTACATCTTTGACCCATAGACTATTTAAAATGTCTTGGAAATTTTCAAATGAATTTGGGATTTTCTAATTATCACTTTTGTTCTTGCTTTCTAGTATAATTTCATGCTGGATGATTTCAATCCTTTCATATTTGTTGAGGCTTGATTTTACTCAGCCTATGAAAAATTGGGAAGAAATTTCCATATGCCCTTAGAAAGGATGAATATTGTCATTTTTAGTACAATGTCACACATATTTCAAATAGGTCATATGAGGATATGAGTGATTCTGAACTTTGGTGTTGTTAATGATGTTTTTGTCTTTTATGGTACAGAGTGTTGAGAGGGGTATGTTAAAGTCTCCCATTTGTATGACAGATTTGTACTTTTGTCCTTTTAGTGTGTGTCAGTGTTCACTGTATAGATTTAAATTTAAGTTAGTATATACAAGATTTAAAATTATTATAAGCTCTTGATGTGTAACTCTTTATCTTTATGAAACATCCTATATCTCTGAAAACATCCTTGTCTTCAAGAATATTTTATCTGTATTAGAAAAAATACTACTATATTATGTATTGATCTATACATTTTATAAAGTAATTTTTCAACTCCTCATAGTTCTTTAAAAATATCTCTTCAGATTTGTATATATTTGGATTTCCCCCTCTTTCCTTTTTATTTTTAATTTCAATATTAATTTTAGTTTTTTAATTAGATTACTTAGTTTAGTTGCATTTAATGTAATTACTGATCTGTTTAGGATTGCATTTACCATCCTAATATTTTTTTCTATGCAAAAAACCAGCTTTTGTGATTGAATGTTTTATTGTGATATAGTTCTGGATTCACATCCAGTTTTGAAAAATAGTAAATAGAGATTCTATATACTTTATTTATTTTTCTAAAGGGTAACATCTTGCAAAAGTATAGCGCAACATCATGGCTAGGAATTTGGCGTGGAAAAAAATCCACAGATTGTTAAGATTTTACCTGTGTCTGTGTGTTTGTGCGCATGCATGTGTGTGTGTGTTCAGTTCTACAAGACTTCATCATATCTGCATGCTCCTGTATTTACCAACAGTCAGCTACAGAACATTTCTATTACCACAAGAATCTACCTCTAGTCCTTCGCTGACCATGCTGGCACCCGCCTTCCTGTCCTACCATGTCGCTAACTGTGAGAAATTCTTTTCTGTTTTTTATTTATTTTTTAATTAAAAAAAATACTATGTAGCTTTGTTGGATTGTATATTTTCTTAGCAAAATTCCCTTCAGATTCTTCCAAGTACTTGTATTTTTTTAATTATTCATTCATTTTGTTTTTCATAGTAGTATGTTATGATGTAGACACACCACATTATAAAAATTGACAATTCAAAGGATATCAGGTTTGGGCTGATAAATAAAGATGCTGTGAATATTGGCATAGACATTTTTGTGTGGATATACATTTTTATTTCTTGGGGTAAATACTCAAGTACAATTACTAGGTCGTATTATAAAGCACGTTTAGTCTTAAGAAAAATTGTTTCCTAGGGTGATTGCGTAATTTTACATTCCCACCAGAAACGTGTAAGTGATTCAGCCTCTCCACATCTCTGCCAGCATTTGGTGTTGTCACCTTCTGTATTTTACCTCTCTGATATAGATGTCATGATATGTCTTTGTGACCCTGATTTTCATATTCCTGATCTTTTTATCTACATACTTGTCTTCAGTGTATCCCCTTTGTTGAATGTCTGTTTATGTCTTTTGCACATTTTGTAATATTTTGTTCTTTAATCTGTGACAATCCTATATATAGTCAAGGATAAAGTCCTTTGTCTCAACATATTGTTGTTTTAATTGAGCCTCAATATTAACCCATATATGTATGACTTATTAGTTTAATATAATTTATTAATTTTTCTGTTTTCTCAGAAAATTCTAGGTATAAGAACACTTTGTCTTATTCTTTCCTTTTCTGTCTTTGAGAATGTTTCATTGATACATGTTTTTTAGATGTTTCAAGATATATTATTCTTGCACATACTTATTTATTCAAATATGTTCTGCGATTAATCTTTCTGCTTTTCTTCATTCCTTAATTTTGGTTCTATTTATCTTCTTCTTTAAGAATTCTCTTAATATTTCCACTAATGCTCTTTTTATTTTTTATATCTTTTTATTTTTTAGCTTTTACTTTTAAAGCACAAAACTGTCCAGTTACATTTAGCTAATTAATTTCCAGGAAAAATGAAATATTTTTATGAGTATAGATGATTGTTTACATTTTTATTTTTGTAATGCTTCAACACATCAACAGATTTTAGCAACTGAAATAATTATACTTAATAAATATTATAATCATAAGCAGTTACAGACATAGCACTATTCAGAATGGCTTTCACAGCAATTCAGATTCAAGAGCTAATTTATTATTCATTTATTTACTCACTAGATTGAATTAATGTCTGAAAGTAGGAGGTATTGTGTTTGTTCCTTTCCTTGAAGGTGCACATAGACTAATGGCAGAGGACTCAGTGAGTGTGTGTGTTGGGGTCGGGAGGATAAATGACCAGCGCATAATGACAAATATAACAAAAGTATTTACCCTCCAAATCTAAGGTATTATTTCCTTGTTGATTTTTGCCAAAGGCTATGATTTTAACTTTGATGATGTAATACCTCACACCATTAATTGCATCTAAGTTATGTTACTGTCATATAATATTGTGTCAATGAGAATTGATACATCAATTTATCAGTGATGAAAAGTTTATGTTTATTTCATATCAGTGGCCCTCATTTATAAATATCTAGCTGCTTTAAAAGTTGAATCAGGTCATAATATTGCATAATATTGCAACATCAAAGGTATTTAAGTAGGAGGTAGAGCTTGTAGGAACACTGGTAGTTTTTGCTCTCTTTGAGTTTTATTTTCCTTATGTGAAAAATGAGTATATAAAAATGTGTGTACGTAGGTGTGTCTGTCTACATTGTAATTTGGAAAAAATAGTATTTTTTCTTTATTTAACATACTTCATTGCTCAAAAGGACTCACTACATATTCATTGAATGAATTTTAATGATAAAGGCTTCCAAGTCTTTGTTATTTGGGAAAAGTGCCACTTCCTGTATATGTCTTCAACATTATGCAAAACAATAGTCTTGAAATGAAACCCAGAGCTTTTTACTCATACATTTAGAAAATTCCAAGTGGCAATGAAATTTCTACTTCCTTCCATGAATATACACCTTGATTATCCTGAGGAGAGGATGTTTGAGGTGGTTCCATACTTGGTACCCAAGGATGAACTTTAGTATCTGAATAGTTGACAATGGTGGTGCCTATGAGAACATGGTTTTCATAATCCAAGAACTGGGTCTATACACAATGGAAGCCAGATATAAGGCAGGCTTATAATAAATAATCAATTCATGGTTTATTTTAGGGATAGACTTTTGGGGGCTGTATACTTTACAGGCTTAAAGAAGGATGCAGAGTCAATGAGTACATAAAGCAGAAAAGAAATAAATAGAAAAATAAGGAACTATTTATAGATAGTTCATATCATATGAAGCTTCTAATATCATAGAAGCTATTGCAAATGAAGATTGAAATAGCAAAATGTGGCTGATTATCTTAAGAATACACTGAGAGGCTTGAGAAACTAATTTTTGTGATGATGGAGAGAATAATCATAGGAGCAAATTGGATTGAGAAAATAGAAATACGGTGAAGGAAATTTCAAAGCATATCCTAATCATGTATATTGATTGAGGAGAAAACATCAATTGGAAAGATGCTAATAGTGAGAGATAGCATTCATGTTCCTATGTGGGGTCACCCGTTGGTTTTCATAATTCTAGTGTTTCATGTGGTCCTGCACAAGGTGATCCAGAGTGAACTGATTGGGTTCCATTTTCACAGATCACTCAGCAGTCTCAGAAGAACTGGGCTCTATGTAATAAGGAATAGTCAATAATTTTCAAAAATATTCAAGTAAATAACATTAACATTTTACATAAGTTCATCTACTCCATGAACCATTCCTGTATCCCTTTGTGAAGCACAATCTTCACATACACTCCAACTCTTCACTTGTTATTATACATTGCACTATAGGGTTAAAGAAAGAAGTGCCAGAACATCTTTCATATATACACTTGTCTGTTGGTATCTCTGGGGCATTGATCCCACAAATGACCATGGTTACCAAAATTTGAGGGTGTTCATGTTCCTTCTGCAAAATGATGTACTATTTTCATATAATCTACTTGCATTTGTCCTTATACATTAAACAATCTCTAGAATACTTAAAATACCTAATACAGTGTAAATGCTCTATAGATAGTTACTATACTACATTATTCAACAAATATTGACAAGAAAAAGATGGCTATGTCTATTCATTGCAGAAACCAGTTTTTCCCAGTAGTTACCATCCATGTTTGGTCGAATTCATGGAGATAAACCCACAGATGTGGAAGGCTGACTGAATGAATGTCTGTCTCTGGAAAAGGTCACATTTTAGACAACTCTAGACCACCTTAGCTCAGTTCTTTCAAACTGGGGAAATTATTTTGCCAAAGTTTTCCTATTTGCTTTAATTCTTAAGTTTTTAAGACACTTATTCAAGGGTTCAAATTTATTTTCTACATTTAATATTGTCCATAGCCAGAGAAGGATAGTGTATTAAGGAACTTGAGTATCCATGGAAAACTGAAAACAAAAAAGCAATTAAAAAATTCCTTTTGAAGAAATATATTCCAGAAAGATTTATGCTCAGATAAAATAATTCTGGTTGGTAAAGTGTTAGTAAATGTATTTCTAAAACTGATAATTCATACAAACAGGTTAAAGATGTACAGTGCAGTGCTTCCACTGGCTGGATAATAGATATTCCAAATTTGGAAAGCAAAGCTCTTTGCTCAGAATGAGTTAGAGGTAGGCAGGATTCACAACTTGAATCAGGATAGATACCACGGAAGAACTATTATGGCAAATAAGATTATCCAGCAAGAAATGAATTAAAAGGACTTAGACATGAGAATTCACTATAGGCAATGCTGATCTCTGTCAGGATAAAAAGATAAAGTAGATAAGAAGAATTAAGAATCTGGGATTCCCAGGCACCATTTGTATTGGAACATTTTTTGCACAATTTATTAAATTTTCTAAGGCATTTTGGCACATTAAGAGGAAAAATGTAATTCAATTGATGTTACTCAGAACTGAAAATCATTCAGGTAGGGAA
This sequence comes from Geosciurus inauris, assembly GCA_004024805.1. Lineage (NCBI taxonomy): Eukaryota > Metazoa > Chordata > Mammalia > Rodentia > Sciuridae > Geosciurus > Geosciurus inauris. Next base: position 159,980 of record PVHX01000985.1, on the reverse strand, counting down.
AGCTAAAGGTCAAAGTAACAGGAAATCCTGGAGTGGAAAAGAAACCCCACATAATTTATGTGGATGAATAGGAAACCCAGTTTAGGGAAGAATACAGATGTATCTTGAGTAGGTGTATGCACTACAGAAATTAGAAAGGGTAAAGAATAGGTTAAGTGGGTGCTGATGGAAAGGAAGAGGTTGTAATGAAAGAACAGAAGTGTCAAAATGCAGGTCTGATAGTGGAACTGCCTGGACTGACACCATAACACAAGTTAGCCAAAAAGCATTGCTAGAATAAAGTGGAGATAAGATCTGTGTGCAGTTACAGATTAAAGACTCTGATCACTGTGCTAACACTGTGAGCAATGTGAAATCATGTATGAGGCACTTATTCAAGGAACTTGTGGCCTACTAAGAAAGAACGGTATGTAGCAGGTAACCAAAATGGTTTAATACCAGGAAGGACAATTATTGCAATCAAGAAACTGGGAAGTCTAAGAGCATTCAAGTGGGAGACATTCATTACAAACACAAGAACTATAAAATACATCAAGGATACCAGGTGCGGTGGTTCATGCCTGTAATCATATCTACTGGGGAGGCTGGGGTAGGAGGATCACAAGTTCAAGGACAAACCTGGCAACATGGTGAGATTCTGACTCAATTTAAAAATAAATAAATAAAAAGTGCAGTATAAGCATGTACAATGCCCTAGGTTCGATCCCCCTAAGCCTCCTAAAGAAAAAGTAACACACACACACACACACACACACACACACACACACACATGAATCGATTATATCTTAGTTCAACTCTTAAAAGTTGAATGGGATTTTGACTGGTAGATATAATACAATTCACATTTTTAGCAGATTATCAGGTTTTAAGAAACTCAGTCCCATGTATTCAAAATACAAGAGTTAAAGCAGGTCACATGTTGCCTTCTTCAATTTACATCTGGAGAAACTATGAGTATATAAAAGAAATGCTGAGTTAGTGAACCAAGGTAGCATACACAAGGCAGAAAACGCTTTGGATCTGCTGCATGTGAATGGAACTCAGTAAGAATAGAATATACTACTGAAATCACTAACTTGAAAATTATCTTTTACTTTCTCTCTTTCCTTCAACATACCCCGAACTAAGTAATTTTAAAATAGGGAAAATGACATATTTTGAGCACATTTGAGTCAATCCTCCCTCTGACATGCACAGAGCTACTCTCTTGAGAGAGATTATTATCATTGTTCATGGTGCATATTGCAAGAATACCCTTCTCACTTGTCTCTTGACCTTTATTCTCTTTTTGTTTCCACCTTCTTAAGGACAACAGAGAAATCTTTCTAAAGAAGGGAACTTTTCATTTCAATGCTTAATCATTACCAATGGCTCTACCTCACTTTCAGGGGATGGTAGAAATATCCTAGCATGATTTGAAAAGCTCTTGCTGGTTAGGTCCTGCTTTATGACCAACATCATATACACATTGATATTTGTTAAGCAATCTATTTCTCACTATGTTTTTCAGGCTTCTGATATTTGTCTTTGGATTAATTATCTCTTGCTTAGAATTTATGCTTTCCCTTGCCTAACCCAGCTCAGCTGTTTCACAGCTTAAATCTAAAACCCTAGAGGAGTTCTGACTGTGCCCTCTCCTTTATAACCTGCTTAAAAAAATTGAATCAAAAATTTCCAATATCCTTAAATATCCCTTGAACTAATTGTTTCATTTTTAGTCTAATACATAATTTTAAATTCCTTATAATCTCATATTTTCCAGTTAATACAGTCTCCTCACTTGTCCAACAGGACCACTACACCACACAAATCCAACCCTCCATGCAAAATTTAGCCATGCCATTGAACATTGTATACCCCACTGCATGACGTATGAAGCCCTCCTCACTCTGTTCTGGCTTTTCTGCATTAGTCTCTCAGGGCACCCACCCAAAGATGTGGCCAACTAGCCTCCCCAACTGGTGTATTTTTGTGTCTGAAACTCTTGTTCCTCATGCACAAAAGCCCTTCTCTCTGGCATTTCCTATCGTATTTGTCACCCCCACAAAATTAATATCTTCCTCCAAATGCCTTCACGTGGTATAAAATCAAGAATACATCAAAACATGAATTAATTGCATTAATTAGAAATATTTGCATATTCATGTATATTCATATGTTAGATTGAAAGATACTTATGAATTCTTATTGGAAGCAGTGTATTTTTCATACAAGGAAGACTAAATTTGTGTTTCAAATGAATACAACTATTTTGAAATTCAACAACATTGGAGAATAGTTTCTAATGCCAGAGCAATGATCAAGAATCATTAGAATCTTTAAAAATGTTACATTGAAAGTGGAAAATTCAATCTGAACTCAAGACTTCAGATGATTCACTTCAGTTAAACAATATTTTATTAACATACATATGTTAAAATAAGAATTATAATTTTGTCTGAGTATACTCAAATCTATGGTTACCATTTCTAAATTTTAATGTTTCACAATATTAAATTAATGAATAATGAAGTCTTGGTTTCAGAAATTATACCATTAAATAAGATGAAGCATAAATGATTGACTCTTACTGTTTATATCATGTCAAAAATTACATTTTATAAAGGCTACAAATAAAAACAAAAACACTGCAGTACTTACTAAGTTAAGAGTCTAATGAAATAATAAGTCTGTATGGTGACATTCTCACCAAACATCTCATGTTAATGGATTATTCAAAGGAACATTATTCATAGAACTTCAATAATATGTAAAATATTTAAATCCTACAAATTACTCACCAAATTCAGGTTAAAGTTGTAAGATATATCACTCTCATTTTTAATTTGGGGAAATTGAGGCCCAACTAAGTGGGCTAATTTGCAAATATTCAGTGGTAGACAGAAGTATAACCCAAATAACTATAATCTTTATGATCAGACTATTTTTTAAGAGATCATAATCAAAGTGCTTCATGAAAGGGTTAGTTTCCATTTATTTAAAAGAGTTGACACAGGATGTAAAGGTTGTTTTGTGTCAACATATAGGTTTAGGTTCATGACAGACTAGTCCCTCAGAATTGTTTTACCTAGGAACCATGTCACATATATGATTTGATCTGAGTGTGTTGACTTTAATCAGCTAAAAAATCTAGCTTCCATGGTTCATTTAAAGAAGAGAGGATGAATATTTTCAAGGCATGCTTTAATTTACAGCACACAAAGCAACGGTGTGCTAATTAGAGAGCAGAAAGAAATGCATATTACTAAATTCAAATTAGTTTTCATTTCCCATGGATGATTGAGCTTCTGTCTGGATATTGTAAATGTCTTACTCACTGTTGAACACTAGAATTAAATCTAAAAATGTACATGTGCATTTTTAATATTCTGTTCTTGCTATGCATTTTTTTCTTGCCACAAATTCAAAAGAACTTTATTTCAAAGAAACAGATAACCATTGTATTCCTATGGGAATTTTGTATTTTTAAAAGAAAAAAAAAGATATTTGAACACGTCCCTGTTTTCAGTAAAAAAATGCTGTGTTGAGTATATAAGAACTACTTTCTCTAAAAATAGTAATAATTTGAATGCAGAGTTCTTTGGATGTTGAAGGCTTAATCGTGTTAAAGATCTAAGATAGGAAATTAGAAAAGAGAGGGACATGAGTTAATTGTGAGTCAGATATATGTTCTCTGTATTTTCCTTTGAGGAAGTAAATAATGTTTAATACCTGCAATATTCAGTTGCAAAACCCAAAAGGGCAAGGAATATATAATTTTGGAGAAATGTATAATTTATTACAATTTGCATAGCATTTCAAAGACTGAGTTGCAAAAGTTTCCTATTGCTTCACAATTGGCTAGGACTTAAATATAGTTTGTGCATTTTCTAAAGTGTATTGTGTTACACACAACAGGGTAATTCTGAAGGCTAAGGTATTTGGCTAGCTTCCATTCATTCCAGGACTCTATCTCTTCCTGTCTGTTAAGCTTATGTCTAAGTATTGGAAGAACTTGATATATGTGTTGGGGGAGGGGATCAATGGACATTGAAGTTTTAGGGAGTAACTTTAAGTTCTGTAGTACTTTGTAAACAATTTTCGGGAAGACAACATTGACTTTTTTAATGAACAACAAAAACCAATAAAAGACAGATAGTAAGACAGGTCATTGCATTTTATGAAAAAGTTTGGTGTCACAGAAATTATCAGCATTGACACAGATTAAGAATGTAAGCATTAGAATCAGAAAGGAGATATGACCTTATGTTCCCAAACATGTTTGAGAATATAGATAAACAGAGATTGAGTGTGAATAACTAATGACTATGTACTACATCTTAGGAAAGTCAAGTGATTTTTTTTGTTATGTATGATATTTGTTTGTGTTTGTGCTCTATTTATAAGTAAGAAAACACACTAAAAATGTCAAGAGGAGATGATAGAAGCTAAACTAATAAAGAGTGTGTGTAATTTTATTGCAAACTCAGAAAAAATGCTTTTTAAATTTCTTATATTCTTTTGTATTTACATGTTATATGTTTTGCATCCTTGATCTGATTTGTTCCAACATATCTGCAGGCAGAATGCCTTTCAAGTCATTGCTGTGGACGGGGTCTGCAGTGGAATTATTCAGTGCCTCTCTGCCGAGGACTCAGTTGACTGGCTACAAGCAATAGCAACGAATATTTCAAACCTCACAAAGCACAATGTAAGTAGAGATCCAAGGGATATTGATCATAGAGTTTCTCAGCCTTCATTAAATTCTTCAATATATATTTGACTTTGCATCAACTGTTTGGTGTCTTTCCAAGAATGAGCCACTTCATATTCAGCATGAAAACTCTTCTGAAACACTTATTAGAAGAAAGTCACTTTACCCTGAGAGTCCTGGTACAATTTATCAGTTCAAGAATGGTCAGGCATGTAGGCTTCTATTACAAAATTTAAAAGAATCTGTTTTCATTCAATAAACCAAAATTTATATTTTGCATTAAAAATTAAATATGTTTAAGTGAAATCTTTCTGGGCTAATATGCTACTGAATTTCAACAAAACCTATTAATTTATTTTCAGTGATCTTGGTACTGCAAATAGGAGTTTTTAAAGGACTAAGATAATACAGTGAGAAGAGGTAACATGGAGACTGAAGTCTTGGGTGGAACTTTTCTGGCCCAAGAACAGTAAGAAAATATTGTGGGATCTAGAAACTTGCTCAGTAGGAGTAGGTCTAGGATGATAGGAATTAGCTTCTCTTCATTTTATTAATCTTTCTACTTCAGATATTTCCTCTCTTCTCATTCTGTGTCTCTTTATTATCACTATCTTCTTAAAATTACTCCTTAATAACCTAATCAATTCCCTCCTCCCCCTTGCTCTCGCACGCTCCCCGCCTCTCTCTCCTCTCTAGCTTCCAGATCTAACAAAATAAACAAAACCATAAACCTCTCTTCTTTGAATATTTATGTATTATCATTACAGATACTTGTTTTAGAAAATCAAGTACTTGACATTATCCATGCTCTTGTCTTACTTTTCTTCTCTGTCCAAAACTACCCAATGCAATTAAGATTTCCTATGGAAAATTCAGAACTCTAATATATAAATCATTAAGTAGAAATATGTACCTCTACTAACTCATGATCACACAAAGATGTTCTCATGAAAGTGACCTTCTGTACCTGAGTAACTATACAGATTTTTCTTTGAAATATAAGAAAGTATTGTGATAAACAAGTCTTCCTTAAAAATAAGAGGACCAGCAGTCATTAAAGCCAACTGTCTTGTTTTCAGTTGTGGTTATTTCAAGCAGTGCTGTCACAATGCCCATGCACATGGCGATGAGATGCTCTTTGAGTGGAATTGATAGCCACTGCACATGTACATGTACAGTTTTTCCAGGTAATGCCAAATGTTTTTCAAATAGCTACACAATTTACCTTTTAAGTCTCAGTGAGTGATATGTTTTTATAAATCCTTCTCAATCCTTGGTGTCATATTGCCTTTATAATTTGTTTTTTTGGTAGATGTGAAATTGTGTCTCACTATGCCACGAATAAAGTTAGATGCATTTTTGGGGGTGGTTGAATAGCTATACACACACTGAGCCCTCCTCAGAGCCATGAACCCAGGAGGAGGCTTGACATGGGCATGTGTTACTTGGGTAAGACATGTCCACCTGCTGGGCACAGTGGCACACACATTGTAATTCCAGTGGCTCAGGAGGTTGCAACAGGAAGATTTATGAGTTCAAATTCAACCTCAGTGAGGCCCTCGGCAACTCAGTGAGACCCTGTCTCTAAATAGAATTGAAAACATAAAAAAACTCGCTTGGGAAGTGGTAGCTCAGTGGTAAAGGACCCCTGGTTTCAATTCCTGGTACCAAAAAGAAAGAAAGGATGGAAGGAAGGAAGGAAGGAAGGAAGGAAGGAAGGAAGGAAGGAAGGGAGAGAGGGAGGGAGGGAGGGAGGAAAGGAGAAAGAAAGAGAAGGCAAGAAAGAAAGAAAGAGAAAAAGAAAAAGTCTGATATACACCTTCCAGCTCAGGCTTTGGTAATCTGATGATGTCATATTAAAGTTAAGGTACTGACCAGAAAAAGAAAGAAAGAAAAACAAAAAATAAATAAACAAACAAACAAAAAGCAAATAATAGAAATGCAACATTTCTCTAAGGATTGTGTTCCTCTCCCCTTGTATTATGTGGATGTGTCTAGGGATAAAGACAAATAAAACTACCTTGAGTACTAACTCTCTATTTAATTGAAGCAGTGTTTAGAATGCCTTAAAAGTAAGCCATATCCTATGAAGTACATGAGAAAAAATATTTGAGAAAGAACAGAATGTTAAGCAGTAAATTGAAAACTTTTCTTCTTATCTTCTTACCTAGATCCAAATTTTCATTGGTCTAAAATTCTAGGAAACTCTCATGAAAACAGCTTCTTTGGAATGTGTGCTCATTTAGAATGATGTGATCCAACTGACAAGCATTTGAAATGTCAAATGCTTGAGATAAAAAGAAAAAAAGAGCAAAGATGTAAATGCCATTAAGCTCTATAAGCCTGTGGAAGGATAAGCCTATTTTTATTGTTTATTTTTTATCCTTGCAACAAATGCTTGCCATGAAACTTAGGAAAGCAGATAATACCCTTTCCAACGTTGTTTTAACTGCTGGTAGATCCATGTGCTTATTGTGATAATATTGTCATATTATAGGTTATCACCTTGTTCTTTTACCTTTCATTGATTATATTCTATTCTAATAAATGTGCTTTTGTTCTTCTAATCAGTTTTCAGTAAGAAGTACTTTTGATTACAATGCACTCCAGTATGTGAAGTACAATATATGTGTTGAAAAGATATTAAGCATAGGGAAAAGTAATATGAAAATGACAATAGCTACAGAGGAGGTACAATGATAACACTGATGAAATGATTGATATACTTAAATAACATGAAGAAAGAAGTTAGACTGAAATGATTTAGGAAAGTTCTGATGAGGATAGACAGTTGACAATTTAAATTCTCTTAATTTTTTATATTAAAAAGATACAACAACCACTACCTTGAAAAACTAATGTCTTTCCTTACTTGCCAATGTTATGAAATGGTGAAGGCTTACATAATTTAGGCATGAATGGTGTATCTGCTATTAATAGGTGCAAAAAGGAAATATTAGAGTAAATATCTGAGAAAGTCCACCAATGAGATTATCAGACATAGCAATAAATTTAAAAAAGAGATGAAAATGCATATAAAATAATAAGTTTTAAAGTATTATCAAATCACACTTTTGGAAAGATATAAAACATGCTTATAAGCCAGGCATGGTGACACATGACTATAATTCCAGCGACTTGGGAGGCTAGGGTAGGAGGGTCACAAGTTGAAGCCTCAGCAATTTAGTGAGACCTTGTCTCAAACTAAAAAATAAAAAAGTCTGGAGATGTAACTAAGTGATAGAGTGCCCCTGGATTCAATTCTCAGTGCCATCAGAATAAAAAAATAAATAAAGATATGATGATTTGAAGGAAGAAATGTTAAAACCATAACATTACAGAAACTTTTTAATAATGAATTATATTTTAGTATAAAGGCAATCGGAGTATAAACAGAGGAGAAGAATAAAAGAAAAACAAACCAACAAACAAACAACCTTATGTTAGAATGATTGGAATAACAGTCTAACCATTTTCTTTCCCTTTTGTTCACTAATTTCTAGCAAAGATAATTTTGAAATGGGGATTTTTTTGCTAAATTTATGTGAAAATTCCATGTAGTTATAGCTGCTTTTTGAAGAAATTCATTTTCTAGAATGTCCGAGAATATAAAAATATTTAGTAAAATATAATTGAAAATTAAATTTATCATTAATTAGGGTGGCTCCTAAATATTCACAATATGTTCAATAAACAGTATGTAGTAGAAAACGATCCCTCAGGGACTTGTCTCGAAACTATGCTGCACAGATACCAACTTATTTTAAAAGCTTACACATTAGAAAGAGAAGAACAGCAAAGGTTCTGGTGTTGTGGAGTACAACTAATGTCTCCACCACCTAGCACTGACATTTGCTATTACTTGAACTAAAGTAGACTTGATTTTTTTTTTTTTCGTACTGAGGATTGAACCCAGGTATGCTTAAATACTGAGCCACATCCCCAGCCCTTTTTAATATATTTTATTTAGAGAAAGGGTCTTGCTGAGTTGCTAAGTGCCTGCTAAGTTGCTGAGGCTGGCTTTGAACTCTAATCCTCCTGCCTCAGCCTCACAAGCTGCCACCATGCCTGGCCTTAAATTGATTCTTAAAGATAAAATTCATAGAGTAGCTGTGGGTATGGTGGTTCATGATTATAATCCTAGCTACTCAGAAGACTGAGGCAGGATGATCATAAGTTAGAGGCTAGCATGGGCAATTTAGCAAGACTATCTCAAAATAAAATTTTAAAAAGAGACTGAGGTATAAATCAGTCACAGAGTGCTTGCATGACATGTGCTAGATCTTAGGTTCTATCCCTTGTATTGAAAGAAAAAAAAAAAAGAATGAAAAGGAACAGTATTTGAAACAGTACCTGCTTGCTTCTAGTTAATTATTTTTCAAATTTTTTTCTATTAATTATTTAGCCAGATAGAAAGTTATAAATTTTACTTTCAAGATTATCTCATATTAAATAATTAAAAAATATACAATATTGTAAGGGGATTGAACTTTCAGGGACCATGGAAATGAGTAAATGCATTTTGCATATTGAAAGGATTAGAATAAATGGGAAAAGGAGGCAGGCTTTGATAGGCATGCTCATAAGATGATCCTCAATGATGTTCACCTCCTTGTATTCCCACTCTTAAGTGATCCTCTTCCCTTAGATGATAAGCCTGGAGGAAGATACTTCACTGGTCAAGATGTTGGATGAAGCTGTAAATGAAACCACAGCTTCAGTTGACCCTGGGTTACAGTCTTCTGAAACAGTCAGGGAAAGAAAACCCAGATAAGCCAGATCTGGACTCTTGAGCCATGGGAACTGTGGTATAACAAAAAATTTGCTAACTCACCAAGTTTTGAAGAGTTCTGTTACATCATAGCATTATGAAATGGTATTTGTTTCCTTCATCTGCTATAACACATTACCACAAACAGTGATTTGAAATAATAGAAAATCACACTTAATTCTGAAATCAAGATGTCAGCCAACTACCTCACTTCTGGACATTCTAGTGGAGAATGCTTCTTACTTCTGATGACTCTCAGCACTTCTTGGCTCTTAGCCACATTATTCCAAATTATGCTTCTGTGGTCACATTGCTTCCTCCTCTGGATGTCTCTTATGTGGACAATTGTACTTGGTCTTGGGGCTTCCCCAGATAATCTGGTGTGACCTTTCATCTCAAGAGCCTTAATTTAAATGCACCTGCAAGAATATCCCACTATTTTTTTTTAATCAAATAAGAAAGCATCCATAGGTTCCAGGTATTTCACACAGATACCTTTTAGGAAAGCCATTTTTTGGCTTACCATGGAGGCAAATGAGCAAACATAACTAGATTCAGACTTTAAATTTTGTCTCATTTTCCCTGGAGTGTTTCCAATATTTGTTCCGTTTTCAAAGTATTTTCTCTGCCTTTTTGGAGTTTCCCACATGTGCACTGCTTGAGAGGAGTGTAGAATTTCTCTGAGATTACACATAGCATTGGAGTATCCCCTTTATGCTCTCCCTCTTGGGGGATTCCCTTGTATTCTCAGGATCCCTACATTGCTGTTCTTCATCCTCTTTCAAAAAATATAGAGTTTATCTCGGAGTTTAGCCTCCTGTAGAGTTGTATGTTTCCTTATAAGTGGGCCCTATTCAGGCCAACACAACAAAAAAGTGTGAGAGAAACTAATGGGGATCCTTCATGCAACAAGGACCCATTTTCAAGTTTCTTGTCATGAAGTGGGGAGATGGGAGTTCTTATATCTTGTAGTTGTCTGTGTTAGTCAAATTTTAGTTGCTGTGACCAAAACACCTGGCAAGACAACTTAGTGGAAGAATTTATTTTGGCTCATAGGTTCAGAGATTTAATACCTAAATGGCTGCTTCATTGCTCTGGGCCCAAGGTGATGTAGCACCATATCATGGGGAATGGTGTGGTAGAAGAACCCTGCTCTATTAATGACAGCCAGAAGGCAGAGGGAGGGAGAAGGAGGAAGAGACCAGCAGAAAAGATAAACTTCTCTGGGGCATGCCCCCTTGAGACCTACTTATTCCAGCCATATCCCAGCTGTCTACAGTTACCAGCCAATTAATCGATTCAAAGTAGGATGGACTGATAAGGTTATGACTCTCATAATCCAATCAAAGTTTTTAAAATCTTTCAATCCTGCTTTCTGCTCCTGATTCTCAGAGTAAACTTGGTTGAAAGCTGCCATCAATATCCATGGCACTGACTGAATGCTGTGCTGCCTTGAAATTTCCTCAACCAGATTAATTAATACATTACCTTTAAGTTCAACCTTAAACAAAGTCTCAAGGATAAGAGCAAAATGTAGGCAAATTATTTGCCAGAATATGACATGTGGAGTCTCTCTTTCAATTCCTAGTAGAGTCCTCATTTCTCCCTGAAACCTCATGGGCACAGTCCACATTCTTAGCAGCACCTGGTCTTCTGAGCTCCCACCAGAATTTCACACTAAGTTTTGGTACAACTGTTTAAGTCTTCTACAACCTACTTCTTCACATTTTTCCAAATTTTTCCCATAAACCAGTTATAAAGGCCTCTGAATCACATGGTTAAGTTAGTAATAACAGTGACCTCACTTCTCAGTACCAATTTCTGTGTGAGTCAGCTTTGCATTGCTGTGATGAAATATACAACAAGAACAACTTGGAAGAGGGAAAGTTTATTTTGGTTCATAGTTTTAGTCCATAAATGACTGATTCCACTGCTCTAGGTCCAAGGTGAGGCAGAACATCATGGTGGAGAAGCATGGTGGAGGAGTGCTATCTAATTTACAGCAGCCAGGAATGAGAGACAGAGAGGAGAGAGAGGGAGGGAGAGAAAGAGGCTAGGGTAGCGGCCCACATGGAAGATAATTCCATCCTCAGCCACATCCTACCTGCCTATAGTTACCACTCAGTCAGTTTATTCAAAATAGGATAAATTGATTAAGTTATAGCTCTCACTTTGCAATTAATTCACCTCCAAACATTCCTGCATTAATATAGGAGCTTTGGGGCTGGGGTTGTGGCTTGGTAGAGTGCTTACCTCAGAACTGCATATAAATAAATGAATAAAATAATGGTCCATCAAAAACTACAAAAAATATTTTTAAAAAATACGGGAGCTTTGGTGGGAGGACATCTCATATCTAAACTTAATACTGTCTATGCTTTCCCTGTCTCTCTGGCAACAATGATTCAATTCATTTATTTAAGTTAGAACCAATCTTTTACCTTATTATTAATTAGTGCATGTGCAAAATAGTTTATAATAATCCCTAGAGTTCCTAGATCTTTGGTAAGTGATTAATTGACATTAGAAGAAAAAATATTGTATTGTGAGTTCACTGATATTGGTTGGAAATGATACCTGTTATTCTCAGTGCCTAGGTGATAAGTATGGTTAGAAGTTTCCACAGAAAATGATGGAGAAAAAGTGACATAAGAAGCCCATAAAGCAATACTGGCATCTAAAATTCAAGCTGACTGGCTGAATTGTCAGAAGGTCACAACTGAGAAAAGCTACTGTACAGATGTGAGGTGCTTGTTGACTTAGGGAGTGAGAGCAGTAGTGGCTCTGATCTAAGAGTAGTTGTCACACGTGACATTACTGTGATCACAGTTGGCTACCCAGTGTGTCCTATGTCCTTGTATTTTCAGTACTTAGCAGTTCATGCTGAACAAGCAATGAATTGAATGAATGAGTCATTCATTGTTGTTCATTGTTCATCTCTCAAAGTCATTCATTGTTCATCTCTCAATCAACAGTTGAAGGAAAGATTGCTGAAAGTGAAGGGGAAAAAAAGAGGAATGAAAGATTCATGAAGCTACCATAAACACTGCAGTTCACAGATTTCACCTGTTAAGTTCTTACAACCCGTGAGTTGCCATCTCATTTTAGGGCGTCTATGGACAGGAAAAAGTGGAAGTGCTGTCCATGGTAGATATCCCTTGTATTATCTGGGTGTATTTGCTTTGGTCCCTCACAAATCTACCTCTTGTAATAAAGTGTCTGAAAAACAACTGTGTTTTTGAAATAAACCTTTTTCATATAACTCACTGAGTTAAGGGAGAAGGATAGAAAAATAAATCTGCCAGAGAGATCAGGAATAAATAAATGGACTATGATACATCTATCTGATCGCAAGTGAAGGCAAATACTTTTGAGCACATTAATAATGTACCTAACTTTCATTCTTTCAAGAACATATGGATGTGTAGCTTCCAAAAACCCTCTCATTGGAGAGGGCTGAGGAGGTTATCTACGTCATCTCCCACTCAATTAAGGAGTATCTCTAGCAAAGATCCTTTCAGTTAGCTCTCTGCTGGAAATCTTTCAATGACAAGGAAACCACTGCTTCACAATGCAGCAGTTGAATCTTTGACAGCTCAATATTAGGCAATACTTCCTTATAGCAAATAAAAATCTCTGTCTTGTATCTTTCATCCATTTGTACTAGTTCTGCCTTGGGAAAGACATTATAATTTAACTTCCTCTTTCACTTGGCAGTTACTCAAATATATAGAGGCAAGTAGCATATGCTGCATTCTGCATTTTTTTTAATAGAAATATCACTGGCTTCTTCCAATTCCACTCTGTCATATCATTTGATACTTTTCCTGTCCTGCTCACTCTTTCTCCATTTTGAAATCCTTTAGAATAAAAAGGGAATTAATAAATTGTTTGAGTTTCTATTGTTGATATTACCATGAGTTCAAATATCTTTAAGAGTCATTATTGTCTTGATATGTATTTGTTGATTTAGTATTATCCATATAAAACCATGTTAAAAACTCTCAATAATATTATATTTTATTATGATAATTAATCAAGGGTCGTGTTTTCATAATAACTCATATTAAACATCATAGAAGCATCAGTGAATAAGATTTGAATTTTAAGTATGTATGTTATATGCAAACAAAGTTTAAAAACCAGGTTTTGTACCAGTTGCATCAATTATAAAATACTCAAAGAAATGCAAGACACTCACAGTAAACAACTTGAACAAAATATTCATTCTTCAGTGTCTTTAGTTTCAAGATTGAGATTTTATCATTTTTACCTAGTTTAATATGTTAAAATGTATTAAAATAAGATATTTTATGCAACTGCCCAATATCATAGGCTAGAAAATATTATTTTTATACATCAACAATCCATTAAGGATTAATAGGAAGCTAATATTTGTCCTACATCTTTGGGAGAATGACGAGGAATTCAAATATCACATTGGATATGCTAATATATCTAATAAAATATACAAATATCAAAATTATATTTTCCTTATAACTTTGTTTCTTAATGAACATAGGAATGTTTTTTCAGTGTGCAGAGTACAAAGAGGAAAATGTATGATTTTGTAGTGAAGAAATAACAAACACCACTCCAGCCAGGTGATCGAGGTTAACATCAACAATGACAGTTCTGTTGAAATAGATAGCCCCAATATAATGTGATAAAAATATGGTACTGTGCCTCTGTGGTCTTTCTCTCCAAATCTACAACCCCCATCACAGCATGAGAAAAATATCAGACAAATCACAAGTGCTGAATATTCTACAAAATACTAGACCAGCAACTCCTAAAGACCAAAACTTTGAAAACAAGAAAAATTTGAAAAAATGACTTAACTAAGAGGAGCTTAAGGAGACAGGATGCAATATATTACATGGTTGAGATCCTGGAACAGAAAAAGAATATAGGGTAAAATCTACAGGAATATAAATAAAGCATGGACTTTAGTTAAAAATAATGTATTAGTATTGATTCATTAATTGTAACAAATAGACTACAGTAATAAAATACAAGATGCTAATGATAACTATGTGGTTAGAGAAACTCTTATAAGAACACCTTAGCTATGCTAAGATGGTTATGTAGCATATAGAAACTAATTTATACTTGTAATTTTTTTGTAAATCTGAAACTATTCTAAAATAAAAGTTTATTTAAATATATATGTACATATAAATCCAAGATGTTAACATTTGACATAATTGTCAGTTTTCTGATATTATTCAACTATTTTTTCAACAAAAAATTTTAAAGACCCACCACATGATTTATTAGACAGTTACTATATTGAGCAGAAAGCTCTACCTTCATGAAACAAACAGTGCAATGGGAAAGGGAAACATTATTCAAATAAGCTTATAAGTAAATGCAAAATTTCAACTTCCATAGATAACAATAAATTGAATCTGTACTTAAGAGATGTAGGTTAAATTTCTCTAAAGTTGAATGAATCACGAGTAAGAGCAAAATAAGTGATTTGATGGGCAAAGAAATTTAATGACAGTAATGGCATGTATTCACAGAAAAAGAAAAATTAAAGTGTAGCAATGAATATCATTCAACATGCAAGATTTTCACTGGTGTGAGGTAAAATCAAATGTTTGGGTCAGCATAAGTGAGTTTTTTCATAAATTCAATTTATTTTCTAAAGACAGATCTTCTATTTGATGTAAATTTTTGCCTTCATTGTGATTCAAATATCATTCTCTTATCAAATAATAGTAACCATAGGTTAATGTTTTTAATATACTCTTCTAAGTTAATAAAATAAGATAATATTTTTGCTTTATGCTATTATAGTTAAAAGTTTTAGTGCTTCAAAAAAGTATACATCTTCAAATAATTGAACTAGAACCTTTTCAGATAGGATTGGAAATAATCCCAAAGGTATGGATGATACCTAAAACAAATGAAAACTTTGAAGCTGTTAATACCAGGTAACTGAATATCAAAGTGGGAAGAAATTAAAATGTTATTCACAGAATACAAAACATTAAGAATAGATCAAAATTCAGAAAACACTTAGATCAACTTCAAAAGTTCATCTAAGAAGATTGATTACTTATAACTCTACAATGTATTTAATATTCATTGATCAAATAATAAAACTATACAAAACAGTATTTATTAAAAATCCAGGCAGTAGAAAACACTAAGATCTATGTAATTGCATTAAGTAATACAAGCAACCAGCATTGAAATGTATTCAAATAGGCTAGAACTGAAAGTAGAAAGAAATGTAACTTCAAAACATTCTTTGTCAGTCAAAGCAAACTAAGGTTGCTGCTTTTTAATTATTTCTGTTTTGTGGAAAAAGCATGTAATTTGGCATCAATCTACTTGGTATAAAATCGCAACCTCTCCACTTAGTAGTCATATGCTTAGACTTTAATTTTCTCATAAATAGGTGCTAAGTAACCTTATGTCACTGTGAAGATTAAATATTTAAAAATACTTTCATTATTCTGCCTCTTAAATAGTGCTAAAGGATTTGTGATTTCCCTTCATTCCAGTTGTACTGTTAAATTATTTAATTCATAAGACATCATCAATAAATTGTAGTCTCTGCTTTTTGTGAGTTTACATGTGTCTTTGTGTGGAACAGTCATTTGGGATTCTGAAAGATAGTTTTCTAGTTTGCAGTACATGGACACAACTGGACATAATGAGTTCAAATAAATGTCCAGTAAAGGCTAAAACATTAAACAGTCCAAAGCTTTTCCCCTCAATTCCCTCATTTGTAAAAGAATGAAAGAGCAGGTAAATGAAACTTTCTCTTTCACCTGATATTTCTTCAGTGGATTCCTCCCAATCACTTTTTTCTTCTACAATACTAAAATTAACCTCTTTTCATAAACAGGAAGAATTTCACCTGACATTTCTATTAACTTGCCTACTAGAAAAAGTAAAAAAAACCAAAACTCCTCTTTTATTCTATATTCTTTCATATATACCCTATTCATGCTAATAAAATGTATCACTGTTATACAGATGAAATATATGTTTGTATATGTATGTGTGTATATACACACATACATATACATATGTGCACATGTGACATGAATGTATTATGATACTGTTCTTAAACAAAGAGGAACTTTGTATATTAATTGAGAAAATATTTATTGTTCTTTTTTCCCACCTGACCAGGATTCTGGAGACAGCAGAATATGCTGTGTTTCAGTGATTTGAAAATGCCACCAAGAACCCATCTCCTGTCTATCCACATTAAATCCCTCCACCATTTTATGGTGCTGGCTTTTGCCTTATGTTTAAACTTCATGTTCATGCTAGTGCTGCAATAGTTCCAAACATCACTTTAGTGTTCAGGTCAAGAAACAAATGGAAAATGAATGAGTAGAACCAGGCATATTCGTCCCCTGTTACCAAGGTTAGCAGAAAATGTCCCATAAACCCTTCATTGGACTGTTGCTTACTTTCCATTCTACTGAATTCAATTCCATGGAAATCTTTGAGGATTAGCAAAAGAAGAGATGAGATTGTTTTGGACACACCTTTCCTAACCCCTAACGTGAGATGTGATAAAGAAAATTATAAATAGCTTCAGAATAATTAATAATACCTACCTCATTGCTTAACACTGGAAAAATATTAGTCCTAAAATAAATTCATCAGTGATCAGTACCCTCTGTGAGATGATCACAGCCCTTTAGGAGGATTCTCTCTCTCTCTCTCTCTCTCTCTGTCTCTCTCTCTGTCTCTCTCTCTCTCTCTCTCTGTCTCTCTCTCTCTCTCTCTCTCTCGCATGCGCGTGCGCACACACACAATGAGAGGGGACATTTAATCAGATATTTGAATTTACTCAACAACTATTTTACTCATCTTCCAATATTTTATGCACTTACCTAATTGAGAGTCATATGTTTCATCTATAGAGATCTACTATATGAGATGGCAAACACAAATTGAAAAAATCAAATATGTTTTTTATAAAGATGTGGGTTGTGAAAACTAATAGGAGAAAAAAAATTAAAAGCTGTTGCATTCACCACATTGAAAAGATTCAACAAAGCTTGTAGGTGAATTGAAAGTCATGACAGAATAAAGACTAACAGAAAGGAGATTTACTGAAAATGAACTAAAAGCTGTGATCAGAGGTTGTGGAGTGTGGTTCTGACAGGCATGGGTGTCACTTAAGTAGAATCTTTTTTCTTTTTATAGCCACTGACATGTCTGAGTCCTTAGATGTACTTTTTAGCAGTAGTGTGTTGCTCTCTGCATCCATTTTCTTTATACACCAAAATGTGAATGTCAGACATGCAAGTGTCAACAAAAACTGGGTTAGAGTGAGTGAAATTAAAGAACTGTGGTGACAGTCACTTAAATCAGAACAAAAGCAAGGAAGAGTTCAGTGCTGAATTTTATGAAGATTTTTGACAATCATATTCTTACTTTTATATGATTAGAGGTTATTTTGGCAAATTATGTCAGGAGAATTTCAATAAAATAGCTGTTGGTCTCTTGGAAAACTACTCAATAGAAGTTAAATATTTTTAACAAATTTTGATAAGGAATATTATTAGAAAACTTACATTTGCTGCAGCTCAAGCCATCTGCTTTGATGTTAACTGAATAATGCTGTCATAGTATCATCTTCCTTGTTCCTTTGCCTTTATTCCTGGCCAGAGCATCCCAAGTTCTTCATATTCCAGCATTCTCACAGCTATGGGTATTGCACAAGAACCATACCCTAATATACTTACCCCACCTCCGTTCCTTGATGTCTGGGGCTAAACTTCAGCATCACCTTCTTTATGCCACAGGGCCAGGAGCTGACTTCACTGGACCTACCACTGCCCCATTCTCAGGATAATGCAGCAGCCTGTAATCCCAGCACTTTGGGAGTCTAAGACAGGAGAATCATGAGTTCAAAGCCAGCCTCAGCAATGGTGAGGCACTAAGCAACTCAATGAGACCCTATCCCTAAATAAAATACAAAATAGGGCTGGGGATGTGGCTCAGTAGTTGAGTGCCCCTGAGTTCAATCTCCAGTAACCCCTCCACCCCAAAAAAAGATAATACAACAGGATATGGAGGAATTCCCAGAAGATATACACTGTCCAGTTAGAGACTAAAAGTAAGAAGCAGCCAGTTAGCACATTGTTCGACCTTGCTCAACAGCAGAACTCTTAATTTGTAAATGCAGCAGTGACCTGGGCCCTGAAGACATATCACACTTGACTAAGTCATCAAAAGTGTTTTATGGAGTAGCTGACTCAGGCCTCTCCTGAACTTGTTTGCTTCTTGTTGGCCTGCCTTGCTTTTCTTTACCTTTTACTGTCTTCCTTGGCACTGAACACCTTCCCTCAACATATTTTTAACATATGTGACATTGTCTCATACTTCAGTTGTCAGGATGTAAGACTAAGGGAGTACCTTTTACTTGTAGACGTTCATTACAGGGTACTGAGCATTCCATAGTTGGTAGATTCTATGTGGCAGTGTTTAAGAGTATAAATCAATGGCACTAAGTAGATAGATGAAGAGCTGCAAGGAACTCATGTAGGAAATCATTTTGAGATTGAGGTTGCTGAATTGAGGGTATTTTAGATCCCTTCAATTACAAAATGGAGCTTCAAATCTAAATAACTGAGTAGGGAGTAAAGTGATCACATATATCACACATGAAGGTCTATCCTGGGTTCTTATCTAAAAGCACTGAATTTCCTTTACTTAGAATACTGAATAATTTAGCAATGATAAAACCATTTTCTTCACCTAGGAGTTTCTAATACTGACAGATTTAAGTTATTTTTATCATTTTCTGAGGCCCATGGTAATGGCTCTGTGCAGCTACACCCATCCCTGCAGTCATTTTTTTCTTTTTCACTTCTTCTATACTGTACTGTTGTAAGACTCATTGTAAACACTTAACATTATTTTTTGTATTTTGTTTTACAAGTGGTACCAAAGAGTTCTTGAGGATAGTACATACCTACTAGCTTATAGTTGCTTCTGATGCTTGGAGAATTCATAACAGATTAGGGATTAAGTACTGAACATATAAACTTAGATATTTGTTCATGGTTGCAACCCACTTACAATAGTGTGTGTCTGTGTGTGTCTGTGTGTGTGTGTGTGTGTGTGTGTGTAGGTGAATTGAAAGTCATGACAGAATAAAGACTTAACAGAAAGGAGATTTACTGAAAATGAAGTAAAAGTACACACACACCAATTTTAATGATGACTTAGAATTAAGAAATGATTGTGCTAGGAAATATAAAATTTAAGGAAGTTCATTCAGATATAATATATAATCATCTTGAAACACTGATTTCTTGTTAGTAGATGTGTTTTTAAAAGAAATATGGCATACTTTTATAGTTTTGCATTCATAGAAAATAACCAGAGTAAAGGGCATAGGAAAGAAATAGATGAAAAATATAAGTTGATACGGGAGCTCTTGAAGCAAAAACCATTTTTGAGTCTTCCCTTTAAATAGAAATGCTGAGTGTTATCAGCAGCTGCAGAATGGATATATTGCCGTGATATGCCCACACACTGACATCATTCATCATTGAGTATAGTTATATCTGTAGAGTATTGATCTCTCCAGGTCCTCCCACATCTGTTAAAAAGTAGTGGCCATACATCTCTAAGGAAATTGCAAGCATGTTTCTTTCTTCTCCAAGAATGATTTTCTTGGGTAAATCTTCAAAATTGACTTTCATAGGAAAATATGCTTTGTTATTCAGGGTAAATGACATCCATTCGGAGAGCATACAACTCCAGTCATCAAATTAACTTGTATATAAAATTTTAAATTAAAAGGTTAACAGAGCTAGGATAAATTTTTAACATATAAGATCTCCACTTAACAGCCAACATTTTATTTTTTTTTATTTTGTTGAGTACTGAGGATTTAACACAGGGACAATTTTACACTGCGCCACATCCTCAACTCTTTTTACTTTTTGTTTTGAGACAGAATGTCACCAAATTACTTAAGTCCTTGCCATGTTTCTGTGGCTGGCCTTGAACTTGGGCTCCTCCTATCTTAGCCTTTGAAGCCACTAGTGGGATAAAAGCCTCAACCACCTGGCCTGGAACTACAACATTTAATTGAGAAAAAAAAAATCCCTAAAGGAATTTAAATTAGAAAAAGGGCATTTTTATTTTTAAAAAGAAATCTTTGAATATCCTAATGTACTTCTCTGAGGATCTAAAGAGATCTAGATCATGTTTAAGTTTCTGGATAAAATTGATGCTACTAAATGTTACAATACAAAAAATTCAAGGACTTAATTTATAGGGCAATATTTAAAATAAATGTGGACATCACCTTCCAGGATTTATTTTTTAATTAATTTTTTTTTTGTTTTGGTACTGGGGATTGAACTCAGGGGCACTCTACCACTGAGCCACATCCCCAGCCCTCACCACATCAGCCCTATTTTGTGTCTTTTTATGTAGAGACAGGGTCTCACTGAGTTGCTTAGCACCTCGCCCTTGCTGAGGCTGGCTTTGAACTTGCGATTCTTCTATCTCAGCCTCCCAAAGTACAAGGATTACAGGTGTGCACCACCGTGCCCGGCTAAATTAATTTAATTTTAAATTAATTTCAAGCAAATTTTTATTAGATCTAGTAGTGAAAATAGCCTAAATTAATGGATCTATAATAACTAAACTTTCTTTAACAGGTTTCTATTACTAACGTTTAATGAAATGAGTTTAAGAGGAAAAAAAAAAAGGACAAATATTTATCTTTCCCCTGGATATTGCCAAAGTAAATATTATTTAGAATATCTAAACAGATGTTTAATTTTGAAAACAATATAATCTGAAAATGTTGAGCAATTTGCAAAACAGTAAAATTATCATTATATGTTCAGTTCTTAACTGAAAAATATTTCTGAAAAGTATTTTATAATGTAAACTTTCCATAATTTTATATTTTTCTCCATACTTGTGAAACAGACTACTTAATTTTTTTTCTTTTTTTTTTTTTTGTACCAGAAATTGAACCCAGGGACACTTAACTACTGAGCCACATTCCCAGCCCTTTTTAAAAATTATTATTAGTTTCTATTTTGAGACAGGGTCTCACTAGGTTGCCTAGTGCCTCACTAAATTGCTGTTGTAGGCCTAGAATGTGTAATCCTCCTACCTCAGCCTCCAGAGTTGCTGGGATTACAGGCATGGGCCACTTTGTCCAGCTAGAATACTTAAAATTTAAATTCAAACTTGCAATGAAATTTCCAAAATATGAAGATTCACGTCATGTTGAAGATTTGGTTTATTCCTTCCTTTAAAATATTACTCAAACTTTACTTTTTCTAAGAATTTATATTTGTTCTTACTGGACTTTTATATCTTTTGAACATACCATTTTCTAGAAAGTGAAGCATGAAACCTCATTTAACTGGAGTTAAATATGTTTTTAAATGCATATACTTTATTTATTCAAGCTTGGATTATGTGTAGTTCCAATAAAATCCCACTTTCAAATGTACAAATAGAAAAGTCGTAACCCTTTTCCCAAAGCCTGTTGTCTTTGAGACAGACCTCTGCCACCCAGGCAGTCAGCCCTCTAGAGGCTCCTATCCTCACTAGAAAGGAGGGCTCCCCCTGTTGTGCTGGGGAACTCCCAGCAGCACTGAGATTCCCAGGCCACCTGTGACTGTCAATCAAGTGGCATCCCCACACTTGCCTTCATGCTTGGGTCAAGTAAGAAGTTCCTCCACTACTGCACTGGCCCACAGAACATGCCAGGGTCCTAGCAAATTCTCTCCAGATCTCTGCTCAAACCTGAGATTTCTGAATCCCTCCAACCGTCCCCTGCTGACTTCTTCCCTAGTGAAATATTTTTAAATATATACCTCCTTTGTACTCTTTTAGAAATTTAATAAAGTACAGAAGAATATAAAAAATGAAATATATAGCAATAACAGTGGTATGTTTATTGCTAGTACATTAAATGTATATCACATATACATTTAAATACATATTTTTATTCGCATCTAGAACAAAATTACCTTTCTCATCTGCATGTGGAATTATTCTTTATTCAGTTAACATTTATTCATAAGCCTTTTTTGACAGGAGCTATTATGTCCTAAGATTACCCACTTTTAGTGGATTAATAGATGTTTTGCTGTTTGTATATAATTTATCATAGGATTAATAGTAAACACATAAGTCATTTAAAATTTGTCATTAATATAACGGTGGTCTATTGATTTTTTGATCTATTAAAAAGTACAAACAATGCTTACTACTTCTTACTCTAAGTATCTAAAATTTAAGAATATGAACAATTTATTCTCAGAAAGCTAGATTGATTTCTTAAAAAGTAATAAAAATGTTAAATGTATTAATGTGCTCAGTTAGATATTTGAATATTAATATACTATTCTATATTTGATATTTAATTGATTGATATCACATTATCATTTCAATGTACTCATCTTTGCTCATATATAATATGTGATATAATAGTGACATTTCACATTTGCACATTTTTATGAGTCTTCTTTTAAGTGACTCTCCTGTTTTATTTTGTTTGTTTGGTGCCCTGTGTCCCAGGAACTGAGTTTGGCTCTGCAATTATGTCAGATCAGAATGCACAATCCTGAAGCAAGTCATCCACAAGAGAGCAAATATATTTTTTAAAGCTAACTATGTAGTGAAAATGTTAACCCACTTAAAATATTTCTATAGTTAAAAAATACTGGGGTTCCTTTAATATTCTACTATTTTATATTTATTTTATATAACATATATATTAATTTTTATTTTGAAATGTGCTTCTTTGCATTTAATTAGTCCAATGCAATGTCAAATGCACCTACTCATAAAACATGCCTGATGATGAAGAAGATAATATAATGTGAAGATAAGAATTAACATAGCCTTCATAAAAGAGTCATCATACACCAGACATCTCTAGGTGGGCTGTTGAATGATAATACTTGCATGCTCAATCATACTCCAACCCTTCTTTATACCCCAATGCCCATGATCTAAATGTGGCAAGCCTAAGGTTCTTACTTGGCTGTTTTGCATGTTGAGTGCTCCTATCTTGCAGGTGTCTGCAGATTGAAGTTTGGATGCTTTTCTGTTAGGCTGCTTCTCCTACTCCTGTATCCTTGATCACATGCACATATTCTGTATTGCCATTATGTAGGGTTGGCAATGGAATAATATGAACCATCATGAAACAAACCAAAAGTGAGCCTCAATCTCCTTTTCTACATTCCTCAAACATGAACACATCCTTCAGCTCTGAACCTAGTAGATCGTTCATTTTTGAATATTTGTGTAAAATATTTCTAAATAAGGCACCACATAAGTTTATATAGACCTTCATACATAAATTTTCATATATATTTTTTCATAAGTTGTCTTTCAGTCTTATTTTTTTTAAATAGTATTTCCTTCTTTTTAGTTTTTGTGGTGTTACTAAGGAGAATGCAAAATGTGGAGATACTGAATTTGTAGCTACATAGCTTTATCTATTTGGAAAATTATCAGCAATTTCACGTTATTCCATTTTTTCTCTGATCTTTTTGTAAGATATCAATTACAGTCATCCTAAAATACTGTTAGTTTGGGGTTTGTTTTTAGGACTTGAATTTATCTTGAGTTAATTTGTGTTAATTTTTGTATATATTGTAGGGAAATGGCTGCAATTTATTTTTTGGTTTGTGTATATCCAGTTTCTCAGAACCATTACTGAAAATGCTTTTTTCAACTGAATGGTCTTGACATCTTTTCTGAAAACCATTTATCATATAAGTGAGGAGTTTTTATTGGCTACTATTATATTGGTCTATATGCCTATCTTAGACCCATACCAGATGATTATTATGATAGGAAACTTGAAATTAAAAAATATGGGTCTTTCAGTATTGTTCTTCTCTTTTGAGAGTATTTGGCAATTTGAGCGTCACTTGAGATTCCATATAAATTTTAAGAAGTCTTATTCTCTCTCTGCCAAATTCTCATTGGAATTTTGATAGATATCTTACTGAATATTTAAATGGATTGCTTTGGGAGGTATTAACATCTTTTTTTAAGTACCTTTATTTTGCTTATTTAGTTTTTTTATGTGGTGCTGGGGATCGAACCCAATGCCTCACGCATGCTAGGCAAGCACTCTACCACTGAGCTACAACCCCAGCCACAACATTTTAATAATAGTAAGTCTTACAATGATTGAATATGTAATAGTTTCCCATTTATTTGTATCTTAATTTCATTTGGTAATATTTTATAGTCTATATTCTAAAAATTTTTCACCTTTAGATTTAAGTTACTCTATTGTATATATTTTGATATTATAAGTGAAATTGGTAATATTTTTTTCAGATTACTCATTTGTAATGTATAGAAATGTAATTTATTTTATGTTTTGACTTGGTATCCAGCTTTGTATTAGTAAACAATCACACAGTTGTTTTCAGTGGAAACTTGAAAATTTTCTGCGTTAAGATTTTTACCATCTGTGAACATAATTTTATTTTTTTCCAGTTGGAATGCTTTTTGTTTTTTCTTTTTCCAATTACTTTTGTTAGGACTCCTAACAGTGTGTTGAATAGTAGTTGTGAAAGCAGGCATTCTATATTGTCCCTGATTATATATGAAGAGTTGTTCAGTCTTCTACCATTGGGTGTGGTGTACATTGAAAAGTTTATCCCATATGTTTTTTCTTAGGTTGACATTGTTTCCTTTTATTCTGGTTTTGCTGAGTGATTTTATCATGAAAAGGTGTTGAGTCTTGTCAAATTCCTTTCTTCTTCAATTGATGTGTTTTTCCCCCTTATTCTGTTCATGTGAATGATTGATTTCAGATTTTTTGTTTTTAAAATATTAGGCTAGAAACAAGATGTGCAGGTATATGAGCTAACCTTAAGTACTATTTGGAAAATGAATGTATATTTTATTAAAAGCACATAAAATCACAAGAATGTGTACCTTCTATTATGATGTACTTTTATGTTAAACTATAAGTGGGATAACTAAATTCCCCAAACCTCATCTTTAATTAGATAATGTAGGTCATTCACAGGAATCATGAAGAGTAGATAAAAAGAAATCTTATGAATAAAGTTATATTCAATCATTTACTGGATGAGCCCTATGCTGGTGTTTCAGAAGAATGTCTCTTCTAAAAGAGAAACAATTATATTCTATTGCATTTAACTTGACATTTCTACTAATACTGAAATATTGGTAATGTTTAATGCCTCAGTCACTTCTCATTTTAAATTCAGCTACTTGGAGTAAAAACAAAAATTTTATTATTCTTCCCCTTTTTCTTCCTTTCTCCCTGTGTACATCAAGTATTAAGGGTGTTTGTGAATGCTTCAGTGAAGTCCTTCACACCTGATTTGAGTGCCAGCTTTTGATTCTGGTGCACATGTTGCTGATGCATGTGATCCCACCAGTATCTACAGTTCAAATTTCATGGGGCTTGTCTTGCTTCACTTCTAGCCATTTCGTCACTGTTTCTGAAGGCATGAAAAATTTTGCATGCTCATGTTTTTGCATCCAAAATACTTTCCCTAGTTATCTCTGTTCTATCATTTTGAAACCACGTTGGACATGAAAATTTCATGAGAACCAGAGAAAGAAAATTCAAGTTTCCATCATCTAATATCTCTCAAATTTATTAGGTTTTATTTTCTCCTCCTTCAGGGCTTGGTCTAAAGTGCCAGGTAGCTGAAACCCAAATATCTCTGTGTTTCTCCACATTTTGTCTTAGTCTAAACAATTCTTCCTGCGAGATGAGAATTTGCTTTTAATCATGAGGCATTCCTGCCAATTCTTAGAGGTATCACCTCTATGTTTTGAAGTATCAGAAGTACTATATACATTCAAACCTACAATTTTATTTATTGTTCTCGTTAAGTGACTTTTTCAAGACAAAGTTAGACCTTAAATGTATAAATTTTACTGTTATAACCAAACTGTCCTTCTTATTAATTTGTTCAGCAAATATTGTGTATTTGCTGAACAATATTTGCAAAAATGCCTGAGACAGGCATTTTTTCTTGGGGCAAACGGTGATATATTGAATGAAACAGATAGAAATCTGTTACTTCATGAATATACATTTAAGGAGGGGTAAACAAATCATAAAAGAAAAAGTAAAATAAACAGTTTTAGGTGATGCTAAGTGATCTAGAGGAAAATATCAGGGAAAAACCAGTTATAACAGAGCACTAATTCACAGTTTCATTATACTTCCTTGAAGCCTAGGGTATTGAAAAGAACTATCAATTTTCTTTCCAAGTTTCTTTTTCATTTTGTGATAACTTTAAAGAATCAATTTGTTTTTTTTTTCATTTCTCCTTATTTTACTAAAATTATTCTGTTCAGCTTACTGTGTTTTAGTCTTAATGTAAAATAACTCAATTTATTTCAGTTTATTTGAGACTAAATGAGTCTAAATTGATCATAGAATCTTTGTGGCTATTCCTAAATTTTAGCATTGTAAATACATAATATAATCTGTCAGAGGTGGGTGGATGTGGGAGATGTGTTCTGTGTTTTATATATTTGAAAGTATCTGCCTGTCTAATGTAACAGAGGTACTGCTATTTCCCACTTAAAAGGAAATGTTTCACTATTATTCTTGAAAAAGCAGGAATTGAAGCACTTTATACTTTTTACTTTGAGTAAGTCTGGAGGCCTCATTTAAGTAAATATTACGCTATAGACTTAATTTTGTAAGGAGATTTTTAATTAATGTCTTTTAAGCAAATATTACACAAAGGTATCCCTTTAAACTTTCTTCTTGATGTTTTATGTTATTCATAGAATTAAAATGTATGTTTTAGGATTAAAAGATAGCAGCAACAGAATTTCCACTGTCAAAGTGCCTAAGCAATCATAGATAATTCTAAGAATGTCCAATGAGTGAAGCATTGACTTAGCACAATCAGAGCATAAAACCAAATAAGATCATATTAGCTTTAAAGGTATTTGATTTTTATTGTGTGTGTGTGTGTGTGTGTGTGTGTGTATATATATATATATATAATAATAAATCAATAAAATAAGAACTTAACCATACTTATATTTTTGTTTCTTTCATATACGTTCACACCATCCTGAATCTAGATATCTTCTTTCAAAGTATACATAAGTATACATAAGTCATTGAACTAATTTCTATGTTTGTACTAACTCTAGCATCAAAACTTCTTGAAGATTCAGAGCATTCTGGCTGTGGACACAGTCTCTCAATCTCAGTTCTTTTCTGCTACTGTACTCTCTCCAAGGAGGACAGTCATGACTCATTGTACTTCCTGATGTAAGCAGATCAAATCAGATTTGTTTTTTGTGCCATGGTATTAATTTTCTTTCTGAAAGTCTCCATAATGTTTTAAAATATCTATAAATCCCTTGGAACTACAAGCAAAATGCTGAGCATGTTTTTTCCTGCTCAGAGTTCAGAGAAGTTTCCTTAGATTTGTAAGGAGGCCTATAATTTAAAGAAGTTAGACATGTCATTGTTTTTTAAATAAATGTGTTTGGTTAGGGTAGCAAAAAAATTTTAATTCTAAACCCTTGATTGTGGATGAGGTATTTGTCTATTTTCCCTTACTTACTCTGTATTGAATTCCTTACTTATTAGTATGGATTCAAAGGCACTTTATTTCTTTTTTATTAAAAGTTGGAGAGGGCTTCCTGAAAAATTACAAATTGTGTTTTCTTATATCTCTACATGGACATTAATTGTGTTCCCCAATTTCAGCTTAAATCAGCACTACTCAGAGTATCCAGTATGTATTGTTTTGGTTTTGTTTTTGTTTTTTTCTTGTACTGGGGATTGAACTCAGGGGTACTTGACCACTGAGCCACACACATCCCCAGCCCTATTTTGTGTTTTATATAGAGACAGGGTCTCACTGAGTTGCTTTGCACCTTGCCATTGCTGAGGCTGGCTTTGAACTCAAGATTCTCCTGTCTCAGCCTCCCAAAGTGCTGGGATTACTGGAGTGCACCACTGCACCCAGCAGAGTAGCCAGTATGTTTTGACAACATATAATTAAAATCTGATATATGTAGGAAAAAGAGGGAATGTTCTTCTTTTAAGGGAATGGTTCATATATGAGAAAATTTTCCCAAATTAGTGCATAATATATAAACTGTTCAAATTTATATATTTACTTCATGTAACTGTGTTTTAGAAGGAATTGTGAACACCAAGAAAATAAGAAATTCTGAGGAACAAGAAGATAGGATCCATCTTTAATGAGTTTACATAAAAAGAGCCATGCAAATGTCAAAGTAATTACTATTGCTATAAATAAACTTAAGATAGAAGAAAGAGACATAGCCTCCAGAGTAAAAGTATTGTTTTTATCAACAGTAACCGTTCAAATGTGCTATGCTTCTAAATAAATCCATTCTGAGATATGACTCTCTTATTCAAGGTGACTATTGGGAGAAGGAAACATAAATATTGCTGTCCCAGGAATGCCCCAGCACACAACTGAACAATGGTTGCCCTCTAGGATTTAGTGTAAACATTGTTTGATATGAAACATAATTGCTAAAGTTTGCTTTGGTAATAGCTTATTAATTAGTATGTATGCTAAAGAACAAATTATTTTTATTGTGATTTGGAAACTACTTCAGTTCTGAAGTCTAACGTGATGTAATTGCCCCCTTAGTCAGAGTGGTCCCGTATTGTGTTATGCTAGAAAGACATTGGCCTCAGTGGATTCTATTCACCTATGAGTCAGCTCTGACCTTTCTAGATAACATAGTGTGCTTGGAACTGGAAATGTTCTCATCCAGTGCAAAGTGTGGAACATGTTTGGGAAACAAGAGTTTTATTAGGTAGGCATGGACTCTGGGGTCACAGATACGGAATTTTCATAGACAGGGACTTTACTATCTGGGACAAAACCAAATGCTTATAAACTGGTAGTAAGTGAGGATAGTCTTCCAAGAAATCAAGTAGAGAGAAATATGTAATATATAGGCTTATCTTCTGTTTTGGATTAACAGCTTCAATTAACATGGCTTTCATTCATCTAAATGCATTGGACTGAGTAGCAGTTTACATTGCTTGCTTTTTAATAGAAAGACATGTTAGGTAATCTCTGTGTAAACTATTTTGCTGCTTTTAAAGTTTAAGAAATAATAGCTTAAATATCATGCTCTGTAAGCAATTGGTTTTATAGTATGAACTGCAATTGTGTCCTTTCTTTTCTACCAATGTTCATGTTCAGAGACTACCTTTATTTTATTGAGATCATGTTAACTTTTTAGTGATTTGTAACACTTTTTTTTTAGTATTGGATAACACATAATTATCATGAGTTTCCAAGAAGTTTAAAAGGAAAAATATTGGGAAAACTTTAATTTTTCTTATTTGAAGAGCATCTTAAAATGATGCAGATGATGGGGCTGGCATTGTGGCTAAGTTGTAGAGCACTTGCTTCGCACATGTGAGGCACTAGATTCGTTCCCTAGCACCACATAAAAATAAATAAACAAAATAAAGATTTGTGGCCATCTACAACTAAAAACAATGTTTAAATGATGCTGATGATTTTGAATTTCCATAATTTAGAATAAGTTGTTTCCAAAAGCAGCAATTTTTTTTTTTGTACCAGGGATTGAATTCATGGGTACTCAACCATTGAGCCACATCCCCAGCCCTATTTTGTGTTTTTTGTAGAGACAGGGTCTCACTGAGTTGCTTAGCACCGCGCCTTTGCTGAGGCTGGCTTTGAACTCATGATTCTCCTGTCTCAGCCTCCCTAAGTGCTGGGATTACAAGCATGAGCCACTGCACCCGGCTCAAAAACAGCAAATTTTTCAAACTTTGTTTTATGAATAAATTTTATTTTAAAAATTTATTGTGTGTATATTTTACTAAGTAATTAATTCAACACTATCTCAATAATATGAATAATGGCTTTTTAAAAATAAATTGAAATTTAAATCAAATATTTTCAATATTTTTTATTTTATTAAGTTTAAGCTATATTGATATTAATTATTATTATAAAAAGGTGCTTTTCAAAAAAATTATTTCTAATGTTTTCTATATCAAGGGTTCATCTACAATTTGGGATTATACGAGTAAAAAAAGATACATTGTCCAATTGACATTGGTTCAATCTCTAGCACAATAAACAATCAAAAATCTCTCAAAACCTTTGTCCCATACACAAATTTAGGATATTTCACCACTTACAATGATTTGATTTAGGATTTTTCACTTTCTGAAAGCACATAGTAATATTCATTTAGTAGAAAATACCTTCAAATTTTGATTATTGGTCTTTTCCTGAGCTGATGATATGGGTGTGATGATCTGCAGTGTACTGTGTGGCTGAGTTTTGATAGGTTAGGTATATCAGACATATTTTTGGTTTACAATGGGGTCATAGGGACATAATTCTGAAACTTGATGTTATTATAAGATTTAAAGTATCATGAATGATTTAGAAATTCAAGTGGAGAGGAGAAAGGCAAAATATTTCTGTGTAAAAATCATTATCTTTCAGGGTTTGTTTTGATGACATTTTAGATTTTCAAAATTTTATATGCTGGCACAGTTTTCTTTAGAAAATAAAAATCACATTTATTTTATAATTTGTTAAATATATGCAGCATGTATGTATATTTTTTTGTTTGGTACCGGGGATTGACCTCAGGGGCACTCGACCACTGAGCCACATTCCGCTGTATTTTGTGTTTTATGTAGAGACAGGGTCTCATTGAGTTGCTTAGTGCCTCACCATTGCTGAGGCTGGCTTTGAACTCACGATTGTCCTGTCTCAGCCTACCAAAGTGCAGGGATTATAGGCATGCACCACCGCGCCCGGCTTGTGTATTTTTTTAAATTGGGAAATACAAAGGTGCAAAAGAAAAAAATGATACTGTAATCACAAAATAAAAAAAAATTAGAATGCTAATGTTTTTGAGACTGTCAAATATTCAGGTGCAGTGATACGTGCCTGAAATCTCAGCAGTTTGGGAGTGTGAGGCAGGAGGATTGCAAGTTTGAGACAATCCTGTGTTATTTAGTGAGACTGTCTTAAAATAAAATTTTAAAAACGATTGTGGCTGTAGCTCAGTGTCAGAGGACTTTCCTAGCATGCGTGAGGCATTGGTTCAATCTCTAGCACAATAAACAATCAAAAATCTCTCAAAACCTTTGTCCCATACACAAATTTATTTACATATGTATATTTCATGTACCAAAATAAATATTGGTTCACACAGAAGTTAATCTAAATGTATAAGCATAGGAATATATATAACTTACCAATATGTATACACATGTATACACATACACACAATTTAAAAGTAAACCCTATTTTAATATGAGAACATTTTAAAGATCATTTCTTACCAATAAATAACACCATAAACAGCTGTAATGAATACACAGTATTCCATTTTGTACATATTGATTGTTGTTTAGTATATTTCAATATATATAATATAGTAATTTTAATTACAAAACAATGTATAATTATTACCCAGTTTTTAATGACTGTGTATATATAAAAATGTTAGTATGTTGAAAACTAACTGGGATCCCATTCTTGTGGTTGCACATGATGTGGAGTCACACTGGTGGTATATTCATATATGAACATAGGAATGTTATGTCTGATTTTTTCTACTGTTAGAATAAATTATACTACATTTTGTGTATAATATGTCAAAATACACTCAACTGTCATAAATATCTAAAAAGAAAAAAGAAAAATGAAAAAAAGAATGTTGAAATCTAGCTCTTAAAATTTTTGAGATGTGAGAATTTTCAATCTTTTCCTATATTTAATTGTGCTTTTATTTTAAAATGGTAGTATTGTAACTAGAAAATAGAATATTTTATACAGTTTCATTCCACTTACTATAAGAAAAACTGGAATTATCCTTAAAATTTATTTGAGTGTGTATAGATTTAATATCTTGAAAAATAGTTATTTTGTATCTACCACCTTACAAGAAAAACCAGAATGTACTCATTTTTCTTGTTGCTAATATGAGGGCCCCAGGATAAACTGTCCTATCCCATGATATCATGAACCATAGTGTCATTACCATCTTCCATTTCTCTAAGAGTTGGGTTATTTAAATTTATATTTTCATTAATAAATGAATAAATATGAATAGAGTATTTTTCCAATATGTAATTAAAACTATAAAGAAAACTTTAAAAACAAAATCATTCCATTTCAAATACATCTACTAATACAGGTAACGGTTTAAAGTGTTGACTCATTATCTCTGAATATTTTTACTTAGAATCCTGGAATACTTTATTTATTTATTTATTTATTTGGTACTGGAGATTGAACTCAGGGGCACTCAACCACTGAGCCACATCCCCAGCCCTGTTTTGTGTTTTATGTAGAGACAGGGTCTCACTGAGTTGCTTAGCGCCTCGCCATTGCTGAGGCTGGCTTTGAACTCGCGATTCTCCTGTCTCAGCCTCCCTAAGTGCTGGGATTACAGGCTTGAGCCACCGCGCCCGGCTAGAATCCTGGAATACTTTAAATTGTTCAAAAATATGGTATTAAGCAGTTATAAAGGGATATCTGCATGTGGGTACAGTGGTGCAGGCCTGTAATCTCAGCTACTCAAGAGGCAGAGGCAGTAGAATCATGAGTTTGAGGCCAGAATGGGCACCATAGGCCACACCAAAATAACTTGTCTTAAAAGAAACAAACAAACAAATGAGTAAAATGAAGTTGTATGTGAAGCTGAAGGTTATGATGGTATCATTTGAATACAAGGAATACAATTTGTTAGTATTTTCAATTTTCATCATGTTCATCTTTAATAACTGACTGTCGTTAATGCTTTGCTACATTTTATTATCTCATCACTATACTTTTAATATGTTAGAAAAAATCTAGAAAGAACTTCTTATGACAGTATCAGAATTATCCAAACATATTTTATGTACTAGTTATTTTTTGACTATTGTAGTTCTTGGTATATTTCACTTTTTACTCATTCTACCTTTCTAGCTGTTAGTATGTTCTTTATTTAATTTTCCTTATTTTACATTTTGTTCATTTCAATTACTTCTACACTCTTGTCTAATATGCATGCAATGATAGAAAATATATATTTTATTGTTTTTAGTAATAGTAAAGGTATACAGTGCCAATGCAATAAACTACTTAAGGATAAAGGTGGTAAGTTTCCTGTGTTACAAGGTAGAGATGATCTCCTATGCTATGAGTTCACTAAAAAAAAAAAAAAAAAAAAAAAAAAAAAAAAAAAGCAACAATAACAAACACAATGTAACAGCTCTACACAGGTAAATAAAGCTGATGGTTTAGGACATACTCGTAGGGAAGAGACATTTGCCACTGCAAGGGAATACATTTCAACTGCAGGAACTCTGTTAAGGGTAGCCTAGTAGGATAAAATTACTGTGATTAACAAGTTTCACTCACCCATGCTGTCTACCAGGCAATGCCTGTCCACATCACCAATTGGGAAGTTTCACAAAATGATTATTATTTATTTTTATGGTACTGGGGATTGAACTTGGGGGCACTTTATCACTGAATTACATTCCCAGTACTTCTTTATTTTTATTTTATTTAATTTATTTATTTTGGTATCGGGTATTGAACTCAGGGGTACTCAACCATTGAACCACATCTCCAGCCCTATTTTGTGCTTTATTTAGAGACAGAGCCTCACTGAGTTGCTCAGCCCCTCGTCATTGCTGAGGCTGGCTTTGAACTCACGATTATCCTGTCTTAGTCTCCCAAAGTGCTGGGATTCCAGGTGTGTGCCACCATGCCCAGTTTATTTTTATGTTTTGATACAGGGTCTTGCTAAATCAATTAGGGCCTTGCTAAATTGCTGAGGCCAGCTTTGAACTTGTGATCCTCTTGTCTCAGACCCTGGAGTTGCTGGGATTATGGGTGTGCACCACTGTGCCTGAGTCCAAAAATGATTATTCAGACCATTTTTCAGGTTAAAAAAAATCAAAATTTAATAGCAGGACAGTACACACAAGTGTTCACATAAAATATTAATTGAACTTTATAAATCTTTAAAGCAAGCTATAAGAACTAGCAAAAAGTATAGTAGTCCACTAGCATTCATTATAATCTATTTTAAGAATCAGTTCTTTCTCTTTATATTTTTAAACTTGATTTTAGATCAAGGTGCTAGGAGTTTTGGAGATATTTAGAAAGGTCATTATGGGGGTGGTGGGGACTTTTAAATGATTAGTACAATATAACAAGGATGGGGTTTTGTACATAATCCTACCTTTACATAATCCTACAATTAAAAACTTGAAAATTTTCTATTTTTCTTTTTTTCAACATTTTAAATGATAAATATCTTGCCAGTTGGCTCATAATTACAGACAGAACATTTGACGATGTCCAAATTTTGTGTTCTATCTCTATTAAATTGCCTCAGGAAGACAAAAGGGTCTAAAAAGGGAATGGGGAATTAAAGTAAAAAACAAACAAAAAAGTAAGTGAAAATAGTCTTAGTTAGATGTGAGTATAGACCCTGTACATTTAGCACTGTTTCTCTATAAATCAAATGAAAAGTGACAATTGGTTTTATATTAGCAAAAGCATGTTTGAACAAAGACTTTGTGTCATATATGTCATTTAACTAAAAATGATACTCATTTTTGTTTTCAGTTTATTTTAGAAGAAATGCTTCCTTCAGAAGAAATGCTTTCTCTGAAGATTTATTTTAACTTCTTATAAAATGTTATTTATTAAATTGTCTTAAAGTAAATGTTGTGCTGTAGTTGAGATCCTGGCTGGAAATATTTCAAAATATACTTTAGTGTTGTGTTTCTATTTCCTCTATTCTCTCGACTAATAAAACAAATTGAATAGCATATGACTTTAAAGTACAAAATACAAAATGCAGAAAATTTCTCTCTACATCTTTGATAGACAATCACTTAACATATTTTGGAAACAGGATTTTGATTTTTCATGAATTAAAAAAACTATTAATTGGAAATATTTCTCAACATGGCTATGGATGAAATTTGGGGTAATTATGATAGCCAATTAAGCTATATTTCATATGCAATTATGTAAGTACATCTAGATAGAGTATTAGTATAATTAATGCACTAAATATCAATCCCCACAAGATTTAGGGGACCTTACATTACTATTTATTTATTTATTTATTTTTTTATCATTTCAGATTAAAAAAATCAACAGAAACTTTCCTGTAAACCAGCAGGTAAGATGGAGTAGTATTTCAAAAATTAAATCATGTATTTATATAATTTCATCATTCATATAAGATAACCTTAATGACATCTGATTTTTAGACAAAATATTAGTAATATCATTTCTATTTAAAGAGAAAAATGTGAATTTAGAACACTTATTTGATTATATATGTGTGTGTGTTTCTAATCACATTACAAAGTGTGTTTTAAATTTTTTATCTGTATAAACTAAGGCAAAATTATTTTTTGACAAAATAATTATGTTTATCTATACACAGTTTTAAGGAACTTGAAGTACTATTTTCAATAGATAATTTTAGGACATCTTTATTTTTGGAAAACATACTTATATTTGATCTCAAAGTTCAAAGGAGTCTCATAAATTGTTGACAGTATTTCAAATGATTTCAAATTAATTCAGTTTAAAAATAATATCTGATTGATCAAAGCTTTATAAACTTATTCTTGACATCAACTTTTTGATTTGAAAACATTGATCAAAGTAGAAATTTCTAAGACACCTATTTTTACATGACAGGATTAATTAAAAACTAATTTGCAATTTATGAATCACAGATCGATTCTAATGATAAAATTTTTAAAATTTTCTTCAATGTATAAAAAGTAAAGTTTTTATCTAAATTTCAGTTCACTTCTCTGTGACATTTGCAGGAGTAATTATCTTTCAAGTTTATTTTAATGATTAAATGATAAACATGTTTAAGTTATCAATATATGCTATTATTATCACTAGTGTTTTCTAATTTCTGAATTTTTTCTTTTGTATACAGAATTTATGCCTTGTAGAAATTATGCTATTTAGGCTAGCTTAGGCTAGCTTCAACACCTGTGTAACTGAAATGTCTGAGATCAGTTTAGCTTTGGAAAATTCACTGTGTCTCCAGTACTACAATTTACATCTTTTTATCTGGGGCATTTCATCTTTCCTATCTTGGGGATCCAATACCTGAGCTTAATTAATATCTTGAATAGATGCCAATATGGGAGGGATATATGTCTCTCCCCTTTCCATAGCAAGATGTGATTGTGTCCAGGGACTGACTTTACAGTGCAGGAACCAGAGTTCTAGCCAGAGCCTCTGACTCATCAGTTCTGTAAAGATACCCAGAAACCCCTCTGTGTAGTTATGGTCATGTTCCAGGCAACTCTGATGCAAGTGGTACACAGAGACATCTTGAAAACAACAATTTAATGCTTTCACAAAGCTCCAATAGAGGACCAATACCATTAGTGAGCAATTATTCAAATAAAAGGAAGCATCAAATATGGGAAAAGATTGTAATGCTCATCAGATGACACAACAGTTTTATAGTCAGATATATAAAAATGAAGATCTATGGTTTATGTGAATTCTTGCCAAAAATAGAAATGATGGATATTTCTTTGATTTAAGAATGACTCTAAGATCTATATCACCTTTATTTGTTCTTTTTAACCTTGACATTTGAAATATTAATATTGGGTGTAATTTATTTCATTATGACTTTTTTATAGTTCTGGTAAACCCACAGCTATTCTTTATGTACAATTACAACCACATTTTAACATTTCTTACTAAGGCACAGTAAAATTTTTAAAGGGTTTATTTGACTAAGAAACAATTCATGAATTGGGAAATATTAAATTGAAAGAGGTTTAGTGTTCTCATGATAAAATTTCAGGAGCAAGTCTTTGTGAGCAAAAAGTACATTAGGAAAGTAAATGATTCGATTGGGTGCAATGATACCACTGTCTTATTGGGGTCATCGTATTGGAAGGTCTCTAGTTACATGAGTGTTTCAGACTAGTTATAATTGGTTTATCTTAAGTTTTGTTTTTCTTCAATATAGAAGTTTATAAGAAATATATCAAATTGACTTATGTTTGCAAATCAAGCAATGAGACCTGAGTGCTTTTTTACTGAGAGACTCGTCATATACTAGTCATTTTATTTCAACACTGTATAGTTAGCTCAGTATATGGTAACA
Organism: Geosciurus inauris; assembly: GCA_004024805.1. Classification (NCBI taxonomy): domain Eukaryota; kingdom Metazoa; phylum Chordata; class Mammalia; order Rodentia; family Sciuridae; genus Geosciurus; species Geosciurus inauris. The sequence continues at coordinate 122,328 of PVHX01000985.1, read as the reverse complement.
ATTCTTGCTATTTCTGCTTTTATCCAGATTTAGAGTAATACTGAATACGTTGAATGAGAATCTGGTGAAAATCACATATAGAATAAATTAAAAAAGCTGATATGCTAACACTCATATATATGTATATATATATTCAATATATATAATAAGCACAGGTGAGCATTAGTATATGTATTAGTTTATCTTCCATTACTATAACAAAATACCTAAGTTGTGTAGTGAATAAGAAGAGTTTTAGTTAGCTCACAGTTAGAAATCTGAAAGTCCATGACTGTGTAGCTCCATTGATTCAGTCGGTGGTGAGGTCCTTGGTCACATGATACTGTAGCAGATGGTATTACAGCAGGAATAAGTTCCAAAAGAACATAGCAAGACTGTAGAAATCACATAGCAAGACTTTAAGCCAGAGATCGATTCAGGCACCAGCTTGTTCTTTTTGGTTTTCTCTCATGAGAATTAACCAGGGTCCAAAAGGTACCATATTTATTCCTTCAGAAGATAGCATTACCAATGACTTAATTACTCGCTGCTAGGCTCCACCTCTTAAAAGCTCCAAACTATCTTCCAGCATCACCAAACTGAGAATTAAGTTATCCATTAATGAACTCTTTGTAGACATATTTTTTATTTGTTCTAATTAGTTATACTTGACAGCAGAATGCATTTTGATTCATTATATACAAATGGAGCACAAATTTTCATTTCTCTGGTTGTACACATGTAGAGTGGCACCATATATGCAGTCATACATGTACCTGGGGTAATGATGTCTACTTCATTCCACCATCTTTCCTGTCCCCCTGTGGCTTCCCCTCCCCCTTGCCCAAAATTCCTCAATTCTTCCCTAGCCCCCTCACCCATAATCCACTTATCAGAGAAAACATTCGGCCTTTGGTTTTGGGGATTGGCTTACTTTGCTTAGCATGATATTCTCCAACTCCATCCATTTACCTGCAAATGCCCATAATTTTATTCACTTTTAATGCTGAGTGTGTGTATATACCACAGTCCATTGTGTGTATATACCACAGTTTCTTTATCCATTCATCTATTGAAGGGCATTCAGGTTGGCTCCACAGTTTAGTTATTGTGAATTGAGCTGCTATGAACATTGATGTGGCTTCATCACTGTAGTATGCTGATTTTAAGTTTTGGGTATAGACCAAGGAGTAGGATAGCTGGGTCAAACGGTGGTTCCATTCCAAATTTTCTAAGGAATCTCCATACTGCTTTCCATAGTGGTTGCACCAATTTGCAGTGTCAGCAGCAATATATGAGTGTAGCTTTTCCCCACATCCTCATCAACACTTATTATTGCTTGTATTCTTGATAATTGCCATTCAGACTGGAGTGAGATGAAATCTTGGAGTAGTTCTGATTTACATTGCTCTAATTGCTAGAGATGTTGAACATTTTTTCATATGTCTGTTGATCGATTGTATATCTTCTTCTGAGAAGCGTCTGTTCAGTTCCTTAGTCCATTTGTTGATTGAGTTATTTATTTCTTTGGTGTTAAGTTTATGAGTTCTTTATACCTGGAGATCAGTGCTCTATCTGATGTTCATGTGGCAAAATGCAGAATGTAGGCTGTCTGTTCACCTTACGGATTGTTTCTTTTGCTGAGAAGAAGTTTTTTAGTTTGAATCCATTCAATTTATTAATTTTTTACTTTATTTCTTGTGCTTTAGGAGTCTGGTTAAGAAAGTCAGGACCTTATCTGACATAATGAAGATTTGGACCTAATTTTTTCTTAGGTGCAGGGTCTCTGGTCTAATTTGCAGGTCCTTGATCCACTTTGAGTTGAGTTTTGTGCATAGTGAGAGATAGGGGTTTAATTTCATATTGTTGCATATGGATTTCCAGTTTTCCCAGCACCATTTGTTGAAGAGGCTATCTTTTCACCAATATATATTTTCAGTGCCTTTGTCTAGTACAAGATAACTATATTTATATTGTTTTGTCTTTGTGTCTTCTATTCTGTATCATTAGTCTATATGTCTATTTTGGTGTCAATACCAATGAACTCTTTGTGGACTTACATCCAAGTCAGGACAGGATTAATGAGATTTGCTTTTATTTTAATATTTAATATTACTAATTATACTGAAATTTTATCTTAGTTTTAGCATCTCACAATTTTGAAAATCACAATGAATTTTTCCTGGCAGGCTAAAAAGCCAAAAGAAGAGTTCAGTGGATTTGCCTTCACTACTTTCCACTATATAAATAAAGAATTTTGGGAAATAGAATTAGTTTATAGTTCAACATTCATGTATATGAATGACAGCACAAACTCATCTGCAAATATATAATAACAATACCTTGGAAGAGTAGGGTATATTCTTTGCTTAATAAAATGTGTACCACCTAAAGAATTGGAATAAAAAATGTATAATTCTATTTCTGATCTAGATTTAGTCTTCAAACAGAAATTTTGCCTTGGAATTAGCCACATTGAGTAGCTGTCATCACAAATTTTTTCTAACAATTTTCACATGAATTTCTGAAAGTTAGATTATATACAAATATGTACATGTTTGTTTATACTAAAGTTTTGATTAAATAATATAAAATATGTTAAAATAATTGTTATATAGAGAAATATGCAATGACAAGCCCCTTTATATTCCTGACATTCTAAGTACAAAACAGAAAATTAATAATGCAAGATGTATGATTATTTCTCTGCTTTCTATGAGATTTATTTTGAATGTATGCTAAGCAAGTGACCTTTACCACAATCTGAGAAGTTAAAATAAAAACAAAACCTAAAAGGAACTAAACAAAGTCACTGCTGTCCATTAAAGGCCAGTACCTAGAATCAGGTCTGTAGAGACTCTCCTCCGACGCAGAATACCTGAGCTTCCCATGAAACTACTCTCATGGAACAACAGGTCTGCATCCAACCAGATTTGTATCATATATGGTATAAACCATAATTTATCATATTTTATTACATTTATCATTTTTAACCATTCTCACTAAAGTCCCTCTAGCCTGAAATCTACCTTTCAAAAATATAATTTTACAGTTAACTTCTAAATAATTAATTAATCATTAAAATATCAATCTAAAGTGCTGTTATACCAGACATTATATTATATAATTGTCATTCATAACACTTGGAAAAAATAGATATAGAAAAAGAATATTATCTCAGGTATCTAATCACAGGGAAATATTTATGTTTGACTCTGCATAATGTGGAAATTTTTATTATATACATACAAAGCTGGAAGACAGAAGGATAAAAGGTGGTTCATTGTCTCTAAATGTGTTGGAGAGAATTCAGAAATTAAAGGACACTATGGAAATCCATTTGAGACAAGAAAGAAGAGAGAGGATTGAGGACCTCCAAAACTTAGCTTCTGCAGCCAGACATGACGAAAAATACTTGGAATCCTAGTTACTCTAAATTCTAAGGCAGGAGGATAGAAAGTTCTAGGATAGCTCCAGCAACTTAGCAAGACCGTATCTCAATTTCCAATACACCCCCTCCCCTGATAGCTTCTTCATAAAAGAAAAATAAGCAAAAATAGTCAAACTCAGATTTTCTCAAATAAAGAGATTCACCAAAAGCGAATCTTAGTAAGAACTGGTTTAAAAACTGGTTTAATTGAAAAATTGCTCCTTGTGTTCAGAAGACTTTAACTTTGGGATTGGCTTACTTGATCTAGCCCTATCTGCTGTGCTCCAGCAACATAGTGGCCCTTAAAATAGCTCATATTCCTAGTCAACCTATCTTTTCAAATCTATTATTTTCTAGTCTTGGTCCAAGCATCAATTAAAATCATGTAGCTTAATATTTATTAACTAACAGAATATTTAAATTTTAGCTTTATCAAAAATGTGCATATGTATGTGTTTTATACAAATACTTTGTTAAGGAGAAATTTTGTTTTTTAATTTGAGAAAAAATACTTCTCTAGTCCTTCATACAATGAATATATAAATGTTGGGAGTAGATCATAAAGTTACATAACTGAGGGATTAATACCCCTCTTATTCAGGTCTATTTTGAAATGTTTGGTGATAAAATATGTTGACATTTGATGATGTCCTTTTAAAAGAGGATCCTCTTCATATTGGCAATTTTTCAATATGAATAAAATCTTGGAATAACAAATTGCTTATACATCACTGATAAAAATAGTGGCAGAAATTTAATAGGAAAAGACAGATATTAACATTATTTTACAATTGAACTAAAAAAGGATCACAATTAATTGCAAAAAAAAATTTACTACAATCAAGATAAAATGTACTACATTTTAAAAGACTTGGAAGAAAGTTATTTAAATAACAGAAAGTTGTGTATGTGACTGAGTGAGGTGTGTGTTTTGTATTTATGTATATACAAGGGCTTTGTTGTTAGAAAAGCTATCTTAATTCTTATTTGCTTTTTTTACTAAAAAGTGAAATTTTTAAATTCTGAGAGTATGAGAAACACCTGCAGTAAAACTGTCTTTTTTACTACCATGCAAACACACTGAAATATATATAGAATTTGATATATTAATTTATTAATGAGAGATAGAGAAATAGGCTATAGAGAAAATTTAAATGAACAGTTTAGATAGTTATACAGTATAGTGCAGGATCTTCAATATGAAAGTAAAAGGATTACTATGGAAGAAATGAGATATTGCTACATGTAATGTGAATATTCATGCAGATGCAGCTAAGGCTTAAAAATTAAAGCTGAAATCTCCCATGAAATTTCTTGCCAGCAAAAGCAGCCACTCGCCTGTAGTACTTGCCTCACAAGTAAACGCTCACAAAGAAATCTCCTTAGTACTTACTCTCAATGACCTCTCCAGGCATGTAATGATATTTAATTCCTTGCAAATTCCAGTATGAGAGGTGCAAAGCCTAGTCTGAGATCAGATGGGCTGTGCAAAGGAGTTGTTCAATCTTGATTCTCCCTCTGCCCTTACTTAATCCCATCCCCAGGCTGTTACTAAAGATTAGTTTGTATTTTCCAGAATTTTATAAAAATGGAATCATACAGTATGTGAGATTTCTCCTGACTTCTTGCACACTGTGTAATTATATTTTTGTCCTAGAGATTGTGAGTATCCATATTTCATTCCTTTTTACTGCTGAGTAGTAACTCATTGATGCTATATCCTCATTTGTCCTAGCAATATACCTATTAATGTACATTTGTTATAATTTTCAGTGTCTCATAGATAAAACTGCCATAAATATTTATGAGCAAGTCTTTGTATTGACATATGATTTTATTTCTTTTGAGTAAAATCTTGTGGTGGAATAGCTGGATAATATGGGAAAGTGAGTTAAATGTTTTAACAAATTGCAAAACAATTTTCTGCATTATCTTACCTGAAATATATTCATATTCATACCAGCAGTGCAAAGAGCATTCTTAATTTGGACAGCCTTTTATGTCTTAGACATTCTAATAGATATTACGTTATCTCCACTTGTAATTTTAATTTATATTTGAATATCTTCTTATGTGAAATGTCTTTTTAAAAATGTGTCCAGAAGTAAAAAAATTTTAATTTTTATGAAGTCAAATTAGCATGTTTAAATAGATCATTCTGTTGTTATTCTATTTAAGAAATCTTTGCCAAACTCAAGACAAAATATTTTATTGATGCAGAGCAATTACACTTACTTAATAGTGGAATACATGGTTATATATTTATACATGCACACAACAGCAATATGTTGTTTCCTCGAATTTTAATCGTACTATTTTTATAATATATGCATGATAAATTTTGAATTAATATTTATTTTAAGAGTGAGAGAGATCAAAGGTGTTTTTAAAGGGATAACCAATTAATCTAGCACATTTATTGAAAATACTATTCTTTGTCTACTGAATTAACAATCTTCATTAAAAAAATAAATTTACCATGTATTTGTGGGTCTGTTTTTGGACTCTTAATTGTGTTTTGTTGGTCTTGACATGAATACGGCACTATTGAATATTGTAGCTTTGTAATTCTTATTCAAAGTAATACTCTGGTACCTTGCTATTTCACATGAAATTTAAATTCAAATTGACAATTTATAATTTTTAAGGAATATTTGATTTTTACTGGGATCACATTGAATCTATGACTAAATATGGGAAAAATTAACATATGGTCATTCTTGAGTCTTCAGTTCCACAAACATGATCTATCTCTTAAAGGATTTTAAGCCTCTCTTAAATTCTCTCAGTGTAAATGTCATGCATCTTTCATCATAAATATTGCTTAGTAATTGATATTTTCTTGATGTTAATATGAATGACATCGTTTCTTAAATTTGTATTCCTTCTAGAATATAGAAAATTAAATGATTTTCATATTGCTTTTGTGTACTGCATCCTTAGAAATCACTTCTATGTCCTAAGAACTATATATGATTATGTTGTTAATAGATAAAAGTAATTTTAGTTCTCGCTTCCATTATGGGCACTTTGTTATTTTTCTTTTAAATGGTTTATGTCATGATGACATTATCTAGTACAATACAGAATATAACTGGTGAAAATGTGCATTCATAGCTTGTTTCAGAACCATATACTGTTTCAATATAAAATATGTTACTAACTACATGTTTTTCGCATGTGCCCTTTATCATGTTGAAGAAGTTTCTTTTTATTTTTAATTGTTGAGACAATTTTCATCAAAAACAAATGTTAGATTTTATAAAATATCTTTTCTGTGTCAAAATAGTTTTTGTTTTGGCCTTTATTCTATCAATACATATATTTTATTAGTTTACCTTCAGATGTTAAACCAAATTTGCATTTTGGGAGAATATATACAGTTGATCCCATCTTGACCTTTTCATTTATTGTTGGATTCAGTTTACTAAAATATTGCTAGCAATTTTTTCTTCTCTGTTTCAGAGAGAAAAAAACATATACTTTGAAGTCTTTTATGAAAATTTATACAGTGATTTTTATTAACATTCCCTTAGAGATAATTTCAACTTATTTGTGATGTTTAAATTTTACACATAAATATTTAGAAATGTTATTTAATTTTCAAATAACATGAAGATTCATATGGCATGGTATTAGAATAATCATGACTTTATAAATTGTGTTAGAAAGTTTTCTCCCTTTCTGAATTTTCTGGATGAGTTTTTATAGCATTGTAATTATTTTTTCATTAAGTATCTGTTAAAAATATTCCAGTAAATCTAAATAAATTTGGAATTTTATATACAAAATTTCAACTAAAATTTATATTCTCTTAAAATTCCTGTGCAATTTAGGTTATCTAGTTAATCTTTAAGTAAACTTCAATAATTGTGTCTTTCTAGGAATTCATACATATAATTTCACTTATCTAAGTTGTTGGCATGCATTTATACACAATATTCTCTCATATTTCTCTCATACATATTAAGATTAAAAACTATTTAAAAATGCACAGGAATAATGTTGTAAAACTAAAAAGATTATAAAATTGCCAGGGGACAGTCTGTAGTCCTGAAGGGAAAAGATGAAAAAACTGTTATAAACTTTTCTTAAGAGTAATTTGATTCACAAAAAAAAGCTCAACAGAAGATTTATCATTTTGCAACAGGTGTCACTTAACATCTATAAACCTATCAGAGACAAGAGTTAGAAAATAAATATCATCATCTCACTCTCTTCCCATGTTTTCCTCCGACTAGTTCCTTTTATACAATGACTGACAGGAAACAAGAATTCAAAGGATTTGTTTCATGAAGTACATGTAAACTAGTATTCCCCAAATAGAACAAAATGAGAAGGATAAAAATTATATTTAGCTAGTGTGGGGAGGGTACTGTAGAGTTATAGTACCCTCTGAAAGCTTGATTACACTGTTGGATAATATTTTGTTGGAATTTTCTTCAGAAGGAAAACAAATTAAATAACTATTATATTTATTGTATATCATATCATATCAAAATTTACTTTATATTAAATAGCTACCTTTAAAATTGTAAGTAACAAATTACAGCACAATGAACATTGTGGTAAATTTTCAATGGAAATAATTTATTTATATATTTTCATGCCATTATGCAAATCTTTATATCTTTTAATTGTTTGAGAGCATTTATCTCTTAATAACTGTTATATTTTAATAGAAGTTGATGGATCATTTTAGCATATTAGCTACACAATATATTATACATTTTTTTTTTACGGTACCACGGGTTGAACTTAAAGGTACTCCACCATTGTGTCAGCCACATCCCTAGCCCTAACTTTGTGTTTTTATTTAGAGACAGGGTCTCACTGAGTTCCTTATCACCTAGACATTGCTGAGGCTGGCTTTGAACTCGCTATTCTGCTGTCTCAGTCTCCCAAAGTGCTGGGATTATAGGCATGAGCCACCACGCCCTGCTAATATATATTATACATCCTTAACCCACGGAAATAAATTTAGTTTAAACATGTTTTTAGATTTACTAAAATTTTGAATAACATTATTTCTCCATTATGCACTTCCTTGTATATTATGAAATATATAATTTATTCAACTCTAAATTTATTTTTAGAAGTTATTAAATTTCAATTAATGACAAGGGCTATTTAGGTATCTATCTTCTTGTGATTTTCCTTTAATTCTGTAATATATTAGATTATATATTAGAAAACAATGATATATCTTCATTTCTGTATATGCAACTAATGTGATAATAGGAAGTATACAGAAGATAAGAAGTTACAAAATCCAAATAAGAATCATGGTCATGCTCCCTCCTATGTTTATGATATTGAACATATTTTAGTATGTAGGCTTTATTATTAAATCTTATTAAATCTTACTTATCATCTACATTAACTTGGTCAAGATTAACAAAGTCAAGATTTATAATCTATCATTAGAAGAAAGTCAAAGTGAGCAGATTTTCAAGATTATCAGAGCAGCACAGTCATAGAACACAATTTCAAGCACATATATAGTGTCTGAATTCTAATGTACATATGTAGGATTTGTCTCACTACCAGTTGCTCATGAAGATGTGAATACTTTGGAACAGATCTGATACAGAAATGTGAGCAATAATTTAGGTTCAGAATTCAATTTCTGGAGAGGGTAAAGCAATTGGGGAGGGTAAAGCAATAGACAACGTGATGAAAGCTTAATATAGCAGAAGAAAACACTAGGCACAGTTTTTAAAGTTAGCAAGCCTATTCCTTAAGCATATACAATAAGATAGAACTCTACTTATAAATCTGGGATAGAGGAGAAAAAAAATTTGTTAAAATCCTACTTTAGGATTAGAATCCAATCTTAGAAAAATTACAAATTTTATGCTAAATCTCATTTCCTTCGGTTGTGATTCGAATCTACACTTTCTATATACTGAATGCATAACATAGATGTGGGTGAAATTAAAGCCTGTTGTGGTGAGACTACAATTGTCTCACAATTTTCTGAATTTACAATTCCTTTAGTTTGAGGTTTAGAACAAATGGAAGTGGTCTCTTTTGCAATCTAATAAAAGAATGTCATCTTGAGCTCATGTATTTATCACCAATAATGTGTCCCTTATAGTGAGAAATACGTTTGAATAACATATTTTCAATACAAAATAAATGCTATGGATTATGATTGTATTATGGTGAAAGAAAAGAATAAGACAGAAAATGCATTTTACCTATATTAGTCATACTTCAATAAATTGATAAATACATATATTTTTGAGCAAATTATATTATCAATTAAATGTGAATGATCTGCTGGTGAAATATGTATTTATCCCCAAATACTGACTTTATTACATTTAAATATTCAGAAATATTCTTATAATGTTGTTCACAGTCTGAATTATTATACAATTTTTGGAGGGCAGTTGTGTTAGCCAGCTTTTCATCACTGTGAGAAAAATACATGATATAAGCCACTTAGATGAGGAAAGATTTATTGTGGCTCATGGTTTCAGAGGTTTTAGTTCATAGTTGGCTGGCTCCATTGCTTTGGGCCTGAGGTGAGAATGAACATCAGAGAAGGATGTGGAGGAGCAAAACTACTTCTCTCATGGCAGGTAGAGAAGTAGAGAGAGAGATAGAGAGAGAGAGAGAGAGAGAGAGAGAGAGAGAGACAGAGAGACAGAGAGACAGAGAGACAGAGAGAGGTGCGTGCCATAACAACATACGTCCCTCCAGGACATGGCTCCAGTGACCTACTTCTTCCAACTAGGCCCTGTCATTTACAGTTCCCATCACCTCCCTATAATGCCATGAAACTATTAATCCATCAATTTATTAATCCACTGATGAGGTCAGGGCTTTCATGATCCAATTTCTCACTAAGAGTTCCACTTGTAAACACTGCTGCACTTGGGGACCAATCCTTCAAAACATAAACCATTTTGGTACATTCAAGAAACAAAACCTTAATTTTCTGTGCCAAACTCTCAAAGACTCATGACCATTTCACAATGTAAAATGCATTTAGTCTACCTCCAAATGTCCTCAAATTCCTAACATTTTCAACATTTCTCAAAAGTCTAAGTCCAGAGTCTTACTCTGAGATGCAAAGCAAACTCTTAGTGTGAATTCTTATAAAAGTACAAACAAAAAACCAAACAAAATAAATCGAAAATAAAACAATAACAACGACAACAACAACAAACAGTTCTTTACTTAAAACACAAAATGGTAGGACAGGTACAGGGTAAATATTTCCATTCCAAAAGGGAAGAATGGAGTCATCAAAAGGAGAAATGGGACCAAAGAAAGACTGAAACCTAGCAAGGCAAGCATTAAATCTCATGACTCCATGTCCAGAATATAGCACACATGGTGGTGAGCTCTACAGGGTGTAGGCAGTTTCATCTCTATGGCCTTTCCATTGCAACCCAGCTGGCCTCTCTCTCGGACTGGCCTCTTCTTGCCACATCTGGTGTTATCTTAATTCATGTTCCCAGAATCTAATTTCCTGGGATCTCAATTGAAGCACAAGCTTCACTTTCATTTCAAGGACTGTGGCACAAAGTCAAGCATCCAAGCTCTTTATTTACAACCACAGTGGAAATCTCCATAACTGCATCACTCTTATTTTCATGTATGCCAAACAAGCTCCATGTGGATGATATCAAGGTCTACTGCCATTTACAGTAGTGGCTGAGTCTACATAGACCAAGTTGTAGCAAACTCTGGGTTTTGGGTTGCTAAGTACACTGAAAAAAATTCTGAGGTAACAACTCCCTGTGGGAGCAGGGTGCCCAGAAAATCTCTTCTCAAAGCAAAGTTTTTCAAATGGAATTTTCACTTTCACACAATTCTGAGTCTGTGATAGATATTTCTGATTTCTGAGATGCTCTCAAGTCGTCTTTCTTATTGTCTCCCTACAAAAGAATTTGTTTCTTTTTTTTTAATTAAAAAATTGCATTTACTTAGAAGCATTCAGAATGATTTTTTTTTGCAATTACAGAGAGGTAATCATTTAACAGAACAACAATTATTTTGTATTAGCTACATCAGAGACAACTGAAGATGAAAAACTGCTGTCCCCATATATAACTAATTTGTGCTCTGCACCGAGAACCTGCTTTAAATTTCCATGCCAATTGACAACCTCCATACTGTAACAGGCAAAGTGAGTGCCTATTGAAAATACCACTAGAACAGAGCTATCTAAAGATACATTCGATAGTGTGTTAACTATTTCTTTTTAGTGGCAATAATCTCATCAACAGCTACACCTTCTGTGGCACTGATTTTCGTGCCCTTTTCTGACCAAATTGCAAATTATTCAAATCTTTCTGCTCTGCTTCCTGCTGCTAATTCTCACTGTACACTAGTTTAAAAACCAATCCCAGCAAGGGCTGGGATTGTAGCTCAGTGGTAGAGCGCTTGCCTCGCATGCGTGAGGCCCTGGGTTCGATCCTCAGCACCACATACAAAGCAATAAAATAAACACATTGTGTCCATCAACAACTAAAAAAAATATTTTAAAAAAAAAAACCAATAGCAATATTCATATCATCCTTTGAATGCTGTGTTGTCTTATAATTTTCTCTGCCAGATTGGTCTGTCAGCTTTTAACTCAGCCTCCTACAAGGTTTCAAAACATGGACAAAAAAATGTAGACAAGTTCTTTGCCAAATTTTATCATGAAAGACCTCTACTCCAATTCCCATTAGAGTCCTCATTCCTACATGAAAGCTCATGAGCACAGTCTTTATTGCCCACATTTTTTTTTTTTTTTTTGGCACCGGGGATTGAACTCAGGGGCACTCAACCACTGAGCCACATCCCCAGCCCTATTTTGTGTTTTATGTAGAGACAGGGTCTCACTGAGTTGCTTAATGTCTCGCTGTTGCTGAGGCTGGCTTTGAACTCGTGATTCTCCTGTCTCAGCCTCCAAAAGTGCTGGAATTACAGGCGTGCACCACCACGCCCAGCTATTGCCCACATTTTTATCAGTGTCTTTTTCTTCTTCCTGAGCTCACATCAGAAATTTTCATTAATATCTGCTTATGATATTCTAGGACTTCTCTAGCTTGTATCTGCAAACTTTTAAAAATTCTTCCCACAAATAAGTTCCAAAGACTCTGATCCACATAGTTCTAGTCACAAAAAAATGAACCCACTTTTTGGTATCATTTTTCTATATTATCCAGCATTTTCTAAAGGAAGAAAATGGACAGGATATGTATATATGTGTAATTACACAAGGGGATTTATTAGATTGGCTTACATGATCAGAAGCTGGATAGTCCCCATCAGAGCCATCTATGTACTGGAGAGCTAGGGGAAGCAATAGATACTCAGTCATAGAAGCTGGAGACTCAAGACAAAAGGGACCAGTGATACAGCCTGCTCCTAGACTGAAAGTAAGAAGCTCCCTGTGAGACTGGTGAGAGTCCTTTTTGAAGACTGAAGAAATAGCCTGATGTCTTTGGGCCATGGCCATAGCAACAGATGAACTTGCTCAGGAAGAAAGACCTTGCGTTTGCTGTGGCTTCTTCCTTCTTCCATTTTTGTTCCATCTAGGCCCTGAGCATATCAGAAAGTATCACCCACTTTCAGGACAATTCTCTCTCAATTTGCTATTCCACATGCCAGTTATCTCTGGAAACACCCTCATAGAAAAACACGAGGAATTTTCAGGGCATTTCTTAATCTAATCAGGTTGACAATCTAGATTAATCATTACAGAAATTTTATATTAATTATCAAAATTTAACTTGCACACATTATTTGTCCCAAACTCTTCCTTTAGAAAACAATATTGTTAAAAATAAAGGTATACAACAGATAAGTAAAGATCACATAATTGGCATATCAACATTTGATTGCTTACATAAATTTGTTATAATCAGCACATGGATTATAATATTACCATGATTGAATAGGTCTGTAAGTGGAAAAGTTAAGTTCTAAATTGAGTTCTTAACTTGCAAGAAATGATTCAAATTGTTTAAGCTTTCTTAGGCCTATATGCATAGATTTCTTTTCATATGTTAGGATGATGTCTATGAAATTGACCCTGAAAATAGCCACCACTGTTGGGGTAGAATGAGGTTCAACCTTCCTTATTTTATTTTATATACTTTTGTATGTTGGACTTTTTTTTTTTTAATAAATGTTTATTTAGGAATTATGTAATAACTTAAGAACAATGGAAAATAAGACAATCATGTACTACATATGATTAATTAAACAGAAATAAAATCTAGATGGAATATATGGCTTTTTAAGTTTCAAGTAAAAATTAACTTATTAAACATATAAATATATCTCTGAAATATAGAGAAACAGTATTTATTATTGAACTGACAGATTACTTCTTTCAAGATTATAATGCTTGTCATTACCATAGCAAAAAAATCATATATTTTATAGCTCTAATGACTTAATAGCTTATTTTATTTCACTAAATATGAAGATTTTCTTGTCATTTTTAAAATTTTTATTTTATTCTTCAAAAGGAAATCAGATATCTAGTGGAAGAATTATTTTGTCAAGGCTCAAAATGTATTTTGATAAATTGATATATAGTAGATGTCATGATATTTGTAGTTATTTCTAACTATTCAATGAGCAATGATCTGTGTGAAAATTTGCATTTTAATTATATAATCCTATTTATTGAGGCATAAATGAATTTTAATCACAGTTGGAACAACTGGCAGCTTTAGGAAAATTACTAAAATTGATATGCTTAATATGCATTTTTTAATGATAGAAACTGATATTTAAAAATAAATTTTATTCAAATTGCTAACACTGCATTAGAAAGTGTATTTTGTTCTATGAACAAAACATGAATAAATTATTCATTCCAAATCAAATGTAAAGTATAATAAAATTTAATTTTTACTTAAATTTTAAATTTTACTTAAATTATAAATTAGTTTACATACATCTTGTAACATGTTTAAAGGTAATCTATTGAAGAGCAGTGTTTTAGGGCTGGGGATATAGCTCAGTTAGTAGAGTGCTTGCCTTGTATGCACAAGACCCTGGGTTCAATCCCCAGCACCACAAAAAAAAAAAAAAGAGCAGTATTTTTCTCTAGAAAAAATGATATATTTAGAAATTAATAAATATTGAATATTCTATGATAACTTAAAGAAAATAAGTCCAATAGCAGAATGGAACTGTGGCTGGAAGAAAGAAAAACTGAAGTAAGTCATCTTCCTGTTGTCTGCTTCTGATGTTTCATTCAATTAAAGCATCTTAGGCTTTCCCTGTGAAGAGAACTATTCTGACAAACATTTTATAGAGGATATTAAAAAAACAAGATGGAGGAGGAAGGCTATCAAAGGGCATGGACAAGACATTATTTTCTTACTGGTACAAGACTGTTAGAGGTAGAGTGGTGAGAGGTTGTCCTTCTGCAAGACCTCTTCAAAGCTTTCAATCACTGTGAATGATATCCATAAACATTACAGGAAAGTATCATGGTTCAGTCAACAGAGATAAATAACATTTTTACACTTTTTAAAATTTAATACTGGGGACTGAACGCAGGGGTGCTCACACACTGAAATCCATCCTGAGTCTTCTCATTTCTTTTTTTTTTTTGAGAGAAGCTCTCATTAAGCTTCCCAGGGTAGCTTCAAATTTGTGATCTTCGCCTGAGTCATTGGGATTTCAAATATTTCACTGCACCCAGATTTTAATGATAATACTATTTTTACATATTTATGAGGTACAATGTAATGGTTTGATTCATGCATTTATAGGGTAATGATCAACTCAGAGTAATTAGCATATCCATCATCTTACAGTCTATAATTTTGATACAGTACATACATTCAAAATCTTCTCTTCTAATTATTTTGAGATATATAATGCATTTGTTGAAATTACATCCACCCTGCCATGACAGAGAATATAAGAACTTATTTTTCCTAACTATGACATTTTCCCATTCACCTCTCTGCTCCCTACTCCTTCCATGTCTCTCCAGACTCTCATAACCACTATTCTACTCTCCTTTTCTATGAGATCTAGTTTTTTATATTCCAAGTACAAGTGAGATCATGAAGTGTTTGTCATTCTTTACTTGACATTTCACTTAATGTTTTTCAATTCTATCCATGCTGTCAAAAATTACAGGATTTCATGAATTCTGTGAACAAATAGTATGCCATTGTGTATATGTACTACATTTTTCTAATCCATTTTTCTGTTGATGAACATTTAGCTGAAAGAATGGAGAAGAACATCACTTACTTGAACAGCAAAAATTTAGTGTATGGAATTTTAACGAAATTTAAGGTATTGAATAAGTAACAATGAAGGTAAAAAATTTGCTAGAGTATCACAAATGTAGTAGCTACAGGAAGAGCAACCACACCTAATACTCAAGGAAGAAGAGAAATAAGCAATACATCAGTCAGGGCTCTTTAGGAAAACAGAAGCAAGAGGAGATCTATCTATCTATCTATCTATCTATCTATCTATCTATCTATCTATCTATCTATCCATCCATCTATCTATATCTATCTATCAGTCTATCGTCTCTATGTATGTCTCTATCTAGAGAAACTTTAAGGAATTGACTTGTGAATACTGACATGGCAAGTCTGAAATTTGTAGGAAATGCCAGTGGACAAGAAACAGAAGCAGAATTTCTATGTTAAGTCTTGAGGCAATATTTGTTGGAAGTCTGTTTTATTCTTCAGGCTTACTTGTATTATGTAGGTAATTTGTTTTACTTTAAGTGAAATTATTTTAAGTGTTAATCACATCTACAAAATAGCTTTACAGAAATATTAGATTAGTATTAGACTAAATCACTGTGCATCATAGCCTTGCTCAGTTGACACATAAAAATAATCATCACAGATAAGGATAGTTAAAATAAAATTAAATAAAAAACTTAAGTGAAGTATCAAATAGAAATGAGATCAAGACTTTTGAAGAAGAGAAACCAATCTTTGGATTGTGTTGATGTCTTTGAGCTCAGAAAAGGAATCGTAGGGAATGGTGACATAGACCTATGGAAAAATACATTGACAAGCCCCTCTGAGGTAGGCATACCATGAATCATGCCCTAAATGTGTTGAAGAAGAAGAAAAACTAAACTCTGACGTGGACTCAGCTTCTGCTGCCAAGCTGAACAAGTCTGAGGTAATGTTCATAAGAAGCACAAGCAGGCAAGAAGTCCAGAGTCAGCAAAAAAAAAGAAGTGGAAGGAAACAAACAAACAGAAATCTCCTATCTGCTCCCATGCAACATCCTTCATGCAGTGGAACAATATTTCCTGTGTAGAATGTCAGGATGGACATACTGTCTATGGACAATAATATAGAAAAGAGAACAGTTGATATTACCCTGAGGCAGGTGTTTTAGTCAACTTTTGCATCATTATGACCAAAGTACCTGACAAGAACTACTTAGATTAGGAAAAGTTTATTTGGGGCTCATGGTTTCAGAGAACTCAGAGTCTGGCTTCGCAGCACTGGGCCCAAGGTGAGGAAGCACATAATGGGGAAAGGGGCCAGTGGAGGACAGATACTCAGCTCATGGTGGTGTCAGGAGGAAGAGATAGACTGGTAAGGGTCAGTAGGGAAGATACACCCTTTCAGGGAATATTCCTACTGACCCACCTTCTCTAGCCATGCCCCACCTGCCTACAATTATATCAAGTTAGTCCATTCAAACTAGGATGAACTAATGATGTTACCCTCTCACAATCTAATCATTTCATCTCCAAATATTCCTGTATTAACACAGAGTCTATGAGACACACTTCCTATGTACATCATAATAGCAGATTACTGGCTGATTTAATCCATGAGGTTTATACAGATTGCCTTTAACATACCACTCAAAATTAACCCAAAACTATTTTTTTTTCTTTCATGCAACTCCGGCTACACTGGGCTACTTACTACTCATCTCTAATACCAAGTACATTCCAACTCAAGAACTTGGTGGGTTTTTTGAAAGTGCTTATAGATCTTTTTTTTTTTTTTTTTTTGGTACTGGGGATTGAACTCAGAGGTACTCGACCACTGAGCCATATCCCCAGCCCTATTTTGTGTTTTATGTAGAGACAGGGTCTCACTGAGTTGCTTAGAGCCTCGCTGTTGCTGAGGCTGGCTTTGAACTCATGATTCTCCTGTCTCAGCCTCCCAAATTGCTGGGATTACAGGCGTGCACCACCGTGCCCAGCTTATAGATCTTTTCTATCAGATAAACACTCAACTTACTCATCATTTGGATCTCAAAAAATATCACTCTTTGGCTATAAGTGTAGACATCCCTGTCTTGTTCCCGATTTTAGAGAAAATGCTTCCAATTTTTCTCCATTTAGGATGATGTTGGCCTTGGGTTTAGCATAGATAGCTTTTTCAATGTTGAGATATGTTCCTATTATCCCTAGTTTTTTAGTGTTTTGAACATGAAGGAGTGCAGTATTTTGTCGAATGCTTTTTCTGCATCTATTGAGATGGTCATGTGATTCTTATCTTTAAGTCTGTTGATGTGATGAATTACATTTATTGATTTTCATATATTAGACCAGCCTTGTATACCTGAAATGAACCTCACTTGATTGTAATCACTATCTTTTAAATATGTTTTTGTATTTGATTTGCCAGAATTTTATTGAGAAATTTTGCATCTATGTTCATTAGAGATATTGGTCTGAAGTTTTCTTTCTTTGATGTGTCTTTGTCTGGTTTTGATATTAGGGTGATATTGGCCTCATGGAATGAGTTCCATATTTTTCTATTTCATGTAATAATTTGAGGAGTATTGGTATTCGTTCTTCTTCAAAGGTCTTGTGGAACTCAGCTGTGAATCCGTCTGGTCCTGGGCTTTTATTTATTGGTAGGCTTTTTATGGCATCTTCTATTTCATTGTTTGAAATTGCTCTGTTTATATTGTGTATATCCTCCTGGTTCAGTTTGGATAGATCACATGACTCTATAAATTTGTCGATGTCTTCAATTCTATTTTATTGAAATATAAAGTCTCAGAATAGTTTCTAATTATCTTTTGTATTTCAATAGTGTCCATTGTGGTATTTCCTTTTTCATCTCAAATTTTAGTAATTTGAGTTTTCTCTCTCCTCTCTGTTAGTGTGCTAAGGGTTTATCAATTTTATTTTTTCAAAGGACCAACTTTTCATTTTGTCAACTTTTTGTTTCTTTTGTTTCGATGTCCTTGATCAGCTCTAATTTTAATTATTTCCTGTCTTCTGTACTTGTGGTGTTGATTTGTTCTTTTTCTAGGGCTTTGAGATGTAATGTTAGGTCATTTATTTGTTGGCTTCTTATTCTGTTAAGGAGTAAGTTCAATGCAATGAAATTTCCTCTTAGTACCACTTTCATAGTGTCCCAGTGATTTTGTATGTTCTATCAGTGTTCTCATTTACCTCTGAGATTTTTAATCTCCACTCTGATGTCTTCTGTTCTTCATTGTTCATTCAATAGCATGTTATTTAGTCTCCAGCTGTTGGAGTAGCTTCTATTATTTATTTTATTATTGATTTCTAATTTCAGTCCATTATGATGTGATAGAATGTAGTATAGTATCTCTAATTTTTTTTTATTTTCTGAGAGTAGCTTTGTGGCATAGCATATGGTCTATTTTAGAGGAAGTTCCATGTGCTGCTGAGAAGAAAGTGTATTCACTCATTGATACATGAAATATTCTATGTATGTCTGTAAGTCTAAATTATTGAATGTCTTATGAGTTCTATATTTTCCTTGTTTGGTTTTTGTTTGGAAGATATATGCAGTAGTGAAAGAAATGTATTAAAGTCACCCAGTATTATTGTGTTGTGGTCTATTTGATTTTTGAAATTGAGAAAAGTTTATTTTTGTACGTAGATGTTCCATTGTTTGGGGTATATATATTTACGACTGTGATATCTTGCTGATGTATGGTTCCCTTAAGCAGTATGAAATGTCCTTCTTTATCCCTTATGATTAACTTTGGCTTAAAGTCTACTTTATTTGATATGAGAATGGAAAATCCTACTTATTCACACAGTTCATGTGAGTGGTATGTTTTTTTCCCAACCTTTCACCTTCAGTCTGCAGATATCTTTTCCTACGAGATGAGTCTCTTGTAGGCATCATATTGTTGGGAATTTTTTAAAATCCAATCTGCCAGTCTATATATTTTTATTGATTACTATTTAGAGTTATTATTGAGACATATTTTGTATTCCTGGTCATTTTGGCTTATTTTTGTTTTTTAACTTAACTTGGTTTTCCTTTGATTGGCTTTTTCTTTAGTGTATTTGCTCTCTTTGCTGATTTTAATTGTTATTTTTCATTTCCTCCTTAGGGAATATTGTGCTGAAGATGTTCTCTAGGGCAGGCTTTCTAGTTGTGAATTCTTTTAACTTTTGTTTATCATGGAAGGTTTTCATTTCATTATCAAATATAAAGCTTAATTTTGCTAGATATAAGACTCTTGGTTGGCGTCCATTTTCTTTCAGAGCTTGGTATATGTTATTCTAGGACCTCCTATCTTTGAGGGTCTGTGTTAAAAAGTCTGCTGATCCAAATTGGTCTCTCTCTATGTATAATCTGATTCTTCTTTCTTGTGGCCTTTAAAATTCTATCCTTATTCTTTATGCTAGGCATTTTCCTTATAATGTGCCTTTGTGTAGGTCTGTTGTTATTTTGTAGATTTGGTGTTCTGTCATGTTCTTGCATTTGATTTTCTAATTCATTCTTCAGATTTAGGAAATTTTCTGATATTTCATTGAATAGATTGTTCATTCCTTTGGTTTGTAACTCTATCCCAATAATTCTTAAATTTGGTCTTTTGATGTTATCCCATAATTCTGGGATATTCTTCTCATGGTTTCTTACCATCTTTACTGTTTTTTCAACTTTATTTTCAAGATTATATATTTTATCTTCATTGTCTGAGGTTCTTTCTTCCAAGTGAACTAATCTGTTGGTGATTTTTCTATTGGGTTTTTTATTTGCTTCATTTTTTCCTTAATTTTGAAGATTTTTGTTTTTTTCTCAGAATCTCTCTTTATTGAAGAAAATTTTTGCTTCCTGTATTTATTAATGTAGGTCTTTATTGAAGTGATCTTTTGTTTCCTGTGTTTGCTTTCTTATATCATACTTTAGTTTGCAAAACATTTTAATTATGTACATCCTGAACTCCTTCTCTGACATTTCTTCTATTGTGCTGCCCATGGATTCTAATAATGTAGTATCTTGGCTTGTTTAGGGTACTTTCTTCCCTTGTTTTTTCATGCTGTTTGTGTGTCTTCCCTTCTAGCAGTGCAGAGCTGAGATATTACAGTTTCTACTCTATACACTTATAGTGTCCCTGCAGGTTTCCCATACTTCTCATTCAAGGGGGATATCAATATTAACAGGTCTCAATGCAAACAATATGTGGCCTTAGACCAAATAGCTCCTATTAAGACATTTACAGTTTTGTCACAATAGACAGAAATGATGTGTTCCATTATTATCTATAATATAAAGAATAGGTTTATGAAAGGGTCTACGCTTTATAATGGTGGAGAAAAAGAGAAGTGGGGGGTGTAGGATGAGATGTTAAGGAGGTAGAAGGTGAGGATATAGAGGTATTAGATCTGAGGAAGTGTGTATGAGGAATCAAAAGAATTTGGCTAGTAGCAGAATAAAAGAAAGATATTCTGGAAAGACAGATCCTGACTTTGACCATGAACTACTCTCACTCACTGTTTTGGACTACAGCTGAAAAAATCGGAAAGAAAAGCCCAGTCATCACCTCATTTCCAGGTGTGCATGGATAGGAGGTACAGAATTCACATTACTAGGAGCATACTCACACAGGAGCAGTCAAGAAGACCACGACCTACTGCTAGGGGTTTCCACCAACAATCACTCGTGCACCTTGCCTAACCATGCACTGTTGTCAGAATAGGTGAGAGTGCATCAGAGGTGATTCTTGAAACCAGGTCTCTTTGTGAAGCACCTGGGATCATACCACTCTTTGATCACAGGAAAAGTACTTCAGATTCTTTATCTATACTGTTACACTCAATAATAAGGATCACAGAACCAAACCAACAGGGCCTGAGGAAACCTCCATCAACCAATAGGTGTAAAGCCAGGAGACCAAAAGGTGGTAAATAAAACTGCTGGGTAAGGCTTTATTGGGAAATACACTTCTGGAAGAATTCCCCCACAAGTACAACAGAGCAGGACAGGAGAATTGCACATGTGTTCCACGGTACAGAAAATTTAAAGAGCCCGGTCAGGAAGGGGAAGGCTTAAGGCAGGAAAAGGAGGGCCTGAGGTAGGAAGAGGAGGTATCTGGAGTCGTGTGTTCCCTAGGATTGGTCAGGGGATCCTGCTGAGGTCAGAGTCCTTTAGGGATGAGTCAGGAAAAGTCTGCTGATTGGTAGGAGGCACCATTAGTGCTTATCTGTCAGCGTCTGGTTGGCTGCTCCTTTGCGCAAGCGGGCTGCTTGATACTTCGTTTCCAGGGCTGCCTCAGCCACCTGGAACCAACCTAACAATTGGGCCTGCCCCTCCTATTGTAGGAGTGGACAGGTGTGAATCCTCCACACTTTGTTGTCTATATTGCTAGAGTACTTTCACTGTTACATTGTCTACAGAAATTGTGGGTATCTTTGCCTTTGACAAGATGTGCCTGTTTCCCAGACTCATTAATTATAGCAACAGAAGCTTCAGGGAGAAGGTAGTATACTCAGCTGAAAATAAAGCCAACATTGCTTAGCAAGCTATTAGCTCAAGGGACATCTTCAGTTGTTGTTGAACAAGAAGGCCAACTGAAAAAAGTGATACAGATTCTTGATTAACCAAATATACAAATCCCAATGTGTTAAAACAAGAAATATTTTTAAAACAAGGGAAAATTACACCTTCAAAAGATTAAAACTCTTTAGTAACAGATTATAAGAAATCAAAATGGACAAAATGTCTAAAAAGGAATCCAGAAGAATGACTTAAAAAGCTCAAGAGACCTAGGAGAATACACATTGTTAAATAAAATTGGAGAGACAGTGAAAGATACAAATGACCAATTTAGCAAAGAGATAGAAGTTTCAAAAAAGAATCAAACAGAAATTTTGTAAATGAAGTGCACAAATAAAAAATTTATTTGAATGATTAATCAGGATTTTATATCAAGGAAATACAGAACATCTGAACTTTCAGGCAGTTTATGTTTTTAATTGAAATATGTTATTCAGCCAAAAATAAATAAAAACTAAAGAATCAAGAGCATTCACAAAGTTTGTAACATTAAACAAACAATATTCCTATCATTGGATCACTGAAGGTTGGGAGATAAAGGTTAAGGGCATAAAAAGCATACTCAATAAAATAATAGTAGAAAACTTTTCTAATCTTGTGAAATACATGAACATTCACTGAAGGAGGCTTATAGAACTCCAAAAAGACATAATCAAAAAAAAAAAATCTTCTACAAAACACATTATAGTCAACTGTCAATAGTGTGGAACAAATAAATACTTTCAAAATCTACAGGAAAAAAGCACTAAATTTCATTTAAGCCTAAACTATTAGACTAAAAATCGCTTTCTCTATGCACCTTCTAGAGCACTAGGTAATAGAAGGATGTGTTCCAAGTCCTAAAAGAAATTGCTATACCCAGCAAAGGCGACCTTCAGAAATGAAAAAGAAAGACCTTCCAAGATAGGCAAAAAATAGAGGAAATATAAAATCAGAAAACCAGACTTACAAAAGATGTTTAAGATTTCAATGTCCAAAGTTATTATGATCTCGTATGAAATCGAGAATAAACCCCACTAAAAGAGTAGAAACACAAAAGAGAAATAGAAAAGAACCAAATGCTATAAATATAGTAAGTCATCCAACAATAAAGATGAATAAGGGAAAAAGACACAAAGAATGTTGAAACCACTAGAAGAAAATCAATGTGATAGGTTTATGTCTGTACCTCTCTGTACTAACCTCAAATGTACCTGGACTAATTACTCCTGCTAAATTAAATAGAGTGACTGAATAGATAATAACAAGACCCAATAATTTGATGCCTACAAAAAACTCACTTTACTAGTGTAGATACACACAGAAAGTGAAAAGATGGAAAATGATGTTGAAGCAAATAGAATCATAAAAGAGTAGGAAGAGCTATATTTATATCTGAAAAAATAAATTTGAAGGTAAAACTCTAAGAAAAGACAAATAACTATATAATGATAAAAGGACCAATTCAACCAGAAGATATAATGGTTGTGCATCTTTATTACCTAGTTGGATCATCCAATGTTAAAAAAACAAACTCTCTTGGAGCTAAAGAGAGATATAAATTCTAATAAAAAAATATTAGGGAACTTTATCCAATTGCTGTCTCAGGAGCCAGATCATCCACACCAAAAAATAAAATCCAAATAAAGAAACATCAAATTTAAACTATACTATAGATCAAATGGATTTTAAGGACATTTAATACATTCTATCCAACAGCCACCTAATATACATTCTTTTCATCAGCACACAGAACTGCTTCTAGAATAGATTATATACTATAAGACACAAAAGAAGTCTTTGCAATTTTTTTTTAAAATCATGTCCTGTGACTTTTCTGACAACAATGGAATGAAATTAGAAGTTGACAAGAGAATGTTTAGAAATTATACAAATATATGGAGGCAGAATGGCACACTTTAGAATGAAGATTGGGTAACTGAGAAAGTCAGAAGGGAAATTTTTAAACTGTTTGAAATGAAATTAAATGGAAATACAATATGCCATATCCTATGAATGCAGGAGAAGCAATACTAACATGGAAATATTTAGAAATGAGTACCTACATTAAGAAAAGAGGAGGAGAAGGAAGAGGCTAAGAAGAAGGAGGAGGAGGATTTCAAATAAACACTCTAATGTTACATCTTAAAGACTTAGAAAAGAATGAATAGCTCTCAACATTTGCAAAAGGAAAGAAATAACAGATCACAATAGAAATAAATGAAATAGAGACTTAAAAACAATACAAAATACCAATGAAAACAGACATTGTTCTTTAAAAAAATGAACACAATTTACAAATGATTATATAGATTTAACCAAGAAAAAAAAGAAATTCTAATCAATAAAATAAGAGATGTAAAAAGACACATTACAACTATATCACAAAACTGCAAAAAGATCATTAGAGATTATCTTGAAAAAATAAATGCTAGTAAGTTGGAAAATCTAGATGAAATGAACAAATTTCTCGACAAATATGACCAATAAAAAAAGGAAGCAAGAGGATATAAAAAGTCTGAGTAAACCAATATTGCCTGAGAAGATTAAATCAGTAGTGAAAAGCCTCCTAACAAAGCAAAGACCAGAACTGGATGACTTCTTTGCTGAATTTTTCCAAACTTCTCAAAAAAAACCAAACGTTAATTCTTCTTAAACGATCCTATGGCATTGAAATGATAAGAACCCTTCAAAATTCATTATTTGAATCCAGAATTACCCTTCTACCAAAACCTGATAAGGACACAAACACACACACACACACACACACACACACACAGGTAAAATTCCTTAGCAAAATCATTGTAAATTAAATTCAACAATACATCAAAAACATCTCACACCGTGATAAATTTGGTTTTTCTCCAGGTATTCAAGGATGCTTCAATGTACACAAATCAATAAGCCTAATATATAACCTAAACAAAAAGGATAAAAATAATATGATCTCAATAAATACATAAAAATATCATTTGATAAAACTAAACATCCCTTCATTATAAATGCCTTGTACAAATTAGGTACAGAAGGATAATAATTTAAATAATAAAGGCTATATATGACAAACCCATAGCCTTCCTAATGAGTAGGGAAAAACTGAAATCATCAAATTTAATATCAAAAATTAGACAAATGTATCCACTCTCATTATTCTAATTAAGCATAGCATTGTGAGTTTTTACCAGAGCAATTAAGCAAGAGAAGAAAATAAAAGGCATCCTAATGGGAACAGAGGAAGAAAAATATCCCTGTTTGCATAAGATATGATACAATACATAGTAAAACATAAACATGCCATCAAAACACTATTAGAACTGATAAACAGATTCAGTAAAGTAGCAGGATACAAAATCAGCATACAGCAATCATTAGCTTTTTTAATGTAACAGAAACAAATTTACCAAGGAAGAAATGAAAACAAACTCATTTACAATTGCCAAAGAAAATACCTAGGAATAACATTAAAGAAGTGAAGACAATTACAAAACACTGGTGAAAGAAATTGAAGAAGACATAAAAAAATGGAAAGACCTCCCTTGTTTATGGACTGTTAGAATTCACATTGCTAAAATGTCCACACTACCAAAGTTGCCTATATATGCACTGCAATTCAAATCAGCATACTGATGTATTTCCTCACAGAACTAGAAAAAATTTCTAAAATTCACAGGGAAGCTCAAAGGTCCCTGAATATCCAAAGCCATCTTAAGCAAAAAGACCAAAGCCAGAGTTGTCCACAGCATCTGATTTCAACACTAGAACCAATGCAGCATGGTATTGGCATGTAAACAGATCAAATGAGCAGTGGAACTGAACAGTGAACCTAGAACAAAACTCATGCTTTTATAGCTAACTGATTTTGCAGAAAGGGGCTTACAACATACACTGGAAAAAAGGACATCTCACCAGCAACTGATGCGGGGAACAATGTTACCCACATGTAAGAAATTGAAACAACCCTTCTCTCTCACCCTGTACAAAAATCAACATCAAATGGATCAAATGCTTTAATGTAAGACCTGAAACTGTGAAACTACTGGAAGAAAAATTGAGAAATGCTTCAAGATATTGGTACAAGCAACTATTTCTGAATTGGACCACAAAAGCAAAACTGGAGAAATGAAATTGCATCAGACTAAAAAGCTTCTCCACAGCAACATAATTAACCAAAAGTGAAGAGACAACCTATAGTCTGGGAGAAAATACTTGCCAGCTATTCATCTTACAGAAAGTATATATCTAGGCTATACAGAGAACTCAAAAAACTTAATAAAAATAATAATACAATTGAAAAAATGGGCAGATGATCTCAATAGACACTTCTCAAAAGGAGAATACAAGTGGCAAACACTTATGTGAAAAGATGCTCAGTATCATTAACCATCATGGAAATGCAAACAAATACTACTATGCAATACTTCCTTACCCCAGTTAAAATAACTATTATCAAAAATAAACAAAGAAAAAAACAACAATAAATGACAAGCACCAGTGAGGATATGGAGAAACAAACTCACACACTGTTGGTGGTAACAAATTAATGAACCCCCTAGGGAAAATAGTGCCAAGCTTCCTCAGAAAAAACTGTGCATATATACAACGACGTGTTATTAGCATACAAAACAGATACTTATGTACTCATGTTTATTGGGGTGCTGTTCCACAGTAGCTGATATGGAAGAAGCCTAGGTTCTCATCAAGAGATGAATGGATGCAGAAATATGGCCGCACGCACGCACACATACACACACAAACACACATACACACACACCTCTCTCTCTCTCTCTCAATGGAGTTTTATTAAGCTATAAAGAAAAGCAAAATCATTTCATTTGCAGTAAAGTTGTAGAACTAAAGAACATACTTTTAAGAAAAATAAGCCAGACACAGAAAGAAAAATATCAATATCATGAGCTAAGTATCATGAGATACAGATTCTTATATGCAGAAACTAAAATTGAGTTGGCCTTAAATTAGAATAGTGATTATTAAGAGTCGGAAAGGGTGCCAGGCAGGGGGGAGACAATGGAAGAAGAGTGGTTGGATATTATTAGGGCATCATGCTTGCATATATAAAAATGCTATACTAGCCGGGTACAGTGGCACACGCCTGTAATCCCAGCACTTTGGGAGGCTGAGACAGGAGAATCACGGGTTCAAAGTCAGCCTCAGCAATGGTGAGGCACTAAGCAACTCAGTGAAACTCTGTCTCTAAATTTAAAAAACAAAACAAAACACACAAAATAGGGATGGGGATGTGGCTCAGTAGTTGAGTACCCCTGAATTTAATCCCCAGTACCAAGAAAAAAAAAAGCTACATTAAATCTCATGTAATGAATACAATTCTTTGGTATATTAAAAGAAAATCAATAATTTATAGAGCACAAAGTACAAAAAAAGCAAAATGTTCTATCAATTGCTTTTCAATTTTTAGATAACAGATGATATAAACAGTATAATTATTAATATAAACTGAAGAATTGATCATAAAAACCATTGTTTTTTAATCGTGCAACCTGATACAGAAACAGAAGAACTTTGAAGTTTAATGTAATTAATTATCCTGACACCTATAGGTGACTAATTAGTAGGTAATTGAATATACATATACAACATTTATTGATTTAAAAGTTAACTTGGACAAGAATTTTAATATTATTAAATTTATGACTATGAAATTTATTTCAATTATGTAAAATTCTTAGGAATAATGAGAGAAAAATGGATTTGCACCAAAGAATTACATCTCTGATCTCATAACAAGATACTTTCTGGCTTGCTTTCCTCTATTCCAGCCTTGCTGAAATGTTTCCTATCCCTCGAACGTGCAGAAAGCTTTTATTTTCTGACTCTTTGCATAATCGATTTTATGCTGGCAATGTTTTTTTCTTTGATATCCTCGTTTTAATTCTCCACTCTGCTTCAGGTTTATGCTCATATATGGTTTTGTAAATTTGCCAACCCTGATTTCTCTGTTTAATCTACCTGCAGCCACCTTTTCTTATATACTGTCTACTTTATTATCTCCTCTAGAATATTAGAAACTGCCAGTGGAAGAATATTTGGCAAATTGTTTTACCATTGTATCCAAAGTAGATAACAAAGTACTTGACAAATAATAAGCAGTTAGTAAATATCTGATGAATTAAAGTGCAGATAGTATTCCTTAAATGATGTTGACATTTACATTAATTGCCATCCAAAAACCTCAGCTTGTATAGAAAGATTATTTTTGTATATAAAAATTATTTTTGTATATAAAAATACAAAGATTTGTATTTAATAGCAAATCTGGGGAATAATCTGATTTTTTTTCCTCAAATTTTAATTGTTACAAATAACTTAGGAAAAAAGGGTGCTTTAACGTGTGTATATATGATTTGTACTTTGTTTCTTCACAATCTCACCATCATAGTTAATGCATTCATTAGTGAGAATAAAGTCGATTTTTTTTTTTTTTGTACCAGGAATGGAATCCAGTGGTGCTTAACCATTGAGCTGCATCCCCAGCCCTTTTAATTTTTTTTTTTAAATTTTAAGACAGAATCTCACTAAGTTGCTTAGGCTAGACTTGAACTTGAGACCGTCCTGCCTCAGCTAGGCTGCTGGGTTTACAGGAATGTGCCACTGTGCCTGTCAGAAATTTTCATTATTTAAAATTAACCATAATATCAGTTTATATTTAAAAATCACATTTTATCAATAACATTAAAATTGTAATTCTGACTGTAATTAATAAAAATGTATTAGCAAATACCAAATTACCTATAATTACAAAATTATTAATAATTTATTACAAATGAGACCAAAATAATTAAAAATTGTGGTAGAATTATTGCTTTCTTGTTATTTTAAAAACGTTCAGAGTAGACTAAATGTAATTTTCTAAAAATATGATAGGAATTTTGAGCCTAGAATTCCACATACTTAAAACTAAATATGTTCCCTCAGAATTGAATATTTCAAAATCAACTAGGGATGATTTTATGTTTCCTGAAATTTCAATTTGAGATGTCGCTTTTTTCTTTCTGGATAATTCCTTCTTATTAAATAACAATTAAACTAATTTTTACTTGTTAATCTTGTTATTCTGAACCAGCACTGAATTCATATATTAGTTCTAACCTTTTAATTGTCTTTTGTGTGTAGAATCTTCAGTTTTTGACATATAAGATGATGCTGTTTGTGAACAGAAAGAATTTTCCTTGACCCTTTATGGTTTGGAGGCATTTTATTTCTTTCCATTGGCTAATTATACTAATGAGAATTACCAGTACAATGTTGAATAGAGGTAATTAAAATGGGCACTTTTGGTCGTGTTGCTGATCTGAGAGGAAAAGCTTTCAGTTTTTCACCATTGAATAGACTTTTAGCTGTCAGCTTTTTACATGACCTTATATAAATGGCCTTCTTTGGTTGAGAAAATTTCCTTATTTTTTTTTCTACTTTAGTTTGTTGAGTGTTTTTGCCAGGAAATAGTATAATTTTGCTGAATTTTCCCCCCACTATCCATTGAGATAATTATTCCTTCATTCTGCTAATGCATTCAATTTTATTAACTGATATATATTGAATCATCCTTGAATTATATATATATCACTTGGATATTGTGCATAATCTTTTAATGCACTGTTGAATTCTTTTTCTTAATATTTAGTTGATTTTTGAAACTATATTCATCATGGATATTGGCTTTTGGTTTTATTTTCTTGTAGGACTCTGGCTTTGGTATAATGTAATGGTAACTTGATATAATGAGTTTACAAGTTCCCCTCACTTCACTGTTTTGGAAGAATTTGAGTACAATTGGTCTTAACTCTTTAGTTTGAAGAATTCACTACTGGAGCCATATGGTCTTGGATTTTTCTCGATTGGGAGGTTTTTAATTACAGATTCAATTTTCTTATTAGTTTAAATTTTCTGTTCCATTATGATCAGAAGTGGCAAGTTGTATGTTTCCAGAAATTTTTCCACTTTACCTAGTTTTATGCCAATGTTTTGGCATACAATTGCTCGTGGTATAATTTTAAAATTCTCATGTATTATCAGTTAAGGCCCCTCTTTAAATTTTGACTTTAGTTATGCAAAACATCTCTACTTTTTACCTAAAACATGCTCATTTTGGTTGATCTTTTTAAAGACACAACTTTTGGTTCATTTATTATTATTTTTATTTTCTGTTCTGTGTTTTATTTGTCTCTAATTTTTATTTTATTCCTCCAGCTAAATTTCAATTTAGTTAGGTTGTTAATATATTTCTTCTTTTAAAATATATTAAACATTTTAAAATAAATTTTAAATTTAAGACAAAACTGAGAGGAATATAGCAACAATCTCCATATATTTTACCTTGACACATGCATAGTCTCCCCATTACAAATATCCTCTGTCAGAGTAGTCTGTTTGTCCCAATGGATGAACCCACATTGAAACATCATTACTACTCAAAGTCCATAATTCGCATTAGCATTTAATCTTGATTTTGTATATTCCACCAGTTTAGAAAAATGTATAATGATATTTATTCACCTTTATAATATAAAACAATCTAGTTTCACTGCCCTGAAGATCCTCTGTGATCCCCCAGCTGCCTCTTCCTCTAGCCCACCATAATCGTTGACAATGACTGGATGTTTTATTATCTTCATAGTTTATTATTTTCTGAAATGTCATATAGTTGGAGTCATAGACTATGTAACTTTCATATTGTTTTCTTTGGTTACGTGCATTTAAAGTTTTTCCTTTTCTTTTGTGTCTTGGTAGCTTTATTTGTTTTTGGCAGAAAATAATATTCCATTTTTTTTAGATGTACTGCAATCTATACTTTCACCTATTGAAGGATACCTTCGTTGCTTCCAAATTTTGTCAATTATGAATAAAGATGCTTTAAATATTTGTGGGCAAGTTTTCATACAAACATGATTTTTCAATCCTTTTGGAAAAATAACAAAAAGCATGATTACTGGAATGTATGGTAATAATATAAGAAACTGCCAAACTATCTTCAAAAATGGCTGTATCATTTTATAGTCTTGCAATGGGATTTAAATTTACCCTTGTTCCACATTCTCACTAGCATTTAACAATATCAATGTTCTAGATTTTTTGCTATAATAGTAGGTATACTGGGATTTCTTTATATATCTAATATGCATTTACCTGATGAATATAATATGGAATTTTCTTAGTTTTTTGTCAAAAGAAAGAAAGCAAGCAAGTGAGCAAATGCAGGGTAAAAATAATAAAAATGAAGGAAATAAAGAATGCCTATGTATATGTATATCCACAAGCCAATTAGCACAGCTAGAACACACACATTTGCATTCCCACTCAATAGAAAAAGGAGAAAAGAAAAAAAGAACTTAATAAAAAATCAAGTGATTGTTTCCACTAAAGTTGTCAGTAATATGGAAAAAATGGCTTTTCTCTGCCTCTGCCATACTATCCTTCTTTCTGTTTATTCATGGATTGTGTACATCTTTTGTACCTTGATTTTTTGTATAGCAAGGGCTGGAGGTTGCTCGTCCTGCTTTCTTTGAGTTGTTCACTAAGCTGTCAACTGAAATAGCCAGCAACTAAAGTTGATTGTAATAGCTCTCAGCTTTGCTTCCTACCAGTTTAAGTTAGGATAGAATGGGAAGTAGAAAAAATGGGAGTTTTTTCCATGCAACCTAGGTAGATGAACTTCCTTCCAGGTCCTGGCAGATGCAATGTTTTGAATGTGGAGTTCTGGAAGCTGACATTTAGTTCTGACCAACAATTTGAACTCTCTTGTGAGGTATCTGCTCTCTGGAGAATAGTTCTATCTACTCGATCCCCAGGCAAATGCTAATCTGTGCTGGCCATCTGGCTTTCAAGAGGGTCTCCCAAGAACTCCAGTCTTAGGGCAAATCAAATTACTCTGTACCAGTCTTGCACTCCACAACCCACAAATGTGGCCTTCCTGCAATCAAACCCTGAGTGTCAAGATGCCACCTGTCCAGTTCTTTAGTTCTCTTTGACTAATACCACAAGCTGCCACTCAGTCAGGCAAGTAAATGGTACTCTGCTTCATATCCCCGGCCTGAGTAACTCTCCGGTGCAATATCTTCTGTGCATAATCATGCTTGACACACTCTAGATCTCATGGTAGGTGGATGCAGGGGCAGTCAGTCAGTTGATGCTTCTCCTGGGCCCTCACAGCAGAAACTGCAGCATAAGGCCACAACAGAAAACATCCCTGTAGCCACCCCAAAAGGGTGTCCTTGTATTAGCAGTTGGCTCTCCAGCCTAGTAGCACTGAGTGCTCCTCTCATACCAGCTTGTGGAACTTCAAGTACAGGCTTCATTCAAATATAGGCTGCCTCACTGTTCCACAGGTGCCAAATTATTTTTTGGAGATGCAGTCTTTTTTTTTTTTTTTTTGCCTGTGTTACTATCTGCCTCATGTTGAACCAACAAAATGACAATATTAGCTGAAAACCTGGATTCCTGAGGTATTTTTTTTCTTGTATTATGTTTAATGCTCCTGAATTTGTGTGTCTCTATGATACTGACATTGAATTGAATTCTAGTGTATTTTCTCTACCATGTAACTCACTGGAAAGCAGTTATCTCTGCTGCTTGAATCACAGCCCAGGAAATAATTGGAAATTTTACCCTTCTTCTACTCTGTCATCTTTGTCTTTCTTAATTTTAATGTATTTACAGCTACCCGTTTTCTAATATTTGCTGTATCTACTAAGTTTTGATAGTATACTTTGATTCTCATATGCCTCAACATACATCCTAATTTTCCTTGAAATTTCTTCTTTTACTCATTCATAATTTAAGATTGTGTTGTTCAATTCCCACATATTTGTGGATTTTTAAATTTCCTCTTATTTATTTTAAATTGTGTTTTATTGAGATCAGAGGAGAAACTTTCATGATTTCAATCATTTTTAATTTATTGACTTGTTCTTTGACCACACATGGTCTATCAACAGGAGTGTTCCATATGTATTTGAGAAAAACTTATATTTTATATTTGAGGGTAGAATGTTAGGTATATGTCTCTTAGGCCCAAATAGCTGAAGTTTTCTATTTTTGCTGCAAAACCTGCTGATACTCTTAATGAGGATTACTTGTACATGATGGAATTTGTTTCTCTTGCTACCTTCAAGATTGCCTTTTTTATTTTAATCTTGGACAGTTTGCTTACAATGTTTCAAGGCAGAATTATAGGGATTTACTCATTACTTGTATACCCAAGTATTTCCTCAACTTGGGGAAGTTTTCATTCATTATTTCTTTACGTGAGCTCTCTAATTCATGTCTCTCTTTTCCTTGTACAGCACCCATAATGTGTATATTAGTGTGATTGATACTATCTATAATTCCTTAGTGTCTGTTTATTTCTCATTATTTTTTCTTCTCAGACTCAATAATTTTAAATATCTTGTCTTGATTATAGATATTATTATTCCTACTAATGGTTGCTGTTGAAAACCTTTGTATTTTTTCCAATTCATTGATTTAAATTTTCAGCTCCATAATTTGTTTTATAATAATTACTCATTTTTGATATTCTGATTTATGTTCATATATGATTTTTCTGTGTTTTGATTTTGTAAGTTCTTTGTGTTTTTGTTTAAGTCTTTAGGTTTATGTAAGACAGTTGCTTTAAAGTCTTTCTCTATTAAATCTGGAGCCTGAATTTCTGTAGGTCTCCTTTCAGAGATCGTTTTCCTTTTAATGGAGTGCATTTCTGCCTTTGTTTTTATGCCTTATGAACTTCTGTTGAATTTTAGACATTAGAAAAGGAAAAAAAAAAAAAGCAAAATCAAATCAAAACGAAACAACAACAAAACACCCATCTGAGTCTTTGTGGATTGGATTTTTCCAGGGGAAAGCCTTTAATTATCAGCTTGGCATGAAAACTAAGGGGTTTTTTAAGGGTATTTTTTCCCTAGTCCTGTGCATGTGCTTTTTTCTTAATTCCCTCATATTCATGATGTCTTCTAAATATCTTAATCTCTGTAAATTTCACACCTGCTCCCTGCTTCTCAAGACTTAGATTTTCTATTTTGTTACTCTGTTTGTAATTTCTTGCCCTTAAGAACCATAATTCTACAGTCTTCTGTCAATGCCTTTAGCAGTTTCCAACATGAGATCCAAACTATGCCGTAATTTCCACAACAACTCCAAGTTAGGCAAGACAGAAACTAGTTCCAGGGACTATTGCCAGAACATTGCAATCAATTCCTAACTTTTCTTTCTACTCCAGGTAAGGAAATGAAAATTAGGTATCTGCTTCCCTAGCTGCACTAGGCAGGGTATGGGGCAAGGGTAAACAAAATTGCCACATAATGCCTATGATTTGGTGGCATTTTTTTCTTCATCTGGCATTTTCTTGGTCATTGCAGATTCTTGATTGGTTTTTGTACCTCCAAGTGAGCAATTTTAGTCAGCATGTTGTTTACAAATTATTTCATGGGGGCTTCCTAGTCAGATATCTTATTGACTTAACCTCCTTGCTTTTTGTCTTTAAAGGTTATGAGTTTCAATTAACTTTTACTAGAATTGGAGAAAAGTTTGTTTTAACATTTGTTATAGTGTATGGATTTTCTACGATGTAGTTCATTTAACTATATTCATAATTTAAAAAAAAATAGTGTAATTTATACTTTCTGGATTCCACAAAATTAAAGGGAGGTAATAATTAGTGCATGAGTTTTAATTAAGAAGGCATTTAGGAAAGGCATGTACCACCAAGATGTCTTAAATTAATGCCGTAATTAATTCCTTTTTAAAGCCATGTTAGAGTAACCATTAAAGGCATTTAATTCCAGTTCCTCACTCTAGAATTCAAGTATTTACTCTCCTTTTTTGAGATGATTTAACTGTTGACCTCTGGCAGAAAAGGCACTTTTATTGACCAATAACAGAAAGTAACTTTTATAACTTTATCTGGCAGCTCTAAAGGAGTGTTTTATCTTCTCAAATATCAAGAACTTCTGTTTATTGCCTAGGCTCCTCTGGCCATATATCAGCCGTGTTCAGCATTGCAAGGATGGGCAAAATGGCCCCGGAGGTCATTTTAAGTCAGAGTAAGCAAAGATGGAATGTGATGCTTGAAATCTTCACAGAGAATTAAGTCTGGGCCAGCTTAGAAAATTACCATGGTAATATTGCTATTAGAAAACAAGATAGTTTTGAGGCAACATAGTCTGGGGCAGTATCACTATCTCTTCATTGCACTAGAAGGTTCTAGTCTTGAGACAGTCTCTCTGAGTTTGTAACCTAACCTGCATTATCAAACATCACAATCCTTTAAACTGACAATACTTAGTTTATTCATTACATTTTTACAAAAACTAAATCTTTATTTGTAAGTTAGTTCTTGCTATTCATAAGAAAAATTATTGTTTTAAAACACCCTTAAAATAACATGATGTCATGTTCTTGTCAATATCCATCCAATGATGCTGTGGTACTCAGTTTAAGTTTCAAAGAAAACCAGGAGCACTGGTGCATGCCTGTAATCCCAGAAGCTCAGGAGGATGAGACAGAATGATCGTGAGTTTAAAGCTAGCCTCAGCAAAGGGAGATGCTAAGCAACTCAGTGAGAATCTTTCTCTAAATAAAAATACAAAATAGGGCTGGGGATGTGTTTCAGTGGTCAAGTGCCTGAGTTCAATTCCTGGTACACTCCCTGCAAAGAAAAGATGCAAAGAAGAGTTTTTCTTTCATTCATAGAATCAAAGAAATTTTTCTCACTGTGTATAATTCTCATTTGTGACTTACTCAATGAATTTACTTATATTCTTTGGCATTTACTTTACAAATTTTCAACAATTTTGTTCCTCATCACTGTTCATACATTAATTGGACAATTTCTTTGTTAAAATAATAGATTTCTCCGGTGTAACCATGATAACCACATCCCTTTCCTAAACTCATTACCGGTATTATCTCATGCCATCCCACAATACAAATGATGGTGTTACAACAGGAGAAGTTACTGACAAGATTAGACACTGAACCCTAAACAATGTGAGTCCCACCACATTACATGAATTGCTCCAAGTGCGGCAGACCAATATAGATTACAGAGTGTGTTGCGCACTGTTTTGTAAATACTGTATTTAATGACTATTGTGACAGGAACTGTCACCACTTCTTACAGTCATATTAAATTAGGTAATGGACATGTTAATTAGCTTGATTTAGCCATCTCTCTTTCCATGTGCATATCAAAACATCATATTATATAATATGAATGCATCTAATTATTTTGTCAATTTTAAAACAAAAGGGTATGAAAAGAACAAATTATCTTCTCAAATCAATCTTCCAGGAAACTAATTTTCTTCAAAAGTATTGCCACTGTAAATTACTTCACTTATGAAGTTAACTTTCTTAAAGTATATAAATATTTTATTATTTAATATTTTTCAATTCCATCAATTGTTTTAAATCTGACAAAAGGGATTGAATCTTGCTTTTTTACTTCAGGCATCACCTAGTATTCTCACCTTGTGGATAGTCCAACAGCAGGTGTGTTTTTTTTTTTTTTTCCCTCTAGATTTAGAGCCTCCTTAGATGTATTGTGGAGCATCGCCATACCCATGAGAAAATATGTTGAATTTCCATTGTTGCTCAGTTTTCCTATACAATGCATTTCTTGTTAGTCTGTCAAAATATTGGAAAAATATGCTGATAATGTTTATTATAAATGATTGTTGACTATACATTATGTTGATTCAAAGGTACAAGTGTAGATTATGTAAATCTGCTCAAAAATATAGGTAGAATATGTTAGTGGACTAGAAAGAATAAAATTATCTTTTGCCATTGCTTCATTTGACTTGTTAAAGAAGTGTGAATTAAAGTTTCTGTTTATATCTGACTTTAATTCCCAAGTATCATCTATTTTTATGTTGATATTTTGTTATTTTTTGTTTTGATATTATAGATTTCTAAGTTTATTATAAAGTGCCTTATCTTCACTTAATTATTATCCTCTGAATTGTACTCTTCCTTGTGTAAACACTGTCACCTCTCTATTTTATTCCATTTATCTGGCATGGCTGCTTTTGTTAATACTTTTAAAAATTTAAAATGTTTTTCAACTTTGCTGAGTTATTTTTTGCATTCTCTTGTATATTTTACAAGAGAATCGAGTTTTTATGAAATACCTGTCTTATAGATATTTTAACAAATAAAACTGCTTAATTTATATCATTTATAATCATGGGTATATATGCTTTCAATTGATCACATTTTATCAGTTTTACTGCATTTAATTATTTAATACCTCCGTTTTCATTACTTTCATTTAAGTGTCTTTACTTGACAGCATTTCTTCAATTTGCAATAATTTCCCATTTCATTAGACAGTAGTTATAGAATTTCTAATTTGAAAATTAAGAAAAGGTATATACATACATATATATGTATGCATATATATTCTTGTTCTTCCTTCACTAATATCCTATTGCCTTAGTATTACCCTAATATTGCCTTAGCATTGCCTTTATATTTCTAATTCATTTACTTTTTTATTACTTGCTTTTTTAATATTGAATGATATATTTTTTAACTACTTATAACAAATGATATAGTCTATTATACTAATAGTGATTTTCTTTCTCCACCCACTCCTAATTATTCATATTTATTTTATTTCTTTGCGTTCAATAGTTTGTACAATTTATTTCTCTCTTGTAACAATAATCACCAGTTCAATTTATGAATTATTTTTACAGAGTATAGTTCCTACTACTCAATGCCATCATGGATTTTTTTTTAATGTATCCTCTTTTCTCTGGTGGACAAAAGTTGAATCTTCTGTATATTTTTAGTGATCATGAAAAGCTTTTTCTTCATTCATATTTACTTGTATATAGTTTTAAAACTGTGTATTTTACAATTTAATTGCACATTGATTTCATAAGACATTAGGAAAAAAAAAACATACAGCAAAGTGTTTTAGGGTCTCTACCTTTCACTGAGGAAACACTTGTAACATTAGATGGTTGTGGGTTATATTAAAAGAGTTTGAATGTAGATCTAGCTGGGTGTTCCCTAATTAAATTCAATGCAGATACTATCTACCTATAGATAATGAAAGCTTAATATAAGACTTCCTCTCCCACTTTAGTTGCCAATTGCAAATAGTAGATTGTTACCTACTATGGTTTGAACATTTTATTCCCTCCAGAACTCAACTGTTGGAAACTTTTTCTCCAAAGCAACAATGTTCAGAAACAGGATTTAATATTTAGGACAAGAGAGCTTTGACCTCATGAGTAGATTATTGCCACTATAAAAAGGACTGGAAGGCTGGGGATGTAGCTCAGGTGTGGAGTGCATACCTAATAAGTGCAAGGTGCTGGGTTCAATCCCTATCCCCGCCAAAAAAGTACTTAAAGGAGTAGGTTCTCTTTGTTTCTGCTTTTTTGTTTTGTTTTGTTTTTCTACTTTTCTTCTGTCAAGTAAGGATTCAATATTCTACCCCTCTGAAGGATTCACTCTCAAGGCACCATCTTGGAAGCAGAAGCCCTAACCTACTGGTTCCTTGATCTTGGATTTTCCAGATATCAAAACTGTGAAGCAATACACTTCTGTTTTTTATAAACCATGCAGTACTAAGTATTCTGTTATAGTAGTACAAAATAAACTAAGACATCACCTACACAGGTACATCACAGGGTTTTCGGTTGCATTCCAAACCACTACATTAAAGTGAATATTTCAATAATGTGAGTAACAGCAATATGAGGTTTCCACATATACAAAAATTATATCTATACTATTCTGTAGTCTATTAAGTGTGCTGTAGAATTTTGTCCAAAAAGTGATGTATATACCTTAACTAAGTATATTAGTTTATTGCTAAAAAGTGCTAACGATCACTTGAACCTTCAGTGAGTTATAACCATCCTGCCTCAATGGAGATGGATCAGGGTGATAGTTCATTAAGGTTAGGATTACTGTTACAAAATAAGACAATAAGGTTTACTACATCCATTGGCTCTTCCTTTCATGAAGCATGTGATAATGCTATTTGATAGTATTTTAACCACAGTCAAACTTCTTTCATAGTAAAATCAATCCTGCCAAAACTTCCTACTTCTTTATTAACTAAGTTTACATAATATGCTAAATCATTTGTTGTCATTTCAACAATGTACACATCCTCATTACCAGGAATAGATTTCAAATCAATAAACCACTTTGTTTTGTTCATCCATAAGAAGTGACTCCTTATCCATTAAGTTTCATCATGATACAGCAGTAATTTGGTCTTATCAGTGGGCTCCACTTCTACTTATAGTCTGCTTGCTGTTATCACCATATCTTAACTTACTTCTTCCATTGAAGTCTTGAACCTGTCCAATTTATCTATGATTTTTATAATCAACTTCTTCCAAGTTTCTACTAATGTTCATATTTTGACCTTCTCCTATGACTTACATCTTACTGACATCTAGAATGGTGAATGCATTCAAAAAGTTTTCAATTGACTTTTCCGAAATCCTTAAGTAATCACTATATATCCATCCATATTCTTATGAAATATATGCCTTAAATAATATAACATGAAAGTTGAAGTTACTTCTTGGTCCATGGGCTACAGAATTAATGCTATCTTGCAAGGAATTATAACAACATTAAACATATTGTACATCATCAAGTACATTGACAGTAAACATTAATATTTGGAGGAAATCTTGTTTTCTGAGCAGTACATCTCAATAATGGGATAAAATGTTCAGTAAATCACTACCATAAACAAATGTGCTGTCATTCAGACCATGTGGTTCCATTTATAGAACACAATGAAA
Source organism: Geosciurus inauris (assembly GCA_004024805.1). Lineage (NCBI taxonomy): Eukaryota > Metazoa > Chordata > Mammalia > Rodentia > Sciuridae > Geosciurus > Geosciurus inauris. Next base: position 82,366 of record PVHX01000985.1, on the reverse strand, counting down.
ATTATATTTAGTGCAACTCTTAAGGGTGATAGGAGTTTGGGAATAGTAAATCAATATTGGGTTCAATTCAGTCACCAGCTGCATTAGCCTCTAAGAAGAATGTCAACGTATCCTTCAAAGCTTTGAAGGCAGGCGTTGACTTCTGCTCTCCAGCTATAGAAGTCCAAGATTACATCTTCTTACAGTAGAAGGGTGTTTTATCTACATTGAAAATCTAGCGCCTATTGTAGACACCTTCTTCAATAATTTAAGCTGATCTTACAGACAACTTGATACAGCTTCTACAACATCACTTGCTACTTCACCTGGAACTTTCATGTTACGTAGATTGCATCTTTCCTTAATATGTGTAAACCACACACTGCTAGCTTCAAAGAGTTATTCTGTGCCTTCCTTAATTCATTCAAACTTCAAATATTTAATGGCAGAGCCTTACTCTGGATTGGGTTTTGGTTTAAATCAATATTGTAGCTAGTTTGATCTTCTATCCAGATCCCTAAAACTTTCTCCATATTTCTCCTTTCGACATATCTGTTACTCTTTATCATTCATGTGTTCACAGGAGTAGCACTTATAATTCCCTTCACGAACATTTGCTTCATATTCACAATTTGACTCAAGTGTTTGGCAAACTGGAACTAACTTTTGAACCATGTCAGCTCTCCACATGCTTTCACACTATGGTGATTATTTCTGGCTTTTTATTGAATGTGAGAGATTTTGAACATTTTCTTTTATTTGAAAACATAGAGGCCACTATAGGGTTTTATTTGGCTTAATTAATATTGTCGTGTCTCAAGGAAAAGGAGATCCAAGGAAAAGAAAAGGGACAGAAGAATGCTTGGTCAGTGAATCAGTCATAACACACTCATTTATTGATTAACTCTGCATTCTGATATTGATATTACTCAGTACACCTTAAGACAATTGTAATAATAGCATCAAAGATCATTTATCACAGACTAACATAATAGAAATATAATAATGAGCTGGGCAGCATGGTACATGCTTGTATTCCTAGCAACTTGGGAGGCTGAGGCAGAAGGATGGCAGCTTTGAGTCCAATTTCAGCAAATTAGTGAGATCCTTAGCAACCTAGTGAAACCATATCTCAAAATTAAAAATGAAGAGGGCTGGAGATGTCTCTCAGTGGCAGAGTGTCCTTGGATTTTCTATAGAAAATCCCAAAAATTTAGAGAAAAAATTTGAAATCTTATTAGAATTACTAAGATATGACATAGAGACACAAAGTGAGCATATACTGTTGGGAAAATGATGTTTGTTTTGCTTGAGACAGGGTTTCCACAAACCCTCAATTTGTAAAATTGTGTTTTCTGTATAAATAAAGAGAAGGCTACTAAAATGAGATATGCCTATGCTTCTAACTAACTGGCTGTTATGGTTTTGCTATGAGGTTGTCTTCTAAAGTTCATGTATGATACAGTGCAAGAATAATCAGAGGAAAAGTTCATGTGAGATACAATGTAGGAATGTTCAGAGGTACATTGATTAGAATATGAGAGCTGTAATCTAATTCATGGATTAATCCATGGACCATGGTGCCATTAATCCATTTGATGAATTAATAATTTGAATAGATTAATATGTAATAACTATATATAAGTCATGACTGAAGGAGATAATTGTCAGATTATTTGGACACAGTGACAAGAAGTTGAATGGAACAGAAATTGATACTAGGTGTTGGGTGATTTCTATGACCAACTTGACCATGTTGTTCAGAAATATTTAGAACTGGTTTGCAGGAAGAATTTGAAAAAGTTTAGATGCAGAATGAGAGAGGTCTTATAATGTTGTAAGAAGAACTTAATGCGTGCCTTTTCGCGGAAGCACAGAAAGCCAAAATGCCAACAGGACTGCAGACAGTAAAGACTGATGTCCAGAGAGAAATTGGGACTCTTTTGGGTGGGACTAGAGGATATTCATGTTAAATTCTGGCAAAGAAGCTCTTTACATTTGCCCATGTCCTGAGACTTTCTGCGAGGTTGAATTTAAAGGTGATGGAATAATTAATCCCGTGGAAGATATTTTAAGGCTCTATAGAATTCAGGCAGTGGCAAGGATATTGCTGGTGGCTGTTAGGCAAGTTTACTATAATAATCGAGATTGGACAGTCACACAGGCACTCAGAAGTCACTGCAACAATGTTCCCGGGAGGCCTGGCCACTTCTTGAGATGGCAGCAGACCTTACCATGGTTTATGTGGTGCTGATTCTACAGGAATACAAGATGCTGTAGTTAATATATCTTGGTTATGGAAGCTTCCATCAAGATTTTAAAGGAAAGCCTGGGAGACACACACTGCAGCAGAGTCAGAATTCTGCAGAAGTCCCCTGAGATGATAGAGGAAAATGTGAGAAGAAAACCAAAACTGCAGTGGAGACTCTTGGTGTTAAAAGACGCCAGTAATGTAGAACTTCTGCTGTATGTGGAACTACAGAAATTGTTTTCCCAGTTGGAATTTGGTCTTGCTTTTTTCCCATTCCTTCCTTCTGTGCTCCTATTTCTCCCTTTTGGAATTAGGGAGAAATACTCTGTGCCAATATGTATCGAATATATGTATCTTGCTTTTGGTCTTTATAAGGGTTCCCAACTAAGAGTTTGCCTTAAGTCTCATGAGATTTTGGACTTTGACTTTTGGTAAATTCTGAAAAAAATAAATTAAATGTATCTTGCATTGCAAGATGAGCATGAGCTTTTTGGAATTAGGGATGAAATGCTATGGTTTCAATATGAGGTATCTCCCAAAGCTCATGTGTGATATAATACAGGAATGTTCAGAGGTAAATGTTTAAAATATGAAAACAGGTAACATAATCCACTGATTAATCCACTTAATGCATTAATACTTTGAATTGATTAATGGGCAGTAATTATAGGCAGGTAGGGCATGACTGGAGTCTATAGGTCACTGGTAGCATGCCTTTGAGGTTTTTATTTTGTCCCTGATGAACAGAGCTCTCTGCTTCCTGGCTATTATAAACTGAGCAGCTTTCCTCCATCATGCCCTTCTGCCATGATGTTCTGCCTCACTTCGTGTCCCGAGCTGTGGAGTCAGCTGCCAATAGACTGGTCCTCTGAAACTCTGAACTCAAATAAACTTTTCCTCCTTGTTTTAGTCAGCATTTTTTTGTTTGTTTCATTGTTTTGTTTTTCTGCTGTGACCAACAGACCTAAAAAGAACAGAGGAAAAGTTTATATGAGGACTCCCAGTCAATAGATGATTGACAAAATTTTAGGGGGCTCAAGGTGTGGCAGTCCCTCAGGGCAGAAGAATGTAGCCGAGAAAGCAGCTGGGAACCTGACAACTTGAAACGGAAAAAGCCATCTTCACCATTACAAAATATAAACCCCAGAGGCATGCCCCCAATGACCCATCTCCTTCAGCCACACTCTACTTGATTTTAGTTACAACTCAGTTAATCTCTATTAGGGAATTAATTCACTGATTGAGTTAAGGCTCTTATAACCCAATCAATTATCCTGTAAACCTTCTTCCATTATTGCACACGTGAGGTTTTTTGGGACACTTCACAACTAAACCATAACACACCTCTAAGTTGTTCTTGTCAAGTTGTTTGGTCACAGCAACAAGAAGCTGACTAAAACACTGGGATTCCTCTGACCCCCTTTTTCAGGTTCATTTAATTTTCTTCTTTTCTTTCTTTCTTTTTGGTACTGGGGATTGAACCCAGGGGTGCTAACCACTCAACAACATCCCCTGCCGTTTTTGTATTTTATTTAGAGAAATTGTCTCACTGAGTTGCTTAGGGCCTCCCTAAATTGCTGAGGATGGCTTTGAACTCACAATCCTCCTGCCTTAGCCTACAAAGCCATAGAGATTGTAGGCATATACCACCATACCCAGCCTCATTTAATTTTCTAGAAAGGCTAAGATAATTCAGGGAAACACTTTATTTATGTTTTCCAGTTGATTATAAAGGATATTAAAAAGGACACACATGAACATCCAGATGGCAGAAAGTCATAGTGTTAGGTTTGAGAGAGGGTTAGAAGCTTGAATGTCATTTCTGGCTACACCATTCTCAATATGTTCAACTATCAGGAAGCTAATTCAAATGTGTGAGTTTTGGTTTTTATGGAAGTTTCATTACATTATAGGCCATTGATGATCAACAAGACTATTAGCCTCACTTTATTCCTAGATAAACCTCAAAGTCCCAATCATGCTTTGCTCTTTTAGAGGGCCAGTCCCCATTATGGAACTATCTAGTGCTCTAAGTCACTAGTCATCTCATTATCACATCAAAGACACTCTTATCAGTCCAAGATCCCTGGGATTTTCAGAAAAATATTTGCTGAAAAGTGTAACAAAGTTCAAATTTATATTTCCCAATATTATTGTGAACTATTGCAATAAAGTTCATAGATTCTTTTAGAACATTACTATTTTCTCATATCAAATTCTGCAGTATAGGTAACTGGGCTATGTTGATTTTTTTTGTTTTGCTTATATAAATTTTCTTTATTGGCTTTTCTGATAAAAAGTTTTTTACTACTTTATTTTTTTACTGATCTTAAGATCAATTCAAGTCTTAAGATTGGCTATTCTTGTTCAATTGTTCCTGGAAGAAGACATGTTCACTTAACTGGCAATTTTAAACCAAGCATAGGATAAGGCTATACATATTCTGTTTATTTACATATTTTTGAATTGGAAGTAAAAGTTACAAAGAAATGCATTAATTTAGAGGTGTGTTTTCTGAGTTTCCATATGTCTGTGGAACACAGAACTCTATCAAGATATAGAAGATTATCAGTTCCCCAGAAAGTTTCTTCCTCATCCTTTTCCAGTCCATCCATTGCCCTGTAAAGCCTTTGTCTGCTCCCTGCATGAAAGAAGCCAATTAGTCAAGAGGCAAGTCAATGGCAAAGGAAGAATTTTATTACAAAATGCCAGTTGATCAAAAAATGATTGAACTCATATCCTAAAGAACATCTTAGCCTACAATCATAAGCACTGATATTACACAGGAAATTTAAGGAAGTGTATTTTTACCATAAATGGGTGGGCACCAGAGCAATCATTAATTCTCCAGTGGTTCATTTTTTTAATGTACATTCTGATGTTATCTGTAGGTTACCATATGTACTATTTTTTATAAATCCAAAGAAAGATTGCTAATTAGAAGATCTTGTAACAATTGTGGTTTTTTGCTCCTTTTTCCATGAATAACCGACTCTGAAAGTTAATCATTTAGGTTTAACTTTTCTTTAAAATTTAAAATACTGGGTAAAGTGAAGAGAACAAAAAACAAAATTTCAAAGGGCAAGTTAACCCATTTGATGGTTTCAAATCTTCCCACTCTTAGTAGTATTCACTGATCTGATTTGTTCTCCTACAGAATGACAAATTCTACATGATTTTATTTATATATAGAATCTAAAACACTAAAAATCTTAGAAGCAGAGAATAGAATGGTGGCTGTTCAGAGTCAGGGAGGGATGGAAGCAATGAGGAGGTCTTGGTCAAAGAGTACACACTTTCAGTTATAAGATGGGCAAGTTCTGAGGTTTAATGTACAGCTTTGGGATTATAGTGTATAATACTGCCTTATATATTTGGGGTCTCTAGATCTACTTTGATTTCTTATTCTCTAGGGGAGAGGGATTTTCCCTAAATTATTTTAACTCATGCAATTTTTACGATTTAAATTTTATTGCAATATTGCTTGTTAGATATTCATTATTTGAAAGTAAAATTTTCTGGTAATCATATCCTTTGTGTCACAGTATGTTCACAAAAAAATCACTACAGTACACTTGTTTCCTCAAACAGGGAGAATTTTTCTTTGTCAATATTATAAAAGAGGAGCCAACTTTATTTAAATTGTGATAAACTTCTTGAAATAGTTTAATGTATCATGCATCTAACAAATCATTAACAATCATACTGAGATAGTTAATACAACACTGTGGTAAGATTCATAAAGTTTGCCAATATTGTATGCTTGTGTGGCTGATATGATGCAAAGACTCATTGCTAAAACACATAAGAACCTATACTTTGGCTCTGGGTTTTTGCAGAAGGAAAATATTATCTATTGAGTGATGACTGTCATGGAGATTTGAGACTTTAAAAAAAGCTCAAATCTACCTCCCAGAATTGTTGGTGCTATGGAAATATATAGGAAAAGGCTATGGAGAAGAAGTTCTTATAGATTAGAGAGAGAGATGGGGAATTTTTGGTTTCTTTTCTGAAGCTGTGCATAGTTGCCAAGGCTCTGTACAGGTTGTAAGTTTCTTTTGGGGATGGAGAGTAATAATATTCTCCTAGTAGAGTTTGAACTTGTGATCATACCTCAAAGAGTGGCTTCTCCTGTTTACGGGCATTCTTGAAAAGTCAGATTCAAACTCTTGTCGCCGAGATTTTGAAGACACCTTTTGAACATAAAAGTTAAGCACTTTGCTATGTAAGGAATTTATGTCTGCATGTGTCCAGATCTTAGCAGATTTCAACTGGAAGTTATTTAAATGTATCACCAATGATACTGACCATTTTTAGAAGCTGAGAGAATGTTCAAATCCTTGACATTACATGCAGAGTCTCTGTTCACAGAGCACATCTCCACTCTGTTTACACTTGTGTAAAATCTATACAGAGCACTTTATTTTGGCAACTTCAGCACCATGTTGGTAGTGTCACTCCTTTTGCTCATGAATATCATACTGCCTTTATTTTCTCTGCTTTTTAAAATGTTTTTCTTATTTTAACTTCTACCACTTACAATTCCAAAATGTAGCGAAGGGAAGGTATTCTGCCTGATGAAATTAGTTATTGTGTCAAACAAAATGCATACTATTATTTTTCAGGTACCCAGAGCCTATGCCTGGTAGGTATTTGACCAATCAGTTGATTTTCTTTAGCATCTAAAAATTGTACAATTACTTCTCAGATTTAATTTCGTCTAGGCATGTTGCTGCTGACACATGAAGGTGATAAAAGCTAAGTAGAGATTTGTGAAAGGTTTAACTTATTCATTTTAATCTGCATATTTTACAGAATCATGAAGTATAGGATGAGATTGAATATATTAATGTATGCCTATATCTGTATTTAACTATTGTTGAGTTATAAAGGAAGAATTTCCCATAAAAATTTTGCTGGAAGAAAACCGAGAGTGTGTTAAGGTTACCTTAGTTTGAGGTTTTAAGAGAACAGAATGCAGAAAATTATTTGCCGTGAGCTCCTAAATGCTTGTCAATACCCTGTGTGATAAAGGGCAGCATATTAGTTGCACTAAGGGTTTGGGAGTTATGCAAAACAAGTTTCTATTCCTTTCACTTATGGATGTCCTTAGTAGTAGTTGACCTAAACTCCATTCTCCAGTTGGCTTATCTGTAAATGGAATTGTTTTAAAGCAAAATGAGATTCTCTAAATACAGATAGCACAGAATTGTTTCACACATAATAAATATATCAGTTTTGTCAAGAATTGCAAATGTCTAGATGTTACATATTTGCAAGATTATGAGACAGATAGATAATGAAGAAACATGAGACACCTGGGTCATGGAAACGAGGTCTTTGTTGATACAACCAGATCTGTGATCAAAGTAACATCACTACCAGTCACTCACACCTAGATCTTCAGCTAATAAGAGAGTTCAAGGAATTTTTCTATCTGAGAGTCATATTGTATCCTTTAAAGAAAGATGGGAGAGAACAATAGATTTCCTTAATTTACAAACAGATGGAAGATAACTATCCCACTATATTCCTGAAAAGAGAGATAGACAGATGGTCATTTGGAGACAAGATGGAAAGGATTCTGACTCTCTGCTTAAACTTTTGTTAAATAAATGTCTTTCCAAGAAACTGATAAATCCCAGATATCTCTGGTTTATGACCTCAAGATATCTCCAACTCTGAGCTTTTTCCTGTTTAAAACGTATATCCAGAGAAAGAGCACCTAGTTTTACAGACACCTTTAGGACTAAGTCTGAAGACCTAGTTTGGGCTGTAACCATCTGGCCCTCCCAGGGAGTTGAGGGAAATTTTATAACCTCTTTTTCTCAGATAAGAGTTGCTTAGGAAAAAAAAAAAAATAGCTAGATATTTCATTCTCATGATGTATGAAAAAAAACTTATTTCTATAGAAGTAAAAGCAAATATTCTTAGCTTTTTCTATCTCACAAGGCTAGAGCTTTATACGAGAGCACTCAGGAATTGAGAAAAGTTTTATTTCTTCATAGTACTGCACATAGGCACAAGTATTCCAAGAGCAAATACGATTTTCTTGAACACTGTTTCTTCATAAGCACCAGTGGTGATCTTGACTGGGTTTCACTGTAGGAATATAAATCTAGTTTAACCAAAACTCATTGTGTATGCTTGCCTGAGCAACGTTCTTTCCACACTTTGGAACAGTTTATAACATTTCATTGACCTCAGAAAATTAACAATGTGCAATTCTGAGTCCCATAACTGAAAGGTTTATTCAAGGGAATAATTACATTTATACAGGCAAATTAGAAAAGGCTTAGACAAGCCCCACTGATGAAAACATTTATGTTTTTTAAGTAATGCACAGATAAGACAAGTGCTATATTCTGCTTCCTTTATCACTTTTTAAGTGTGATTTAATTGGCCAAATTGTGTAATCTATCCCCCTTGATACATGAAGGGAAATGTAAGTGATTAGTACCAGAGAAAAGCATAGTAGGGACCTTGACCTAAGAGACCCATTCATCCTGTTTGGGATTTAATGAATTGACTTCATGCTCCATATTGCCTGCAGTGCAGAATTTCTTTACTGCCACAGTTTTCTTTCTGTGAGTTTTTGATGATCCATACAATAAAATAATTTTCATATCTTCTATATTTCAATAGTCTAGATTTTTTGTGTTATTTGAAACATTAATATATAACTCAGACTAACTATGAACTAACATGTTAAGTGATTTACCATTAAGGAATACTTAAAACTTAAGTCACTTGAAACAGAAACTCTGTGTTGTGTAGGAAGCATATTTTTCAACCCTGGCTAATTTTCTGGAAGCTTGAGGTATGCTTTTAACTGAAGAACAAAGCAGATCAAGAAACACAAGTATCTGGTAAACTTTGTTTACATTTGTACCTACACTCAAACAGTAAAAGTTCACTATAGGGTCGGGAATTGGAGGAATATATGATAAAATCAATACCATATCATAGGCTTTATTTTTATTTTATATGTGTAAGAAAAATACATATTTTGTGTTCTTTCTATCATGGGAAAATATAAATAAGTAAAGACACTAAATCATGTGTGGCTGTGAGTTAAATATTACAAAACCATCAAAATGCAAGTGAAGTCAAATACAGAAATCTGAAATAGACTGCCATATTTATATATTCATAAAGAACTTATGGGTATACGGCAAGGGAAGGTTAAGGCTATTAATTTTCATTTGTAGATCTAGAATAAGGTGGATTGCTATACTCTTACTAAGCATAGTCCCTAAGTGGGAGGGCTGTGAGCCCATCAGAAACAGATGGGCATTTACCTGGGATATTAGAACTAAGAAAGGGAAAACTCTGTAGTAAGAAATAATGCTAGAAAATAAATACCAAAATTAAAGTGAGGATTGAGAATTCCACATGGGATTGTGCTATGCTGTGAATACAACTTATCTCCACAAAACTCATGATGGGAATTGGTTCCTGATATGCTGGTATTGAGTGTGGTTCTTTTTTTTTCTTTTTTTTTTTTGGTACTAGGGATTGAACTCAGGGGTACTCAACCACTGAGCCACATCCCCAGCCCTATTTTGTGTTTTATGTAGAGACAGGGCCTCACAGAGTTGCTTAGCACCTTGCTGTTGCTGAGGCTGGCTTTGAACTGGCCATTCTCCTGTCTCAGCCTCCCAAAGTGCTGGGATTACAAGCGTGAGCCACCGTGCCTGGCTGATATGCTGGTATTGAGACATGGTTGGACCTTTATGGAGCATTGGATCATGAGAATCCACAAGGGGACTAATGTCACCTCATGGGAGTGAATTCTCACTCTCACTAAAATGGATTAGTTACTGTGTTAGTGGATTGTTGTAAAAGTGAGGCATCCCCTTGTGTTTTTTCTCTTTCCAAAGCATCGCTTACCTTTCTCCTTTGTGCAATGAGTTAAAGCAGCAAGAGACCCTGATCAGAAGTGGATCAGAGGTCACTGACATGCTCGTAGATGTGCCTGCCTCCAGAAGCACGGCCAAAGTGCACATCTTTGCTTTACAAATTACCAAGTCTTGGGCATTTCTGTAATAGTGACAGAAAATAGGCTCAGATAATCATCAAGGTCTTAGTGGAGTAAATCAAGTAAGGGGTTATCAAAGGAGACAGTTATAAGGTTGAAATTTTCTGTAGTGTGTGTTGCTGTTGCTTTAAGTCTATATATGTCTAAAGACATTGGAAGTAAGAACATCTGTTGTATAAATTAGTAAAGACACAATATATTTTACTCTAATGAAGGCAACAAAGACTTTATTTTTTAAAAGGAAACCAATAGCTGGAAAACATTTTTATTGGCCTTTTGCATATCTAAATTTTTTATTAGCAAAAGCTCTTTGCTCCAGATTATCTTCAATGATGTTTACATAGGAAATATTGTTGGGAAATAGAATGTTTTCTTTCAGAGCAAAGAATCGGTTTGCTTACTGTCTTGGAAGATAGATATAATTCCTTAGACAAGAGCATCAAGGAAGCATGCTTATAGCCCATTATAAAAGATTTGGGTCTCCTAAGCTCAGCAATCCTCTCCTTTAATGCAACCAACTGTATACAGACACATCAAACAAAATATGCTGATGTTCAAGATGTTTACTGTGTCATGTTTAACAAAGTCTTTTGTTTCTGATTCAGAATATTTATGCCTCCTTCTAGTATACATAAATCTGTGATAAGGTAACTTATTCATGTGTAAAATCTTTATGTCTCATAATACTTTGACAGTGAGGCTGAGACAATGACAGAGACCTGGTCCTTAGACAGAAGAAGGATGAAAATCTTGTGAATGATTAATTACATTTGAGAGAAGTCCATGGGTATCGATAGCAAATATGTTAATAAAATTGCTTGAAATTGATCACCCAGGCTATAAAGTTCTCTTCTCTTATTGCCTGCTAATGAGGAGTGCTTTGAGAGGAGGTCATAGACAAAATATTGAGAGTTAAGTTCAAAAATATCCTCCTGAATGGTTCACTGAGTCTTTCTTATTGCTCTTAGGGTGGATTCCTAATCAAATATATATATATATATATATATTTGTTCTGGGATTGCAGACGTATCTGACTCTTTTCAAGTAACAGTTACAATATGCCTCAACAATGAGCATTACACAAGGTAAATTCATGCCTACAATGGATGAAGGCAGTACAAATAGTGAGAATTTATCAGCTCACTTGAGGGATGACAGAATAGGGTGAAATGGCAAGAGCTGTGCTAAGAAAGTAAATGTTCTTTATTTCTAGCATAGAGCATCTTTCTCTTTTGTTCTCTAGTTCCTCCTTACCTCTCTTCCTAGATTCCAGCTTCTACAAGGGGAAATATTATTATCATGGATGGTTCTGAGGTCTTTTGTTCCCAAGGAGCTAATATATAACCAACCAAATGTACTTTGAGCTTTGGAAAGGGAAAGACTGACAATTGCGGTAATTTCTTGATACAGATACCCATGCTATCATCATACTTGTTCCTGTGGAGAGATGACGTGACTGCGTTCAACAAACAGCATTTAGAAAGCATTTGCAGTCCCCGATGTTTAAGCCCTTTGTGCCAGTTCAATGTACTTTTGTTGCTACTTCTATATATCTGTATATATAGTAGGAATTGATGTATTATAAGCTTTCACTTGTCGGTCTCATAAGTGCCAGAGGGGATACTCTCAACTGAGAATAGCCACATGTAGAGAAGAGTCCATGCCTTTGTAGCTCCACAACCTGCATGACCCCTTCTGAGTTATGGTTGCTGTGACTGATTTTTCTGATTGGAATCTCTAACAAAGGGAGGCTGCCTCTACTCAGAGGCACTCTTTGAGTTATGGACTCATTGCCTTCCTGACCCAACCCCCAGGTACACACCCTTCTGAAAGCAGCTTTTTGCCTGATGCTGTTGAACTCACCCAGGTAGGCTTTATGACTCTGTGATTTGATAGTTCCATTTTGCAACATCTCAGCTCAGACTCCATGACTAACAAGGTGGGAAGTTTTCAACAAAATCCATTTGTCAAATGGAAATGAGATTTATGAATACAGCTATCATGCTCCAGAAATAGTGCCAGCTTCCATTTTGGGATAAACATTATTCCCCATTATGTCACTTGACACAAAACCACCAGCTCAGTGGAACCCTATACTCACAGAGGCTCTAAATATTTGGGCTTGGGTCATTGATGGTTCAGCCTGAAAGTGCCCACTGGACTCCATAACTGTTCAGTCTAGAAGCAGCTATGCTGAGCCAACACAGACATGGCCACTGCCCTCAGTGAGCAGATTCAGACTGCTCTCCTAGTTCTTGCCAATACTCCCTTTAATAACCCTTGTTATATTTTATACTGACATTCTGTTGCCAGTAGCCTAGCTCTTTGATATGCCTTTGGGAAAACTACAATTGCCAGATTAAAGACCCCTTTTGGGCTCCACTAACTGTGGAAGAAACCACTGCTTCTGATCACAGTGGCTGGACCACTCATCTGGAAGCCAGGGCTCTGCTGGCCCCTGATCCCTGTCTTGCACAGTAGGTCTTTGAACTTATATTTAGGTTTTTCAAACAAGCTTTTTATCCAGGTTACTTTATCTTGTTAAGCAAGTTTTTACTGAAAATTTTGACATAATTATTGATTCACATAAATTTATAAGACATAATAAAAAACCTGTATACCTTTACCTGTTTCCCCAAATGGCATCATTTTGCAAAACTGCAGCATGATATTATAAGAATGACACTGACATTCATTCAATCCATACCTACTATTTGGATTTGTTGAGTTTTACTTTGTGTGTAAATTTGTGCAGTCTGTATGCATGTAATTAGTTCCATACAATTTTAAAATATGTGTAAGCCTACATATAACTACCAGTCAAGGTACTAGGAAATCTATCCCCTCCATGGTCCTTCCCATTGTTCTTTTGTAGCATACCTATCTCTATCCCTGTACACTGCTATAATTCCCCAAACCAGTAATGTTCCATTTCTAAATTTTTATTAATTCAAATGTGTTATAAGAATGCAGTGATAAGCCGGGCGCGGTGGCGCACGCCTGTAATCCCAGCACTTTGGGAGGCTAAGACAGGAGAATCGCGAGTTCAAAGCCAGCCTCAGCAACCACAAGGTATTAAGCAACTCAGTGAAACCCTATAAAATAGGCTGGGGATGTGGCTCAGTGATTGAGTGCCCCTGAGTTCAATGTTCAGTACCAAAAAAAAAAAAAAAATGCAGTGATATATTATACACTCTTCTGAAACTGGCTATCATAGTCTCCACCTATCAGAATTGACACCTATCAGAATTTACCTCTGACAATCTGTACTCCAGCCCCCAGTGACTGATGGGAGGCAAAATACATTGAACCCTTCAACACTTTTCCAAGACTCTCATCCCATTGTAACACCAGCTGAAATTTCAAAGTCTCTTCTAAATCTTATTGTTTCATAGTTCAAAATATCATGCACAGATGAGACATCTCCATATATTAAACTCAGCTTGGGACTCAAGTCCTGTTCATCTGTGGACATCTGAAGCTAAATTGGCACTTCAATACTACACAAAGAACAATGGGAAACATCCCAAATTATGACAGTTACAGACATTCTGATCCAAATAGTGGGCAATGTAAGAGCAAAAGTTGTCACTGGTCCATAACAGTTCTGAATCCAGCAAAAGTAGATTTTTTTTTTTACTTGATTTCAAGACTTGGTCATAATACTCTCAGCTTGACTATACCTCTGGGTGTTGATTCCACCTTGTAAGTTGCCCTTTCCTTTTTCATAAATGTAGTATGTATTTGCAGCTAAGTAGATTTATTAGATTGTTTCTTGTCAACAGAATTTAGAATTAATGTTCTCTCATTTTGTATTATATACGTTCTTCTCATGGTTCAAGCAGATAGTTTCTATAGAAACAAGTCTCTTAATAATTATGAGTCTGTCATTGATTTCAAGAGTATTTACTCCAGAAGCCATGGCTATTTTTGAGCTAGTTCTCTATCTTGGAGTACTGCTGAAGTGGATGAGGGGCAATGCCTTTAAGATTTCCAGATACTCTCCGATTTGATTAAAATGTTCCTGAGTCATACCTGTAATCTCTGCAAAGTCTCGTCTGTGAAAATTTCATATTTATGAGATTTGAACAAAAGATTGTATAGTCACACACCCAGGCTTTTCTAAGCCTAAATTTCAGAACCCAACCAACTTTTTGTGTATTTTGCTTTCTAGACAAGCAAGAATATGCAAAGTCATCCAGCTCTGTTTCATTTGTGTTTAGTAGTTTCTTGTGAAGTCTTTCTATTCTCCTCTTCTCTTGCATTTTACTGTTTTCAGCAAAAAGAAACCAGGCAGCACCTTTAACATATTACTTGGAAATCTCCACAGGCAGATAATCAGATTTATTCTTCTAGTTTTTTGTTGCCTAAATAACCAAAGAATACAATTTTTCCAGGCTTGTAGTCACTATGCTAAAGATGTTACTTTCTTATAATTTTCAGTAATATGTTTCTAATATCTTTCTGAACACTCATGGTATGTGTATTCACCAGCCTTCTGTTACTGTGACCAATAATACCATAGTAGAACACATTAGGGGAGAAAAAATTTATTCAGGCTCATAATCTTGGTGGTTTAGTCCATGATGGACCAAATCCATTGCTTTTGGTCCAAGGCGAGGCAGAACATCATGGTGAAAAGGCATAGTGGAGGTTCACTGCTCCACTTATGGTGGCCAGGAAGCACAGAGAGATTAAGTGGGAGATGGGGCCACAGGGAAGATAAACACTTTCAGGGCATATCTCCAGTGACCCACTTCCCCCAGCCACATCCCACCTGCCTACAGTTACCACATAGTCAATCCATTGAAACAAGGATGGACTGATTAGATCACAGCTCTTTTTTTTTTTTTTAATTTTTAATTTTTATTTTTTATTTTTCTCAAAAGTTGAATTTTAATACATAACAGAAAAAAACAAATTTTCAGAAGCTGGACACACTATTCACTGAAAACATTTGTTGAGGCAAATAGAAAAAAAATTGTTAGATCACAGCTCTTATCGTCTAATCATTTCACTTGTGAACATTCTTGCATCAACATGGGAGGTTTGGGGAACTACCTTACATTAGAACTATATCAGAAGGTAAGATTTTGTTGTTGTCACCAAAGTACCTGACAAGAACAACTTAGAGAAGGGAGTTTATTTTGGACTCAAGGCTTCAGAGGTTTCAGTCCTTTGTCAGCTGGCTCCAAGGGAGAACCTTTGTGGTGGCAGGAGATGGTGACAGAAAGCTACTCACCTCAGGGAAGCTGGAAGCAGAAAGAATCTTAAGGATTCCACTCAGGTTGTGGGACTGAGGCCCTCAGCTCCTAGAAAGACAGGAAGGAACCAGGGACAGATATAGTCCCCATGGCATGTGCTCAGTGACCTATTTCCTCTAGTCACACCCCACTTGCTTATATTTACCACCCTATAGTTCATTCACATTATTAATCCATTAAGTATATTAATCCAGTGATGAGGTTACAGCTCTTATAATTCAGTACTGTACTGCCTAACACATGAGCTTTTGGGGTGACATTCTTTTTTTTTTTTCTGAATTTAAAATTATACAACATAGTAAGATTCTTGAAGTCCAGATTTCTATTAATTGTCAAAGTTGATTAAGCCTATTTCTAAGGGTATTTAGGATTTATTTATTATGCTCTTCAAAGTCTTTACACCCTCCACCCACTTGCCCCACTTCCAAAGCTGCTCCCACATTTTAGGTATTTGTGAACATAGCATTTTACTTGCAGTATGAAGATCTGTATTAGCTTTATAATATAAAATACAGCATAACTAGTTGCCATTTATTATCTTGCATTGATTACTGGTCCAGAAACCAGTCTGGTTTACTTGGGCTCTCAGCTCGGGGTCTCACAAAGCTTCAGTCAGAGTTTTGGCAAGGATTATAATCTCATTTGATGCTTGGGTCCTTCTTCAAGGATTCCACTCAGGTTGCAAGACTGAGGCCCTCAGCTCCTAGAGGTTGTTTGCCATTCCTTGAAACATGGGCCTTTCCACAACGTGATTTTGGTTATTCACAATCCATAGGCATGTGTCCCTACTGCTGCCAATCTCCTCTAAATGGCTTATGTGATCAAGCTTCTCTAGGATAATATTATTTTTAATTAAATTGAAGTCAACCATTTAGGAACTTTAATAGTAGGTACTATGTCTTCATCTTTGCCTTATGAAGCAGCATACTCATAAAAGTGACATCTTCCCTATTCTTGGGTCCTACTCATTGAGGAAGAGTGAATTATGAAAAGGATGGAGACATCAAGGTAGAAAATTTCAGCTTTTTATTTCCCCTAACAGACTTATTAATGCTTCAAAAATTCTAAATAATTCTTGTAGATTCTACTAAAACTTCATGAGTATACTGCTATATCAAACTGTTATACACTAGATGACTTATATATAACAAATATTTATTTGCTACAGTTCTAGGGACTGGGAAGTCTAGGATTAAGCGAACTAGAGATTCAGTGTCTGTCAAGGGCCCACTTCTTGAGTGACAGGTAGCCATCTGATTAGTTTAATGTGGAAGGAATGAAGGAGCTATCTGAGGTCTCTTTTATGATTACTCTATCTTCATGACCCAATCACCTTCCAAGGTACCATTTACTCTTATATTGGGCAATGAAATGTAAGATACTGATTTTAGGAAGATATGAATCACCTATGTATTAATAGAAATGTACTTAAATAATGTACTGATACAATATACAAGCCCAATGCATGCTCATTGCCTGAATTAATCACTTTATTTCCCACAAACTGAACAGTACCTGGCAAGTTTAGGCAGCCAATAAAGTACTGATATAACAAGTTGAGGACAAATTAATACAAATATCATCTATTTTAAAAAATAAGGCAATAAGCTTTAAAAGGATATTACATGTTGGTTCCTGATGTAGGCCAGGACATAGTTATAATATACAAGTATTTTTAAAGAATTATAATAATGCTTCTGTCTTCTGAGAAAAAATAAATTGATTATAGCTATTCTGATTTATCTAATTATTGTATTGGTTGAAGTAGAAAAACTGTCATAACAAATAGACTCCAAATTGTATAATGTGTCAAGTATTATACACATTTATTTTTTTTCACCTAACAATACAAGATGGGTGTTGCTGATTGGTAGACATCTTCACTCCATATTGTGGTTTAGAAATGTGTCTTGGAACTCTATATTTCACAGAGTACCCATCCTAGCCTGAAAGTGCACTAATTATTTCAGCTCACATCCCATTGGTATGAACTGTTCACATGGTCATACTTTATCTACAAAGAACTATGGGAAATGCAGCCCCTTAGGACATCTAAGTGTAATCATTACTCTTACTTACTAAAAGTATCTCAAATCATAGTGTGTTTTTCCTTGTTACCCTAGGCTTAGATGTATTATGATGATTACATTTTCTTGTTATGCCATCATGTTCACTGAAATTATGAACTTTTAAATTAGAGTTAGTTTGGGGAATTCTTGAGTTTACTTTTCTAATTTAGAGAGAAAAAGACTCAAAGGTGATTTAATTCAATAACATCTTTTGCTGTTATCTCTGTGTGATAACTTCATTAGATTCTAATTAAGACAAACATGAATAATTGATCCTTATTGTCAAGGAGTGCAACAATAGTCATGATTAAATGGCTTACATAGATTCATAAAGCAAGCAAACTAAAAGCATGGTTAGGGTCCAGTTGTCCTAAATCTTATTCCATCAGATCTTTTAGTGCAACCTTTGGTAAATGAGTGGTACTTATTTGAGCTTTTAATGTAACATTTAGCAAATGCCTTATGCTTATTTTATCACTAATCCAAGCAAAAAAAAATTTAGATGCTTTCTCTTTTTTTTTGAGTGGCCTTATTGATGAAAGAAAGATATGCAATATACATAATTTACATTTTTTCAATATATTGAAATTAGTCCTATCAACATTGAGTTTATTTAGTTTTTTTTTAAAAAGTTAAATTTATCTATCTAAATATTATTTTCTCAAAGTAGTTTAAGATATGAGAATTAATTAAAAATCAAATCATGTGATTCTCTGTGAAATAATTTCTTATATATTAAGGTTAAATTTCTCAAGCACATTTTCTCAAAATATTGCTTCTCTTAATGTTTCTTTCAACAAATGGATTGTTAATATTATTATGGATAGATTAATGATTCCCAAGACATAAACACATCACATCTAATCCCTTATCCTTAGGAATGTTACCTAATATGGGAAAAAGGATTTCCAGATATAATTATAGTAGAGGAAATTGGGATGCTGAGGAGATGGGGCATTATCCTCGATTATTCTGGTGTATCAAATGTAATCACATGAAACCTTAAAGGTAGAGAATCTTTCTGGACTGAAGGTAGAGAAAATGTGTGAGAAAGAGACAGACCAGAAAAACAGGGGAGTCGGGGGGAGGCTGAGGGGGAGAGGAGGGGGAGAGAGAAAGAGAGAAAGAGAGAGAGACAGACACAGAGACAGAGACAGAGACAGAGACAGATACTGACTTACAATGCGACCAAGGAAACAGAAGCAAGACACAGATGGAGGAAGAGGTCATGACACAAGGAACAAAAGCAGCCTCAGGAAACTGGAAATGGACTCTTCTCTGGAGCTCCCAGAAAATAATACAGCCTGCTAAGGTTTAAATATTAGTCCAGGAGGTCCTGTTTCAGACTTATGACAAAGAGACCTATAATACAATAAATTTATGCTGTGGTAAAGCACTAAGGTTGTGGTAATATTTTTATAGCCACAACAGAGAAAACTAAGACAGATTTTGGTACCTAGAAAGGAGGTATCACTATAAATTATAAAAATATGTAATTATTTATAAAATTAAAGTAGATTTTAAGCTACCGTGTGGGGCCATGGAAGTGGCTTAATGGTACAGTGCTTGCCTATCTTGTTTGAGTACCTGGGATTAATGATTAATCCCCAGTAACACACAAATACACATGCACACACAAAAAAGCTATTATATGATAATACTGATTTCCCTCATAGGCTTCTGATGTTTTTATGAAAAATCAAGGAGTAAAGTTCCAAGAATTTTTTTTTTTTAAACTCTGAGTACTCAAATGGAATAAAGCTGAGATGGAGAAAACTGCACCTTGATCTAAGAGAAAATGCCTTTCAAAGTGCTGATATAAAGCAGCTAATTCTTGGGATTTTGTGCAATTCTTGAGATTCTCTGAGTACACACCTCTGCAACAGAAGAGGAGGTATCCCTCTGTGTCTCAGAAGACATTCTTTCCAGCAGAAGAAATCCTCAAGTTAGAAACTGTTTTATCTCATAAAGAATTTGTTTAAAAACTAATTTTGGAGTTTAAAATAGAGTGCAGTAAAATAATAACAGTTTATCTGCACCAATGAAAATATATCAGATGTTTAAGAAGACATAAATGTCACTGTATGTGTGGATTATATCTCTCTAGGACTAAATTTATCATCAATTTATTTAAATAAAATTATCAAAAAATTATATCATTAGAAAGCTGAAACATGATTGCTGATCTTGTTTGTTTTAATCTTTTAAATTTTTCAATTATTGCTGTTTATATTTTAATTGTTTAAGAATTTATGCTAACTACAACCTAATATTAAGGAGAATGTATTATTCATGCAAAAGGAGAATACATTAAATGGAAATTCAAATTTAAAATTCTGTAGAAGGAGAAGTTAATTATTTTATTACAAGGTAATCTGTAAGTGAAAGAAATACTTTTTAGAAAAAAGCCAACTGCTGTATTTCAATGACTTGTTTCACAGTGTTTCTTTAGTCATTTCCCTTTACCAGGCAATTGTATCGAATGTCTCACTAAGCTCAGATTTTAGTAATTTGCTTCCTTGCTTATTCTTCTTATTATTTAATATAGGTATCTGAAATGTTTTGTATATAACATCATCCTTCTTTTTTCTCCTTCTATGAAACTACATAGGAGGAAAAAAACTGTAATGCCGACATACCATATATTATAATGAATTATTAGAAATGTGACTTAACTTTATTACTTCCATGTAAATTTCAAACATTTATTTGGTTAAGGTACTAAAACATGTATTATTCTTCTGAAAAGAATTGTCTGTAATCATGCTTACAATGTCCTATTGGAAAATTATTGACAGGAAAAAGTTCAATTACATCTCTGCTATAGTAATATGTATTTGAAAACATACTTTTATATTCAAATAATGTTTCAAGTTAATCCCCACAACAACACATATTTATAAATTAAAATTTGTAATAATAAACAAATCATGTCTTCCACTGCTTCATGATAGTGTAAGATTTTTGGTCTTTTCAACAAATCATTCTGAGTTTCTCCATAGATATTTATTGACAAAGTTTTTCCCATCTGTATATGGTCTTTTTTTTTTTTTTGTATCTGCTCTTTATAAATGAAGAGACACATTAAACCTTGTTTCTTCATGATCAATCACAATAAGTCCATTTCTTCTAGTTCTTATTTGATCATGGAATTCCTTGGGAGCTGTTATTGTGGATTTGAACACATTTTAATCCACTATCAAAAAATGAATTTGCCAAATTGCTTAACTTTTCTTGCTTAGTTCTATTTGTATGTTAGATGTCATTTTTCCTTTCCCACTCTCATGTTATGAACATAATAGAGGTGGCAATATTTATAAAGACAAGGCCAGTCATCTGAAAACCTTTCTTTCCTCTAGTTCTTTAATCTGTATTCTTTCCACTTTCCTGCACTAATTGAAACCTGGCTGTCCTGTGGAGAATTGTTTTGTCCTGCAGATCTCTCCAAGTGGTATCTAATTTTATTCCTTAAGTTTTCTTGTTATTGAATGTGAAGATGGATAAATATTCTCATTCCTTAGTCATTACCCATCTATCCATTACATACACATACACACACACGTACACATATTCTAACTCCACCATTTACTGTCCTAGACATCTACAGATATATTTTCAACAGGTAATAATTTAGTCCCTGAATCATTAGAAGTATCTCTAACACTAGTCCTTTGATATATTTCATATATATAATATATATGTATACATTTATATATCTAATCACCTTGATTTTCACATCTCTTCAAACACATATTCTTGTTTATAACCTACACTTGTCGTGATGAGTAAATACAATGTGACTGTGATATCAATCTCAAATATTCAGCCCTAGAGTGATAATTTCAAACCTACTGCCATAGTTTGAATCCAGAATGTGCCCCAAAGGTCTATGAGCTAAAGTCTTGGTCATTGGACTCTGGCACTATTGGGAAGTGTTAGTATATTTAGGAGACAGGGCCTCGTGGAAGGAAGTTAGGCCTTTGGGAGCATGCCCTTTGAAGAGAATAATGGACCCAGGCTCATTCGTCTTCTCTCTTTGCTTCTGGACCATAATGAGGTAAATAATTTGGCCCAAACATGTTTTCTCACTATGCTGTTCAGCCTTGCTATGGGCCTTAAAGAAATGGAACCAATCCAGCATGGACTGAAACTTCTGAAGTAATCACAAAAATGAAACAAACAAACAAACAAACAAACAAAAAGATTTCTTCCTTCCTGAAGTTGATATCTCAGGTGTTTTGTCACAGGAAAATGGAAACTGACTAATACACCTTCAAAGCATCTCCTCTGGCACACCAAACTGTGCAATACTCTAACTCTAGTGGAATCTTCAACTTTTTGGTCCCTCCTTTTAATTTTATCTCATTAATCATATACTACATACCCTGCTTAATTTCCATGAATATTATCATTCCCTGGTATTTATCCTCAGCTCTCTTACTTCCTATTCTCCTTTGGGAATAATAATTCTGACTAAATCTAAATCTCCTTCCCCTATATACCTGTCATCATTTAGCTAAATATGACTTTAAAAGATAGACATATTGGCCGGACTCACATTAAATTCATAATCACTGAACTCAGTCAGGCTTCTAAAGTAGCCCAGTAATTTTTCTATCTTCTCCCCAGTCTGTTGTCACCCCTTCTTTTTTTATGCTGTTTCCTTAAACCTTCAGTATTACTGCCCTCAACCTCAGTGTCAAAAGACAATTTTTCCTCCTGCTTCACTGAGAAAATTGAAGCAACCAGGGGAGAGCTGAACACATCTGCCCAGCTCTCTGCTTCTGTGCTCTGCTGTGGCTGGAAATGAACTGTGTGCTCAGAGCCACGCTCGTACAGAGCTGAACAGAGTGCTCAGCCCTTTCCTCGCTGCCCCCGTCCCCTTTCATCTTTTCCCTTTCTGCTGATCTTTGTCATGCCCACCCCTCTCTTTACTTCTTTTACTGCAAACCTCACTAGAGACTGTCTCTGATTAGCTTCCTCTTATTCTCCCTAGAACCAAATTCAATAATGATTTACTCTCAGCACTCTATGTTAACTTCCTTTACCAAGGTCACACATGAACTAGCACTGTTTTGCTTACTGCAATGACCGAGTCTCAGTTCTCACAAACGATTAACTGTCCATGGCATTTGATGCAGTTGATCGCCCACCTTCTTCCCTTTCTTTTAATGACATCAGAACTGCTTGAGTTTTCTCCTTCAACATTGTTGTTTTCTCATCTTCTCACCTACCCCAAAACATCTACTGTACCAGGACCTTGTTAGTTTCCTCTCTTTTTATATATTTCTCCAGTTTCAAATATTTAAACCAATGCATCAGGATTCTGCATGACAAGATTTGGTCACTGCCTGGAACTCTAGAATAGTCATTCAAATTTATGTTTATTTCCAGTTTGTTTCTAAATTCACCACAGTCTTAAAATGTCTAAAACTAAGTTTCTGATTTTACCTCCAAAGCTGATGTGTTCATCCTTTCCCACCTCATACTGGCATCCTCCATTCTTCTGATTGCAAAGGTCAAACCTTTACATATATTTTAGCTTCAATTTTTTTCTTATCACACATGTCAATGTTTTTTTTTTCAAAATATATCCAGTCTAACCACTTTCTAAATATTCCTTCACTCCCAATCTGCTTCATGCCTCTATCATCTCTCACCTTATTTGCTATAAGAGCATTTTCAATGGGCCTCTTTGCTTCTTTTCTTGTTTCCCCCTCATTAGCTCTATCCTGTCTAAATACCAATAAAATTACATCACTGTTCTGTTCATACCCTTCAAGGTCTTGCCATATGACTCACATTAAAAGCCAAAGCTCTCACAGTTGCCTACAAGTTTGTGCACAAAGTCACATTCCATTTTTTCTAGTTACCAATTATTCTCCTATTAAAATCATTTTCCTCCAGCCATGTGGCCTCATCATCCCCCAAAGAGTTCCTTGCATTCTGCCTTTGTCTTTGTTGGCTTCTCTGTGATGACATTCTTCTTACAGATACTCATCTGGGTAATTCAGTTTTTTAAAGCTTATTTTTAATATCTCCTTTATGAGGTGTTATAGCAATCTCAACTGAAATTTCACTCACTTCTTAGTACTTTCTATCTTTTCTTCCCTGATTTGCTTACATTTTTTTCCCTTTAGGACTTCTTATGTTTTAGTATAATATTTTCTTGATTTTTTTTGGTTTCATTCTCAGTCTCTTAACATGGAATCTTAGTTACATTTCCTATTTATTTCACTACTGTATCCTCAGTTTTCATGACAGATGCTTGCATGAACAGCTTGAGCTTCATTTTTGTTGTTGTTCTTCAGGTTATAATCATCTGAAAAATGTTACTTTTACATGCAAAAGTTATGGATATTATTATATTTATTATTTCCTCTTGGCAAAAATCCAAATAAACTTGAATTTTCAATTATGAATCAAGCTGGCTAGAAATATTTTAATTCTCAAAGAAAACTCAACTTGAGACAATAATATATTTCAGATATCACCAATACATTTTGCCAGAAAGTGGCCATCCTATTTCCTGGTCCCTGCTGCCAAGTCTACCTGCTTTCTTGTGCTGACACTGGTGTAATCTTTTTTTTTTTTTTTTTCTTTTCTGATTGTTACTCTCCAAAACCCCTGGCATCATCCCAAACTGCTTAATTTCAGTGTCTTGAAAGAAGCCTTTATAGCCAACCCTTTATGGTGACAAATCAGAGTAATTGCCATGGTCTCCCATTTGAGGGACTTTGTGCAGCTACAGTAATTGCTGGCCCAGCGGTGGTATTCAGGGAAGCAGCTGGCAGGAGGGAAAGGAGATGGTTTTCCACAGCTGATGTAAAAATGACAATAGGTTCATTTGTAAACTCACAATCAATCATGTGCCCTTCTACCAAAAGTGAAGATTACTTCTTTCTTGGTGTACCAGGGCACTCAGAGTATTATTTTCTTTCTAACTTCTTTTCCATTTTATCTTCTCTTTGAAATTTATTTTATTAAGATTCATCTTAAAGAAATATTAATACAAGCAAAAGTCTTATGAAAGAACAAAAAATTTCCTGACAACATGTCTACCAAACAGTGGTTGACAGAATATAATAATAATGTTGGGGACAGAGGGCATTTCTTGGAAGGGAATGAGGGAGTAAGTTTCATTTCTACACTGGAGAAATGAAAGTAGCCTAACCCATGATCCAGAGGGTGAACTTGGATGCCAAATATTATCAAAAGATGTGATAAGATATGTCCTGGCATGTTATTTGAGCTGAATGGATTCAATGACTAGGAGTGAGAAGGAGAAAAGAGAAATAAAGCATGCAAAAAAAAATAAGTTGGGGTGAGTCAATCCTTAGCTCAACTCCAGAGCACCTTATAGGGCTCCCAGCCTAGGGATAGCTGCAGTGGATGTAGAGAGAAGGCACCAGTAAACTGAAAAATGGCTGTAATGGGCATGCAGGGGTATCAATGTAAGCACAGTTTTGTCAGAAGTCTCCCGTAAACAATATCAAAAGCAGACAACTGAATTTGTGTAATTGAAGTTGCTGCCTGGACAAATAAAAGGCCAGGTAAAACACAGAGGACAGTAACTTGAGATACAGACCTGGCCCTTCCTCAACACAGGGATTGAGATTAATTCTGCAGCTCTGCAGGGAGTGGACTGAGGATGCCACCAAATCAGGACTCTTTGGCAAATGATTCTGACATTATTATCCTCTTGCCTTCTGTAGGCGTTTGAAATGACTGTGGCCTGGAAGAACATCTGTTACTTGCAGCTGCTTTTAGTTTTAAGGTTTAACCTTCTGTTAAAAAGGAGCAAAACACTGGGTTTTAATATTGAAAAGGAACTTTATGTCTCTTGGATTTTATAAATAGTAACTTTTAAATTCACACCTTCTCCCCACTCTCCACCTACGTATGTGTAAATTTCTGGAAAATCTATAAATCGTGACCACAATTTGTTATTCCATTTATATTTATAGATATTAATTTTTATTATTTTGTAGTTTCTAGTTATCGAATATAATAGTCACCTAATGTTTGAATATATTAAGTATATACCAAAGAATGAATAAATTTTATATCATTGATAAAAAATTAATTTAAAAACCATAACAGATTTTTTTAAGTCTGTACCTGATACATCCAAAGTCTGAATCCTTTATGTGAATGTGTTACTTTTCCCTCTCATCTCTTTCACCTTTTGGTTTTATGAATTGTATTTTTGTCTCCTTATATGGCTCATAAATGTTAATTAATGAATAGATATTATATATAAATATATGGAAATAATTTATGTGTCTCAATGATGCTATCTTCTTTCAGAATTTACTTTTTGTTCCTGGAAAAATTAAATCATAAGTACAATTGTTCTTATCTCAATCAGGATTGAGTGCTTTTGAAATAGAATACAGTCTTTATGAAGCATGACTTGATACCACTTCAGTTTTATTTATACATTGTATTCTGATTTTTTTCTTGGAGGACTCTGAAATCCAACATGTGCTACTTAACCCTTTAAAGCTGCTGAGATTCACTGTTTCAGCATTACAGCATCTATCATAAAATGAAGGAATTCAAAAGGAGAAATTGGTAGTGAAGTTGACTCATCTCTGAGCTTTTCTTTGCAGTGGAAGCATGGTGCTTAAGTTTTTGTTGTCTTGGAAACATTGTAATGCTCTCTAAAAGATTTTATCCTCTGTTTAAATTTTTTCCTGTTTTATTCTTTGTCCCTGGAGGTAGAATTCATCAACAGCAAACTGGTCCATCATTGTTCTATCTGGGAAATATGAAGAGCGCATCAATTCATTTTCTCTTTTAAGTACCAGAAGAATCTCATTATGGTTTCTTCTGTCTTAAGCAACAAATATTGTTTTTTCATTTATGACCAGACGTACCAACTGCTGGGAATAGAACATAATTACATGGGGATAATATTTGTCCAAGCTAGAGACAGTGTCAACATCATATGGATATCATGTATAGCATTGTTAGTTAATCCTGCCCCACACAAAGGACTTGGGTGATTCAGTAGGTCTGAGGCAGGGGCTGTGAATTTGCATTTCTGGGAAGTTACTGGTTGCTGCTGATGAACCAGAAACCACACTCTCAGAAGATCAGATAAGTATACTGTCTGTCTTCACCTTGGCTGAAAAGAAATTACAGACAAGTTTTGAACATGTTTTAATAAAACCAAAGTCTTAGTGAGTTATAAAAATTTTATTGCTAGAATCAACATTTGCTTTACATTTGCTCCAATTTTGTTACTTATTCTGAATATGATGTTATATGCTATATTGACTTTATTTTATAAATCATTTCATATACTCCCTTTCTTTCTTTTGTCCTCCAAAAACTGAGACTAAATATATACATAAGATCATTACAAAATGTTGCCAATCCTAATCAAAATCCTAGCAAGTTATACTGTAGATATTGACAACTTATTCTAAGTTCATATGAAAGAGTGAAAAAACTCAAAATAGCAAACAAAATATTGAAGAAAAAATTTGGAGTGCTCACATTACCCACCTTCTAGGTTTACTATTAACTACAGTAATCAAGACAATATATTATCAATGATGCAACAGATAAATACATCAATAGAAAAGAATGGAAAGATCAGAAATAGACCCACACAAATATGGTTAACTGATCTTGAAAAATGCAAAGAAAAAGACAACACAATAGAAAATAGTCTAACAAATGGTACCACAAAAACTGAATACTCCCATGAAAAAATAAATCTATATACATACTTTGTATTCTTTAAAAAAAGTAACTCAAAGTGTATAATTGACAAAATGTAAAATGTAAAATGTTGTATAGTTATACAACTCCCAGAGGAAAACAAAGGAGCAAATTTAGATGAATCTGGTTATAGTGATAACTTTTTAGAACACAAAGCATGATCTGTGAAGGAAATAATTGATAAACTAGACTTTTGTGAGAGAGAAAACCTCTGTTTCTGAGAGCCATTGTCAGGAGAATGAGAATGAATGCTATAGATTGGGAGAAAAGGTTTGCAAAAAAACATATCTGATAAAGGACTGTTGCACAAAAACACAAAGAACTGGTATAAAATAATAAGAAAAGGAATATCCTGGTTAAAAACAGACAAAATACCTGAATAGACACTTCACCAAAGAAAACAAATGTCAGTCTTGGAAAGGATAGGGATCTGGTCAGGCTGCATGTTTATGGAGGAAGGAGGTATGTGGGGACTGTACTACTCACTCAATTTTACTGTAAATCTAAAAGTTCTCTGGAAACTAAAGTCTACTTTAAAATTAAAAAAATGTGGCTATAGATGTAGCTCAAAACATAGAGACTTTAACTAGCATGTGTGAGGCCCTGGGTTAGATCTTTAACACTGTAAAATAAAATAAAATAAAATAAAATAAAATAAAATAAAATAAAATAAAATAAATTGAAAAAATTGTTGCTGTGTATTATAAGTTTCACATATCAGGTGTATTTTAAGATAATAACACATTAAACTGGGCAAGCTTTCAAAGTATTTATCTAAAAATAATAGGAAATTATTTCCTTTTAATTTGTTGTTTGCAAAATATCCCTTTTCTAGTATGCTTATATTTACCATTTTATACATTATTTGAGATATGATACGTTTTTTTCTTTAGAACCATTACATCCTATAACACATTTAGGAAGAATTTATTACAGGGTCTTATGTATCTTTAACAATATAACTATTTTACTTGAGTCTTGGAAAATATGAAAAATGAAAAGTACCTTTGGCATCTCTGCACAATTGAGAAGAGCTCCTTTGTCTTGTTTGGCACAGAAATGAAAATGGAAATGGTAAATGGAAAGATGAGTCTTTAGCTCAGAGGGCATGACAAAATGACCCTTACAGATCTGATAGTCCCATTTTTATTAGTTATATCTTTAGCTCATTCCAAATAGGTATTGTCAGTTCAAAATAACAAAATTATATCTGATGATAATATTTCTTAAATAATAACTATATAAGAGCCTTAATAGTTCTTCTTGAACCAAATTATAGCAAATTATAGAGGCTGGAAAACAACAATTCAAATGTCATTTTTAAGAGTCTTAAATCTTTCCTATTCTAGATTATGTAGCACACAAGAATTTTTGTGTGTGTGTGTGTGTCATTACTGAGGCACCATAATGAAAGAAGCTATAAATCTCATTGAATTGAATTAAAACTAGAACTGACTTAATTGAGAAGTGATGGTTAGTGTGATATAATTCATAATAACTAATGTCATTCCATTGAAATGACCTCAGAATGTCAGGGCAATCTAACTGTATTTGTCAGAATATTCTCTTCCCATGAAACTCACAGAACTGTGTTTTATTTTAAGGAAACACTGTTTTAAAACATTTATTAATGGTACATGCCATATGCTATTTTAAGCATGAGATTTTATAAAATATTATGCATGTTGCTTTAGTTCATTTTTTGTTGAGGTAACAAATATTCCAGGCTGGGGAATGTACAAAGAAAAATAGTCTATTTATCTTACAGTTCTGGAAGGAGAAAAGTTCCAAATCAGGAGGCAGTATCTGTTTAGGGCTTCATGCTCTGTCTTCTCATGGCAGATGATATCATATCAGCATAGAGGAAGAAAGAGAACAGCTGAGAAAGTTAAACTTGCTTTTTAATAACCCAATCAGGAGGTTTAAATCCATTTTCATAAAACCTAAGCCATTCCCACAATATGTGCCTGGATTCCTTCTGAGGGTGGAGTCTTATGACTTTATCTCCCACTAGGCCCTACCTCTTACTATGGGTACCTTGGGGACCAAGCTTCTAGTACATGAATTTCTGGGAAAAAAACAACATCCAGAGCATGGCACATGTACAGAAAGTTCCAAAAACATGGATGTACAATTTAATTATTAGAAAGTCAAACTCCTAGTCACTACCATCCAGGTCAGACAAAGCAGACTGCTAGCTGAGGTGCCCTCTCCTCATAGCATTTTTCCCCAGGCACAACTATCTAGCTCTCTTCTAAAGTAACCATTATACTGATAATTTAAGAAATAATGGACTTTCTTTTCTACACTTCTTTTTCTTTTCCTGACCAAGAATGCATTTAAAATCACTGTAGCTCACTTTAATTAACTCATAAATATGTATTATTATAGGTCTGTTTCTTTCAATTAATGTGATGTTCTAGGGGAGTTAATACATGTTGTTCCATAATTTCACTTGTACACTTTTATTATTATAGTTCATTATTTTATATATACATAGAATATATATTGGTGGATACACAATTTATTGCTATTTTCAAATACTCCGGCATAATTGGGACTACTCAGTAAGATGCTGAGAAAATTCTTGTATGTGTGCCCTGGTACATTTGGGTACATAACTGTGTTCAGTTTACATTACAGATGAAGTCTTCAACTCTCAGAAGCTGTGCAAGAGCTTTTACATTGATATAATTCCTAAAAACTTGATAGTTTCTCTTTTTCATTGTAGCCACTTTGAAAGATACACAAAAGATATGCATGATGTTTTCAAATTGCATCTCATTGATGAGCACTTTGGCTGAATATTTTCTAGAAGTCCGTTAGTCAAAAACACTTTCAGGACAAGCCTCATTAATACTATTGCCCAAATATCTACCAGCTTGTGTTTCTTTGTCATAGGTCATACTATCGTTAATTATCTCATTTTAAATTTTTATTATTTTACTCTGTTTAGTATATTCAGTAATATAATTTCTCCTAAAAAATTTACACATTGAACATTAAATATTCAATATAATTATTTATTTGATATATTTTCCATATCCAGGTTCATTATCAACAAAAAATGACTTCATATTTTTTTTAAACTTAATGATTTTCTTTTCTTTTTGCACCACATTGGATAAAAACTGAGATTTATGATTGATCCCTAATGATGATAGTAGGTGTGCCTATATGGTTACTGACCTCAAAGAAGTACTCAACAATTCAGCAAGTACATTATTCTTGTTTTTTAAAAATACAAATAACATTACATAGAATAAGAATATTTATTATTTTCCAAAACAATAAAATACCTTATGAAAAATACACTGAATTTTATCAAAGGCTTTGTCTTCAATTTTCTGATAACATTTATAATCTTTCAATAACTTATTTCTGTGAATTGTATTGATACTTTTAAATATCCTTATATTACTGCATTTATTTGATTAAGAAATTGAGAGCTTTTTTTCATTTAGAGAGTGATTAAAATGCAAAATTTCCTTCTAATAATGAAGAACGTTGTCAGCTTTTCTGTTAAGGTTATGTTCAACTCATGAATGGAGTTGAGGACTAATCAGTCATTTGCTTTATTCTCTGAAAGATGTCATAAATGTTTGTATCATTTTTTTAAAAATTACTATAAACTGAAGTTGGGTTCAATGAGTTTTCAAACTCTCCTTTTTAAATATTTTACAGATAAAATTGCTCTGGTTGTTATAAGACTATCATTTTAAAATTTTTCTTCTTGCATTCATTCTGATATTCGTATAAGACAACGTGCTTTATTAAAAATTTAAAAATATTTTGCAAAACACTGTCTATGGTAATATTTAAGTATTATTATCGTATCTTGAGGTTGTGATATAATAGATATTAACAATTCAATGTCCCTTGACATGCCTATTCATATTATAAATCTCTTTAAACAATTATTTTTACTTTTGTTGAATTCCTATTTTGTATATCTCTTCTACTTACTCATTAAGGTCTGTACCTACTTTCTTTCTTTTTCTTTTAAACTTTGTTTTGGGTTCTCTTTCCTATCCCTCATTCTCTGTTCCTAAACACTAACTTCTTGATTTGGACCCCTAAGTTATGGATTTTTTTAGACATATTGGATGCATGCATATAGGCTATAAAATTCTAAGAATATTTTTGTTGAATCTCTCAAGTTTGATATGTTACATTTCGTGATCTTTTTGGTTAAAACTATTTTCTAACATCATCTGTGATTTCTCCTGTGACATTATGTGTTTGTATAACACATATACATATGTTTCTAAGATTTTCAACTATTTGGGCAGGGGAGGTTATTCTAGTTAGAATTTTATCTGTCGCTTGCTAAATCTACTTAGAACACAAACAAATAATTTCAATGCTAAAACTTATCTGATACATGCTTTATTATCCAAATGCAATAATATGATTATATACATGTAATTTTTTCTCAGTTTCCAGTTTACTCAAAAATAATTTGTACTCAACTTTTGTTGAAAACTTGGTATCTTAGGCATAGGAAGCTAGGCAGTCTTAATTAATTAGATTGTTAAACACTTCAATAATTCAGTGTATTTTTGACTTTTATTAGTTATTCAGTGAACTGTGCTAAATTCCTTCTAGATTATGAATTTCTCTATTTTTGTTGTTGTTCTGCTGGGTCTTGATTTATGTTTTAAAAGGATGTTGTCAGACACATGAAATCAAAGTATTGCTATCTTTTTCATAGATTTGATACCTCAGCATCATTAAATGTTCCTTTTTATTCCTATAAATGATTCTTGCCTAATTCTATATTCTAATATTAGTGTTGTTTGACCAATTTATTTGGAACTTGTATTCTTTTGGTATAAATTTGTCCATTCTTCTTTTTACCAACTTTATGTTCTCTGATAATTTAGATGTTCCTTATACAGACAGGATAAAGGTTTGTCATGATGTTTTGGCTCTACTTTATTTACTTATTTATTTCTTTTTTAAAAGTTATTTATTTTGTTATATTTGTTTTTTAATGCATTTCAAGTCAATATACATATATAGAACTCAATTTTCCATCTTTCTGGTTACAAACAAGATAGAGTCACACCATTCATGTCTTCATACATGTACCTAGGGTAGTGATGTCCATCTCATTCAACTATTTTTGCTACTCCTATTATCCCTCCCCTCCTCCACCTCCCCCATCCCATCCAAAGTTCCTCCATTTCTCCCATGCTCCCTACCTCCACCCCACTTATGTATCAGCATCCAATAATCAAAGAAACATTTTGCCTTTGTTTTTTGGGGGGGTTGGTTTACTTCATTTACCATAATGTTTTCCAATTCCATCCATTTACCTGCAAATGCCATAATTTTATTCTCTTTTGTTGCTGAGTAATATTCCATTGTGTATATATACCACAGTTCCTTTATCCACACATCTATTGAAGGACATCTAGGTTGCTTCCACAGTTTAGCAATGGTGAATTGTGCTGCTATAAACATTGAAGTGGCTGCATTACTATAGATGCTGTTTTTAAGTCTTTAGGATATAGGCCAAAGAGTGGTATAGCTGGGTCAAATGATGGTTCCATTTCAAGTTTTTTAAGGAATCTCCATACTACTTTCCAGATAGGTTGCACCAGTTTGCAGTCACACCAGCAATGTTTGAGTGTGCCTTTTTTACTATATCCTCGCCAGCACATATTGTTGCTTGTATTTTGGATAGCTGCCATTCTAACTGGGGTGAGATGCAATCTTAGAGTAGTTTTGATTTGCATTTCTCTAATAGCTAGAGATGTTGAACATTTCTTCGTGTATTTGTGTATTGATCGTATATCTTCTTTTGGGAAGTTTCTATTCAGCTCCTTAGCCCATTTATTTATTGGGTTGTTTGGTTTTTTGGTGTTAAGTTTTTTGAGTTCTTTATATATCCCAGAGATTAGAGTTCTATCTGACGTGTGTGGGGCAAAAATTTGCTCCCAAAATTTAGGCTGTGTGTTTACCTCTTTGATTGGTTCTTTCACTGAGAAGAAGCTTTTTAGTTTAAATCCATCTCACATGGACTGTGTAAACAAGCAGGGATTTCCATCCTCATACCAGATAAAGTGGACTGCAAAACAAAATTAGTGAAAAGAGATAAAAAAGGTCATTTCATACTGCTCAAGGGACTCATACATCAACAAGACATAACAATCTTAAATATCTATGCCCCAAACAATGGGGCAGCCATGTATGTCAAACAAACCCTTTTCAACTTCAAGAATTAAATAGACCACAACACAATAGTACTGGGTGACTTTAACACACCTCTCTCACCACTGGATAGATCATCCGAACAAAAACTAAACAAAGAATCTACAAAACTCAATAGAACAATCAATAATCTAGACTTAACAGATATCTATATAATATTCCATCCTTCAACAAGCAAATACACTTTTTTTCTCAGTAGCACGTAGATCCTTCTCCAAAATATATCATATGCTATGCAACAAAGCTAGTCTAAGCAAATACCAAAAAAAAAAAAAAAATAGAGATACTATCCTGCATTCTATCTGACCATAATGGAATGAAATTAGAAATTAATGACAGTTTTTTAAAAAAGAAGCTACTCCAACACCAGGAAACTCAATAATATGCTACTGAAAGATGCATAGGTAACAGAAGTCATCAGGGAGGAGATTAAAAAAATTCTTAGAGGTAAATGAGAACTTATTTATTTCTTTAGTGCAGAGCGAAAATATTTATCAGAGCAGATTTATTCCATTTACCTGTAGTATAATTAATATCTTACATTGGTTGCATTCTGCTACCTTAGTATGCCTTTTCCACTTTTCCAGTCCTTCTCTTTCTTTTTACTTCCTCCTGGCTTTCTTTTAGATTGACTACTATTGTCTCATATTTATGGTTGTTTTCCCTCTGTTCATTTGGAAGTCTTACACGTTTTATGAAAGTACTGCCATTTTTATAATGTTTAACAAGTAGTTACATTAGATATTATGATATTGGCTGAAGTTTTTACTTTATAGTGGTTCCCAGCGTGCATTTTAGGGACTATTGGTGGTTCTTGGATATTTTACCTGCAATGTCAAAATTATTTTCATAAAATGTAGGTGATATGTCCATTTTTCACACAGATTCTCTTGGAAGTATAGAGTATGTTTTTTTCTAGAACCTTAATGGTATTTGTTATCACCAGAAAATTAATGTGCATACATACATTGGAAATTGTTTTCTATTGAAGCACACATTCGTGTAAACAATGCCACTTATCTTATTAATTATTCTGAAATTTTTCTTATAAATTATGTCATCTACATTAGATATATTGGGTTTATTGTTTTTTAAATTGAATAATGTTTTAAATACTAGTTTTATTTTTTAATATGGCAAACACTAAAAATATATCCATTTGTTTTTTTTAAAAAATTTGTACACTCCCCATAAATTTTAAGAACATTAAGGGGTGCTTATTCCAAAATCTTTTGGTACTAATGACTTACTTTTCTATACTTTTTCACAAAGAAATTACTTTGGTGATTACCCATTTTATTGAAATACTTTCTTCAGAGATTTTAAAATAAATCCTTGATGACCCAAATATGTTGTTAAATGTTTAAATCATCTTCCAACACAGAGCAAGGAACTAAGATGAGCTTCACCAAAACTTCTTCCATTGAATATTTTGTTTTTGCAATAATCACTATTGTTATAATAAATAATAAATCTATGCAAACATTTTCAATTTTTTAACTCCTTTCTGGTCTCTTGTATTTTTAAAATTATATCTCTTTAAACAAACTACTATTCTTTCAATGTTAATTTTCATTACTTTAAGTCTGCATATTATAAATGTCTGAATTTTATCTTAAAAGATAATTTTGCTGTGTGTATGACTCTAAATTGGACACCATTTTCTTCATTTTTTTCCAGCCAAACTGTATTTCTTTTTATTAAAGATACTTTTCATAAATAATCATGATATTTCAGGCAGGACATGGGCAGACAATAATTAACACTATACAACAGCTTTCAAACTCCCTTCTTGGGTTGACTACCAAAATCAGAAAGTCACTATAAAACCCAATGAAGTCTTCATTTGATGCTTTGAATATGGAAAGTTTAGAGTGAGGGTTGACATTTCATATTTAGAATGTTGTTTAACATCTTTTCAAATGCCCACTCTTCAGGAAATGAAATAAAAATGGCAAAAATTATTAATCTGAAGATCCACAATTTAGAAAAGGAACTGTTGCTCTTCTGAAAGTTCCTGTCTCCATGATGTCACTGGGAAGTCCAGAGTGCCTAACACACTGGTAAAACCAATTGTTGGACATCAGGTTCCAACAGGTCTGAGTCTAGGGGAGTTAAGTCTACACTGATTGCAGAGAAAGAGAGGAGGATATAGAGATGAACTGGAGTTTTTCCATACCACAAGGCATTGGTGCCAAGGTGGCTATGTGTGCCAACATCAGGTAATCCCTCCTCTTAGGAGCCAAGAGGAAGTCTCTCAAAACTAGCAGGGAAAGGAGTTTTCCCCTAAAGAAATACAGCTTTGGAGACATTCTACCAGTGACATATGCTCCTTGTCCCGAAAACAACAATGAAGTATTCTGTGTGCTGACAGTATGCTTAAAAAAAAAAAGTAAAAAAAAATGCTGCATTCTTATAACACTTGATAAAAAGAAATAGTACTTCAAACTGTACAGTCACCAGAAGTACACAGTTATCAAAAATGCACACACTGCACTTTGCATCTCCAGCACCTTCAGCTTTCTGTGCCTAGTCTGTATTGGCATCTCCATTTCCTGCAAGGTTATTCCCATCCTTGCCAGCGTCAGCTTTCCCCTTTTTCCCTTTGGGTACCATATCTCCATTCTTTGCAGAGGCCTTAAAGGAGCAGGTTTAGCAGATAAGCTTATGTATCTTCTCTGGGTTTGTTCTTCACCTTGGCTTTATCTCTTTTAGCATCCCCTTCAGCCTTCTCTTGGGCATGGTAGTAATCACAGTGAGGACGCAGGTGTTGGATACGGGGATGCAGCAGCTCTCAGCTTTGGTTACTTGGGGATGAGAGTTGTTCTCAGCTTTTCTTCACACTGCTCCACTATCATTTTCATTCTATATATTGAAGCTTATATTCCGTAATATTCTGGCTTATTTTCTTTGAGAAATCAGTTATTCATCTATTTGTTACTCCTTTAAAGGTAATATTTTGGCTTGACTTCCAGCTACTTTTAATGTGTTCTATGTTTTTGGTTTTCTGAAGACTCATGATGAAGAGCCCAGGCAAGACTGCATTATCAATGAATTGACCCCATTCTGTATATTTGGGAAATGTATCACTCATTGTTCTAGTGAGATTTTTCATTGCTGTGACCAAAAGATCTGACAAAAAATGTTAGAGAAGGAAAAGCTTATTTGGGGAATCATGACTTCAGAGGTCTCAGTGCACAAACAGCCTGCTCCATTCCTTAGGGCTCAAGGAGAGACAGAACATCATAGTGGAAAGGTGTGTGGTGGAGGAAAGCAGGTTTGGAGATGGCTACCAATAAGCTGAAAAAGAGCTCTTCTCATCAAGGATAAAATAAAAACCCCAAGGACATGCCCCCATTGACCCACCTCCCCCAGCCACACCCTACCTACCTACAGTTCCTACCCAGATGAGCTTTTGAGAGACACCTAATATTTAAACCATTAATATTCATCATCTCTTATAATTCTATCCATTTTAAAATTCTCTTTGCTTGAGACATATTACAAGGATTTTATATTTCTCATTGTAACATTTTTCCCCTCTTACTCTTCTCTTTTTCCCAAACTTTTGTCTCTCCAAGTCATTATTCTAAAAAGGTTTTACTAAGCTATCATTCAGTTTGCTAATTCTTTCTTTAACTGTTCTAATCTATTGTTAATCTCATGTATGTGATTTTTTCCCCGAATATATAATACATTTTCCTGATTTCTAATTAGAACATTGCATAACCTGTTCTCTCCTATGTTCACTGGTTAAAGGTCAAATTTTGGTCTTATCTTCTTGCACATAGCAAGCATAATTAAGTTTAATGTCTATGACAGAAAATTCTAATATATGGAATTGTTGGGTTCTGTTATAAATTTTGTTGTTCAGATATTCTCCTGACTTTTGTGATGTTTTATTTCTTTATATTCTTGGGTTTTTTGTCATATTCCAGCAAAGATTTTATGAAAATACATTGAAATATAATATACTATCAATACCCTAAGAGGAATTCAAATTCTTTAGTTGGGAGCTAGGAGGATGGAGCTAGAATCATCACAAACCTCTTAAAATTTGACATTTTCTAGGTTATCTGAATGCCTTGAACCTGGGCCCTAGTCTTTGCAATGGCTTATGATTTCTACCTTGGTATTGTAAGGATGCTAGCATTTAGATCTTAAATTAAAACAGAGCATGTTCACTTAGGCCTTCAAAGCTGGAGGACACTAGACATTTTCCCTCAGCTTGTGAGGTTGACTAAAGCAACTCCATCTCTTATGTGGTATTTCCATATTGCAAGTGCCCAGATGTCTAAAGTTGACCTCATGTGTTGATTCATGATTAATCTCTCTAAATTTACATATGATTGTGGATTTTCCTCATTATTTTAATTCATTGCAAAATATCTAGCACTTTAAGCATAGTATTTTCCCCACCTTTCCAAAGCAATTTTAGTTGATGAGTTGTGTGAATTGCTTAATGCACAAGTACCAGAGGTGGAAATTAATTATATCTTTCATGATGACTGTTATTCTGACATAGCAAATATTAATGTAATTAATTCATTAATTTAGTAACTTTTTATTTATTGGATGATAAGCTAGAAAGCTTCCTCTTTTAAAATTCTGATGTTATCTGATAAGTATACCTTATACAAGTAGCAAAATGCTATGCAAGGGTAGGAGCCCAGGCCCAGGCCTAGGACCCCCTCCAGGGACCTATGCAGGACAACAGGTCCAGGTCAGGCCTACGTCAGGCCCAGGACCACCCTCCCGACCCATGGGAGCCCAGGCCCAGGCCCAGGACTGCCTCTGTGGACCTCTCAGGAGCCCAGGCCTAGGTCACACCCAGGACTATCCCTGCTGACCTGCAGGAACCCAGGCCCAGCCCAGGACTGCCTCCAGGGACTCGTGTAGGACCTCAGGCCCAGGTCAGGCCCAGGACCGCCTCGGCCCACCTATGTGAGAGCCCAAGCCCAGAACCACCACAAAACAGACTAAATGTCCACCATGTCACTCCCCAGCCTACATCAATCTGGGGATACTACAGCCGCCTCCATAGCCCTCCCCACATAGTAGCCTCCACATTGAGCCTCCACATTGAGACAGTAGACAGGACCTAGAGGCAGCTGCCTGCCACAGCACAGAAGGCCACAGATTTGCATCTCCAAGCAGGCAGCCGAAAGCCATTATAAGCCCCACCCTTTTGCCCCATTTCTGAAAGTGGTTGCATACATCATGGGACACCCCCAATTGCTATCTTGATTTACCTCAGCTACTGCCACCACCATCTTTCGTTTTAGTAATGTCCATCTGGGGATACCTACCGAGAACTGAAAGTGAACACCAAAGTGAGGTACAGGTAATCAACAGGGTCACTACAAAATTATAAGGTAGAAACTGCAATACCTCAGATCTGCACTGCAAGAAAGGATAACACATAATTAACATAAAAAAAAAAAAACCGGGAAAAGTGTCCCAAACAACCAAGAGGCTAAAATAATAGAATCCATTGACAATGCAGTTGATAAAATGTCAGAGAAGGAGTTCAAAATGTACACAATTAAAATAATCTGCAAGATCAGTTCCAAGATGGTGGCCTAGAGGGATGCAATGTTCTTACTCTCTCCAGGATCCGGGTTCAAAGTAGTGGAAATGCTGTTTCTCAGTGAGTTTTTAGAGGACACCCAACAGCTGCCTACATGCAGGAACTCCACTCACTGGCCTGCAGGGTCCCCAGGCCCTAGAGTTTGCACAGGACAATAGCCGCAAGCTGGTGCAGAACCCCACCCGTGCACTCTGATGCAGAACTCTGACCGAATGCCTGTGCAAAACCTGCTCCTGCACAAATTCCCTGGCTCCAGTGCCCACACATCCCACCCACACAGGACCCCTAGCTGTTGCTCCCCTGTGGGACTCCCGGCTCCCATGCAGGACTCCTGGCTGCTGCTCTTGTGTGGCTCTCCATATACCAGGGAGGAACCTCCCTGTTTCCCTACACCTGGGGACAGGAGCTAGAGACAAATTTTTACTTCTGCACAGCACACCACAGAGCTGCATCTCTGAATATGTCAACCAATACCACCGCCCGGTCTGGCCCTTCACCTTATCTCTGAAGCAGATAGCTTTGTGAGACTCCAGCTTCACCATCTTTGACCTGAGCAGGCAGATACCAGTAAGCAACAGACAACTCCACCTACTGGAAGAGAAGGGAAGAAATCTTGTTTATTTACATTGAGACATATTATTTTATATTTTTTCCTTCCATTCCTTTTACTCTCTCTCTTTTCTTCCTTTCCTTTTCTTCTTTTCTCTCCTTTTTTCCTTTGATGCCCTCACATCCCCAACATTTGTGAAACCAAGTATATTTTACGCATTAGGCTACTGTGGACCGGGATATCTGATTAGTATATTACAGTTGTATTATATAATCTTGTAACTTCCACCTGTACATGTTTTATTTTTCTTAATTTTTATGTCTCCTTGTTAGTTGTACTCTATTTTCTGCCTACTAACTGGTCTTCGCCAAATCTCTTTCTCTTTTTTCTACTATCAGCCAACTTCTTTTGAATTCTTCTTTCATGCTTTCTAGGATCTAATAACTATATCCTCACTTCCTAACTCCCTAACATCTCATCCTACATCCAACCCCTGCTTCTCTCTAGCCTACCAGCAGAAACTGTAGACCCTTGTACAAACCTACTGTTTATATAATAGACGCTTATTGAACTAATACTTTCTGTATATTGTGACAAAGCCATAAAGTATTTAGAAACTACTAGGAGCTACTTGGTTTAAAACTATATATTGTTTGTATTGAGACATGTCAATATTGGTCTCCCCTTTAAAGGAGAGATATTGGAAGCCTGTGGGGAATCTATAAGCCTATAGGATAAAAACTATAACAGCTTGGATCTGAAATGCTAGAAGGGAAGACACACAAACAAAATGAAAAAACAAGGGAAGAAAGTGTCTCAAACAAACCAAGATGCTACATTATTAGAATCCATGGTCAGCACAGTAGAATAGAAAAAATGTTAGAGAAGTTCAGGATGTACATAATTAAGATGTTATGTGAATTAAAGAATGATATGAGCAAGCCCAGTCAGCAAAAGATCACTTTGATAAAGACCTACAATAGGCAAATACAGGAAGCAAAAGATTACTTCAATAAGGAGATAGACATTCTGAAAAAGAACCAAACGGAAAACCTCAAAATGAAAGAAACAATAAACCAAATTAAAAACTCAATAGAAAGCATCACCAACAGATTATATCACTTGGAAGACAGAACCTCAGACAATGAAGACAGGATATTTAATCTTGAAAACAGAGTTGACCGCACAGTTAAGACAGTAAGAAACCATGAACAGAACATCTAAGAATTATGGGATAACATGAAAAGACCATATTTAAGAATTATTGGGGTAGAGGAAGGCATAAAATTTCAAACCAGAATGAGCAATTTATTCAATGAAATAATATTAGAAAATTTTTTAAACATGAAGAATGAATTGGACAATCAAATACAAGAGGCTTACAGGACACCAAATTACAAAATCACAACAGATCTACACCAAGACACATCATAATGAAAATGCCTAGTATTCAGAATAAGGAGAGAAACTTAAAAGCCACAAGAGAAAGGAATCAGATTACATACAGGAGGAAACCAATTAGAATCTCTGAAGACTTCTCAGCCTAGACCCTTAAAGCTAGAAGAGCTTGGAACAACATATACCAAGCTCTGAAAGACAATGGATGCCAACCAAGAATCTTATATCCAGCAAAATCAAGTTTTAGATTTGACAATGAAATAAAAACCTTCAAGATAAACAAAAATTAAAAGAATTTACAGCAAGAAAGCCTGCACTACAGAACATTCTTGGCAAAATATTACATGAGGAGGAAATGAAAAACAACAATGAAAACCCAAAAAAGGAGGAACACTACACTAAAGGAAAGTCCAATCAAAGGAGAAACCCATTCAGATTTAAAACTAAAAATAAACCAAAATGTGTGGGAATACAACCATGTCCCAATAATAACAATGAATGTCATGGCCTAACCTCAGCAATTAAAAGACGTAGACTGGCAGATTGGATTTTAAAAAAGACTCAACAATATGCTGCCTCTAAGAGACTCATCTTATAGAAAGAGACACTAACAGATTGAAGGTGAAAGGATGGGAAAAAATGTATCACTCACATGGACTGCATAAACATCCCTCCTCATACCAGATAAAGTGGACTGCAAAACAAAGTTAGTGAAAAGAGATAAAAAAGGTCATTTCATACTGCTCAAGGGAATCATACATCAACAAGACATAACAATCTTAAATATCTATGCCCCAAACAATGGGGCAGCCATGTATGTCAAACAAACCTTTCTCAAATTCAAGAATCAAATAGATCACAACACAATAGTACTGGTGACTTTAACACACTTCTGTCACCACTGGATAGATCATCTGAACAAAAACTAAACAAAGAATCTACAAAACTCAATAGAACAATCAATAATCTAGACTTAACAGACATATATAGAATATTCCATCCTTCAACAAGCAAATACACTTTTTTCTCAGCAGCACGTGGATCCCTCTC
This sequence comes from Geosciurus inauris, assembly GCA_004024805.1. Classification (NCBI taxonomy): domain Eukaryota; kingdom Metazoa; phylum Chordata; class Mammalia; order Rodentia; family Sciuridae; genus Geosciurus; species Geosciurus inauris. The sequence continues at coordinate 40,220 of PVHX01000985.1, read as the reverse complement.
CAAAATAGATCATATGCTAGGCCACAGAGCTAATCTTAGCAAATACAAAAAAATAGAGATACTATCCTTCATTCTATCTGACTATAATGGAATGAAATTAGAAATTAATGACAGTTTAAAAAAAAGAAGCTACTCCAACACCAGGAGACTCAATAATATGCTACTGAATGACATATGCATAACAGAAGACATCAGAGAGGAGATAAAAAAGTTTTTAGAGGTAAATGAGAATCCTGATACAACATATCAGAATCTCTGGGACACTATGAAGGCAGTGCTAAGAGGAAAGTTCATTGCATTAAGTTCATTCACTAGAAGAAAATAAAAGTCAACAAATCAATGACTTGACAGTACATCTTAAAGCCCTAGAAAAAGAGGAAAAACCAAAACCAAAAGAAGTAGAAGACAGGAAATTACTAGAATCAGGGCTAAAATCAATGAAACTGAGACAAAGGAAAACAACAATGGCATGATATTGACACCAAAGCAGACATGCAGACTAGTGGTACCGAATAGAAGACACAGAGACAAACCCACATAAATAGTTATCTCATACTAGTTTTTGACACTAGACAAAGGTGCCAAAAACATACATTGGAGAAAACATAGCCTCTTCAACAAATGGTGCTGGGAAAACTGGAAATCCATAAACAGCAAAATGAAACTATACTCCTATCTCTCTCACCATGCACAAAACTCAACTCAAACTGGATTAAGGACCTAGGAATTAGAACAGAGAACCTGCATCTAATAGAGAAAAAAGTAGGCCCAAATCTTTATCACTTTCAATTAGGCCTCAACTTCTTTAACAAAACTCCTAAAGCACAAGAAATAAAGAATCAATAAATGAGATGGATTCAAACTAAAAAGCTTCTTTTCTGCAACAGTAGTGATCAATGAGGTAAAGAGACTGCCAACATTCTGGGAGCAAATATTTGCCACATGCACATCAGATAGAGCACTAATCTCCAATAAAAAATAAATAAATAAATAGATAAATAAAAATCTTTCTTTTTTTAATAAATAAATAAAAAACTTAACAACAAAAAAACAAATAACTCAGTCAATAAATGGGCTAAGTTGCTGAACAGACACTTCTCAGAAGATATACAGTCAAGAAACATATAAAAATATATTCATCATCTCTAGAAATTAGAGAAATGCAAATCAAAACTACTCTAAAATTTCATCTTATGCCAATCAGAATGACGATTATCAAGAATACAAACAACAATAAGTGTTGGCGAGGATGTGGGGGAAAAGGCGCACTTGTACATTGCTGTTGGGACTGCAAATTGGTGCAACCAATGTGGAAAGCAGTATGGAGATTCTTTAGAACACTTGGAATGGAACCAGCATTTGACCCAGCTATCCCACTCCTTTGTGTATACCCCAAACTTAAAAACAGCATACTACAGTAACATAGCCACTTCAATGTTTATAGCAGCACAATTTACAATTACTAAACTGTGGAAGCAATTTAGATACTGTTCAATAGATGAATTGATAAAGAAACTGTGGTATATATACACAATGAAATATTACTCAGCATTAAAAGAGAATAATATTATGACATTTGCAGATAAATGGATGGAGTTGGAGAATATTATGCTAAGCAAAATAAGCCAATCCCAAAAAACCAAAAGTCTAATGTTCTCTCTGATAAGTGGATGTTGATCCATAATTGGGGAGGGAGCATGGGGAAAATGGAGGAACTTTGATTGGGCAAAGGGGTAGTAGGGGAGGAGAAGGGTCATGAGGGCAAGAAAGATGATGGAATAAGATAGACATCATTACCCTAGGTACATATATGTCATTACCCTAGGTACACAGATGGTGAGACTCTACATTATGTACAACCAGAGAAATGAAATGTTGTGCTCCATTTGTATAAAATGAATCAAAATGCATTCTGCTGTCATGTATACCTAATTAGAATAAATTTTTAAAATGCTATGTAATTAATACAAAATAAATAATTATTTTACCTGGCTTTTATTATATTATTATTAAACATAATAGCTCCATTATGAAATAAATTTCAGAGTATACGTTAGAATTATTATAGAACACAAAATAATTTCAAAGGCAAGGGGCTTGAACTAAATTTCTATTGTAACTAGAACAAGTTTTATTTCTTTGCTAAGCTATTTGGTTTATATCCTAATTCCTTAATTTATAAAATAAGATACATTATGTTGCAGAGGTTTATTATAATGCAAACTAAAGTAATCTTAAAATCCAATTATTTTAGAGAGCAAATATAATGTAATGGAAAGAGGATGTAATCTATGAATAAACAAATATTTTATTTCATCTTTGTTGTAAGTCAGTTATCACTAATAATACTGCATAACATACCACCCTGAAAGTAGGTAGAATACAATAATTGATAAATTGGTGTTAACCTCTAGGCTGGAGTTGGCTAGGTATGTTTCCACACTATATACTGGGCTCTGTTCTGATCTGCTGTTTTCTATCTTTTGAATGCATTTTTATTCTAATGACAGAAGCACAATATATTAAGCCCAACTGTACATTTATCAATTGATATCTTATTAACAGATATCATAACATAAAGTGAAATTCTAGTAAGAAGGAATAACTCTACCAACCATCAAACCAAAGTAAATTATATGAGCTGGGAAGGGTAACTCCCCACATAGTTGTGGTAAGAAAGAAATAAAATGTCATGTGAACACATTGTAAGTAATGTAATATTCATTTAATAAATGTGTATGTATGTGTTCATTCCAATGACAATTAAATAAGGGAAAGATAAGAATGATTAATATCACACCACTTTCTTTTGGAAATTGATCTACCTGTGTTTAAGAGTTAGAGGTGAAGATTGATGTCAGTGCCATCAGAGATATGAACAATACCAGCATATTCTGTATTCATCTAAACTCAAAGATTAGAAAGTTAAAGTCCCATCCAAAAGGCACATGTGATGCCTCCTTCTAGCAGATTATAACAAAGTATATCTCTGACTTTCCTCATTGACTTATTTCTTTTGTATTGAGAACTCATATACACTAATTACGAAACTAATGGATGAGTCAATGGACTCCCCTTAATAAATATTTTTTATAGTAGGATCTTGTAGAAAAGTTGAAAATATAATTCATGCCAGGTTGTCTTGCATAAAAAAGCACTTGATAAGGGGTAATATAAATTCATCAAAGGTTCACATTCTCTTACTTAACATAAGTCTGCTTCAGTTTACTATTTTGCTCCAATTAACTTGATAATTTTATAGGAGATTATACTACCACAAAATATGTAAACTATACATAAGATATACAAAGAGCTCTTTGGACAGCCAATTGTATTTAATTTCCTTGTAGATAGTCTACATGGGCTGGTGTGAAGCACGGGAGCAGGACCCCCTCCAAGATCGTGTGTACTCTCCAACTTTTCTAGCCCTGAGGGGCTCATGTCTATACAAGTTTCCAGCACCTCCGGTAAGTATCTTTATCCAGAAATATGGGTTTCCCCAATTTTGTCACAACAGATTGACACTATCTGAATAATATTGAGTAAAGTACTAGTGGTATATTTCAAAAATAAGGTACAGAAAAGAATACAAACCAACACCAAACTTCCTGAAATAGCTTGCTAAGTATACATATTCTTGCATTATTTGTTTTCTAAACCCTGAAAAATTTGAAAGATGTTTCTGTTTAGATATTGAATGTGATATATAATGAACAAAATCCTAATGCTGATAAAAATCCCATGAAGACATCACAAAGGGAATTTCAAGATATATTTCCAAGCTATTGCACTGTATTTTGCTTATTAAATACAGATTAGAAACTCATGTGCTAAAAATGAATAAAAGTAGAGTGATTTTAAGGATTGTTCATAGATTAATGAACACTCATATTATTAATCTCATATTTTGAAAGAGACTTTTAAGTGCCCATTTAATATACTTGACATAAACAAATAAGCACTTGGTAAATGCAAATGTAAAAATTGTTAAAGTGTGTAGGAGGAACACATTCTCTATTAAAGCTAAGTCAGGGTTTTACTAACCATAAGTTTTCAATTCATATTTGAGTTTCTGTTAACAAATTAAAGTGAACAAACTTGAGAATGATCACATTTCCCTAGTTGATGCTTAGTCTATCTCAACTTAGTGAAACTTCTGTAATGTTGAAAGTTTAAATTAGAATGTTTTATCCTTGGTAAAAATCAAAATACATTCTGTTGAGCTATCAGTTATACTATCAAAACTTCTTTGTGTAGATATTCCTAGATCAAATATATGGCATTTTTGACAATCTATATTCTATACTCTGGGATTTGTACTAAATATGTATGAATACCTATTGTAAGGAAAGTCTTGCTTCTGGAAACATGTACTTTATAGAAAAAGAGACATTCAATAAATATTTATTGACTATAAATACTAAATGCCAGTCCATTCACTTTCAGATCAAATAATACAGATTATCTGGGAATTTTCAAATACGACATGCAACTATTTTGAATGTTTCTACATGAAATTTGAAGTGCAAAAACACAAAGATTTATACTTTTGCTACAGTCTTAACTAAATAATCTTATGATTAGACAGACAAATCTATTTCAAACATAAGTAAGCAAATCAATTTCTTTTTGGTGCTGATGTTTTCAGAGTATCCTAAGCCATCTTGGAATAACCTCCTAACTAAATCATGTCTAACTAAATCATTTAACTTTAAATCATGTCTTTTAAAAATTGAGGTTGGGGGGCTGGGATTGTAGCTCAGCGGTAGAGCGCTTGCCTTGCAGGTGTGAGGCCCTGGGTTTGATCCTCAGCACCACATACAAAGCAATAAAATAAAGACATTGTGTCCATCTACAACTAAAAAAAAAAAAAATTTAAAAAAAATAAAAATAAAAATTGAGGTTGGTGCTAATATCTCATATCCTCTGTATTTGAGTGATGGCAAACCAAGAAAAAATTATATATGTGGAATATAAATACTTTACATAGATAATATACACATTATTTATAACAAAAAATAACTGTGGGTAAAATGGAAATTGTTCCATAAAACATAAAATGTTTGTTGGAAAAGGAAGAGAATAGTGATAAATCAAAATTATTCAAGGAACCCTTATGAAAAAACTTCCCAAATAGAGAGGCTGAAAGATCTGTGAAAGTTTCACTTATCATGGACCATTTTATGAAAATTAAATTAGAAGGAATAGGAGCTCCTTTTCTAAAACAAATGACATTTTTCTCGTATTTTAAAGGTGACTACCTGGGACTGGACTCGAGCAGAGAAAACATTCTCAGTTTATGAGATTATGTGCAAGATTCTCAAGGTATGAGCAATAAGTAGTAGTTATTTTCATGGTGCTTCCACAGAAAACGGTGGTTCTGGTCTCATAGTTACTTTCTGAAAATGAGCAATCCATGGATATAAGAGAAAGAAAATATTGAGACAAAGACAATAAAGTGTATGTATGTACACACATATATATATAATAAAAGAAAATACAGAATGCAGAAAAACACAGAGGCTTAAGTAACTCATAATCATACACTATACTTCCTCAGTTGTAGAGGGAACAAGGAGATGCTTTGTAGGAGTCCATTCAGGAAAGGTAGAAAGAAACTGAATTAAAACTTGTTAGAAATATTTTTCCCCTGGGAAAAATACAAGAAAAAGTTTAGATAAGACCTGAAATTAGAAAAAATATAGAAAACATTAAGCTTCTCCTACACTAATCTCCCTCCCATGTAACTGAGATTATAGTATCCACAATCAGGTACAGCTTGTATTTTTTATGTTGGTATCTGACAAATTCTCTGAGGATCTGAAAAAACATACAATTATCATAAATCAATTAAGTTTCCACGTGATATACAAAATTATTGCAGAACAGGTCTCTATGAATTCTGTAAAATTCCAAATGATTTCTGCCACCTTTTTAAGAGTTAAAATAGGAATAAACTAAAGAATAATGCATTTCAGTTTCTTTATTTTAAAAATTATTTCATTGGGTATTTTTTTAAAGTCTATAACATGACAATATGAGATGCATGTAGGTAGTGAAAAATTTATATCCATAATGTGCATAGTTAACAATTTATTTTTGGTTTTGTAGCAATATCAGCTAAAATCTATTCACTTAGCATGATTCCATTATACTTTATGACTTTATTAACTAGAGTCCTAGACTTGTTCAATGAACATATTTGCTTCTTTGTATCCTCTGATCTATACCTCCCCACTTATACCCACTTCCTATCCCTGGTAAACACTTGTTACATATTTCTAAATATTTAAATTATTGTTTTGGGACATTTTATTTCAGATTTCACATATGAGTGAGGTTATGAAATATTTTTCTTTTTGATTCTGTCTTTCACTTAGCATAATGTCCGTTAAACTCATTGATGTTATATCAGATAGAATCTCATTGTTTATCAGGGATGAAAAATATTCCAGTGTAAATATGTGCCAGGTTCTTTATCCATTTGTGCATCAATAGATTGTTGATACTTGAGTTGTTTCCACATCTTGGCTATTGTTAACACTGCTGGAATAAGCATGGGAGTGAAGGTATTTTATCAGATAGTGGTTACATTTCTCTTAGTTATATGTCCAAAGTAGGGATTGATGCGTCATGCGGTAGTTCTATTTTTACTTTTTTTTTCTTTTTGAGATACCTGTACTATTTTACCTAATGGCTATAATCATCTGAATGCCCACCAGCTGTGTACCAGAGTTTCCTTTCTTCCACACTTCATTATTTGTTGACTTTTGGGTATTTGATAATAGCTATCATAATAGGTGTGAAGTTGACTTTCATAGTGGCTATGATTTGCATTTTCCTGATTACTAATGATGTTGAGTATTATTTCATATATCTCTAGCCATTTTTATGTCTTTTTGTAGAAATGCTTAGTCAGATCTTCTGCCCATTTTTTTTCTATTTTATTTTTCTTTATTGACACATACTACTTATACATCCTTATAGGGTATATATTGGTAATTAAATGCATGTACACAATGTGTAATAGTAAAATTAGGGTATTAAGCCCTTCTATGTCTTCAAACTTTTATTGTTTTTATGTGTTAGGGCTTTCATTGTTTTTTGATATACACAACAGTCTGTTACAAGCAATAGTTGCCCTACTGTGCAACAGAAAAACTGAAACTATTTCCTCCTCTGTAGTTGTGTTTTGCTGCTCCTTGATTAAATTTTTTCCATCTCACTCTGCTTCTTAGTCTCTAGTGACCACTGTTCCATTCCATTCTTTTTATTTTCCATAAGTGAGTGACAATATGTGGTATTTGTCTTTGTGTGTCTGGCTAATTTCACGTAATGTAGGGATCTACACTGGCTTCTTTTGCCCATTTTTACCTTTTTTAAAAATTTTGAATGTTGACTTTTATGATTTATTTACACATGTCTCATTTTAACCCCTTCTCAGATACCTGGTATATAAAATATTCCTTCTCAATCTATAGCTTGCCATTTAATTTTGTTGATTGTTTTCTTTGTTGCAGAGAAGCTTTAGTTTTATGTGGTCCCCTTTATTTATTTTCAATTTTGTGGTTTGCATTTTTGATGTGATATCTTTAAAAATCATCATGGCCAATGTCCAGAGGTCTTCTCCTTCTGTTCTCTTTCACAGATTTGATAGTTTCTGGTCTTATATTTAGATATTTTATCCATTTGTGTGTTGAGCTCTGTGCATGGTATAAAAATTCATTTTATTTTATTTATTTGTTTGTTTGTTTATTTTGATGTAAGAATACAGTTTTCCTAGCACTATTTAATGGGGAAATCATCTTTTACCCATTATATCTTTTGTGTGCCTTTGTCAAAAATTAGTTGACAATGTGTGTTTGGTCTCCTGGTCTCTCTCTTGTCTGTTCCATTGATCTAATTGTTTTTTCATTCCAGTACCATCCTGTTTAATGACAGTAGATTTGTAATATAATTGAAAATCAGGGAGTATGGTCTCTAACTTTGTTTTTCTTTATGAGAATTATTTGGATCATTTGGAATTTTTTATTATTACATATGAAAGTTTAAGATTATATTTCCTTTTTATGTGAAGAAGGCTACTGGAAATCGATATGGATTGCATTGAGTCTGTATGTTGTATTGTGTAGTATGAACATTGTAACAATATTAATTCTCATTCATGAGTATAGGGCACATTTGCACTAACTTATCTTTTCTTCAATGTGCTTAATTTCTGAGAAGTCTATTTCTTCATTTTCATTTTTTATTTTACTTATTTGAATCTTTACTTTTTTCATAGTTAGAATAATTGAGTTGATAGTTCATTAATTTTTTCAGAAACATAACTCTTAGTTGGACTGATTCTTCCTATGGATTTTCTGTCCTCTGTTTGATTTATATTCAAAATTTCATTATGTTCTTCCTTCAACTAATTTTGCATTTAGTTTGCTTTTATTATTTTGGTTATTTGAAGAATAATGATAAATTATTTATTGGGATTTTCTTCTTTTGCACATAGGCATTTATTACTATAAAATTATCCCTTATCATGGCTTTTGTTGTAACTCATAAGTTTGGGTATGTTGTGTTTTCGTTGTCATTTGTCTCAATATAATTTTCTGTTTTTCTTTCTTCTTTGGCATACTAAATGTTCTGGAGCATGTTATTTAACTTCCAAATATTTAATAACTTTCCAAGGTTTATTCTGTTAGTACATCAGGTTTTATAGCATTTTGGACTGAAATGATTGCAGATATGATTTTAACCCTCTTAAATTTGTTAAGGCATGTTTTATGGACTGATATATGATTTGTCTTGGGGAATGTTCCATGTGTATTGGAGAAAAAGGTGTGCTCTGTTGCTGTTGGCTGAAGACTTCTATATATGCCATGTCATTTGATCAAAAGTACAATTTGAGTACTGTATTTCCTTATTAGTTTTCTGTCTAGTTGATCTATTCATTGTTGAATGTGGTATGGATAACCCTAGATTATTATATTACTATCTATTTCTTCTTGTCCATAGATACTTGCTTTATGTATTCATAAGATCCAATATTTGGTGCATTTATAATTGTTATGTCCACTTGATGAATTGGAAATTTTATCAAATGTATATTTAAACAGTGAACTTCTTTGTGTCTTGTGATAACTTCTAACTTGGAGTATATTTTACCATCGATAAGTATAGATATTTCCATTCTTTTTTGGTTACTATTTGCATAAAATGTATTTTTCTACTTTCTTCACTTTGAGTTTATGTATTGCTTTACAAGTTAAGTGTGTCTTTTATAGTCAGATCTTCTTAAATTACAAGATTTATTTGCATTTATATTTATTTTTGATACGTAAGAACTTACAATTGCTGTGTTGTCATTTATTTTTCCTTTCTTTTCATAAATTTTTTTAGTTGTTAATGGACTTCATTTATTTATATATGGTGCTGAGAATTGAACACAGTGCCTCACACATGCTAGGCAAGCACTCTACCAATGAGCCACAAACCCAGCGCTCTATTTTTCCTTTTTTTGCATCTCTTGTTTTCCTGTCTTTTGTGTCATGGTGATAGTTTTCCTTGTTTTTAAGCATTGTTTCCACTTTCTTTATCATTTGTATATGTGTGCTATTTTTTGCATTGTGTCTTGTCTCGCGGGGGTCACAGAGTCTGTGTTTGGCCCGCGTGCACACCTGCACATGTGTGTGCACTGTGTGTCTGTCGCGGCACGTGTGTGCCACTCTGCAATGGCCAGGAGCACAGGCTGTGAAGTCACACAGGTGCAGGGCCCCGCCCCAACCCTCCTGAGCTTTTAAAAGGCTTATATGAGGCTTATAAAAAACATCTTTCAGTTATAATCTACAATTTTAAGCTGAAAACAACAGCTTGTTGCTTATAAAAACTCTGAACTCTTACTCCACACACACAGTTTTTATTTTTATATTGTGAATTTTGTAATCACTAATTGTAACCTTGGTTATTTTTGACGGTTTTCTACTCTTAAACTAGACTATGTATGATTTATACACCACAGTTACGGTATTGGATTGTTCTGTATTTGACTTCATTTTTGAAAGACCACCTTGTTACAGCTATTATTTTTGGTTAGCAGGGTTTTTTTTTTTTTTCTTTCAGATTTTTAAATATATCATCCCATGCTCTATGGGCTTGCAAACTTTCTGCTGAGAAATCGGATGGCCCAGAGGATCCTCTTATTTGTGACTTGACATATTTTTCTTTTCTTTTCTTTTTTTACCTTTCTTTGTCTCTGAATTTTGATCATAAGATGTCTCAGAGTAGATCTCAACTGGGGACCATTTGAGCTTCATGTATCCAAAGATGTTGAAATTTTTCAGCAATTATTTTATTAAAAGAGCTTTTTGTCCTTTATTCTGTCACTTCTTCTAGAATTACCAGAATGCAAATATTTGTCCATTTAGTGGTGTCCCATGTGTCCTGTACACTGTCTTCATTCCTTTTAATTCTTTTTATTTCCTCTGATTAAGGCATTTTTCAAACGACTCTATTTTATAGTTTACAGATTCTTTCTTCTGCTTGATTTATTCTGACATTGAAACTCTAAAATGCATCTTTATTCCATTAACTGAATTCTTCAACTCAAGATTTATGCATAATTATTTTTGTCCTTGTTGAGTTTCTAATTCAGATCATGAATTGTTTCCTTGATTTCTTTGAACTGTGTATTTTCTTATATCTCACTTGTTTGCCTCATATCTATTATTTCATATTCCTTTTCAAATAATTCATAAATTTTTCATTTCTTTGGGGTCAGTTACTAGAGAATTACTGTGCTCCTTTGGTGGAGTCATGTTTCCTCACTTTTTCATGTTTCTTGTGTCCCTGAATTGATGTCCATGTATCTGATTCCAAATTTTACAAATGGGCTCTTGTAGGGAAAGAGTTTTACCTACATTCCTTCACCTGATGCCTGATGGTGCTGGTGGGACAGAGTATAGTACCCTGAGTTCCATGTGGATGTAGTGATGTGGTCTATGATCTTCTTCAGTTAATCATTGTTAGTAATGACCGTGCTGACGGTGGCTGTGTAAGATAGTAGTATAAGGGTTTTGGTAGACCTTCTATTCTTGTATTTAACACAGTGGGAAATACTGTATTGGTATTCAGTGTGACATGGCTCGCAGGCCTCCAAAACAACACTGAGATCCAGGAGTCAGGTGCTTGGAACAGCTGTTAAAATAGGTTGTTGGGCTCAGAGACTTTCAAAACGATTGAGCACCTTTGAATGAGGTGCATATTTGCTCTCCACAGCACAAATGATTGTGCTTCTCCTACTAAGAGAATCTATTACTATGAGGCACACCTAGCAACTCAGATCCAGAGTTTGATATAAGTTGTGGTTCTGACCCCGGGATTCAGGACATAACGCTGACACAGCATGGAAAGAAAGGGATCCTCTAGAGGCTCAGTTCCAAGGAACAGCCTATAGATGTAATTCAGGAGCCAGAACCAATAAGACATGGGGTTTTATGCAATGGAAACTTGGAATGGTGGAACAGGAGCATAAACTAGGCTCTGTGAGGTCAGGTAGGGTATCAGCAAGATTCCAGGAATAGTGAAGTACCACTGTAGCTCAGGAAGCAGTAACTACATTCTTGAGAGTGGGATGCCTCAGCAGATCCAGTTTCAGGTAGGCTGGTGCCATGACACTGTGGCCTGGAGGATGTGATGGCTCAGCTCAGCTAAAGCCGTGATTCCCAGGGAAATGAGCCCCCGCCCCCCATATCTGTTTAGCCCTATAAGGTGGAGCTACATGGGTCAACAACCCCTTTGGATACGTGAGGATGGAGCTCTGTGTACTGGGAGGTGGAAGAGTGCTTCTGTGCCAGAGGCTTAAAGCCACTAGAAGTTGGGGTGCTGCCTTGACAGTGACACGGCTAGGATGAGAGAACAACAGCTCCATTACACCTGAGGCCTAAGGTCACTGGAGGGGGTGATGAGGCACTGCATGTGCTCTGGGGCAAACCTGTTCCCCTGTGCTGGAGGTCCGAGGTCATCTGGAGAGTGGTGCTCCCTCATTTGAGGTACAGGAGATGTGAGTGCTCCAATTGATTAATGTTCTGGGTTCCCAGGTAGAGAGGCACCATTTTACTTGACCTTAAGAGGAGAGTGATCAATAATTGGAATGAGGGATGACCTGCTTATGGTAGTCTAGTCCTAGAGTGTAAGGTAGAGCAGCAGGTCAGCTTGCTACTGGGTGGGCAGTGTTGACCTTTGCAATGGCTACCTACCCTAGAAGCAGACACCGCTCCAATACTGGCTCTCATTCCAAGATGGCTTAGCACAGTAGCAGCATAGTCCCAGGTAGAAGGGGATATTTCAGCTTCTCTAATGGTAGCTCAGCCTGTGAACTCTTGGGAGACCCTTCAGCTACTTTCAAAGCCTATCAGAATAGCATGAATCTCTCGTAGTGAAGACTTTGGTATCTTTAGAGATAAAAGAGGTTGTTTGCATTCTCTTGCTTACCTGTTTCTTCAGGGAAAGACCCTCATGGTTTCAAGTTGATCCCAAGAAAAGCAATGAGGTGGAAGGAGCAAAGGGTTTTATTTCTTCATGTATATAGCCATCCTTTGCCTCTGTGCTCTACAGGATTCTAGTTGCTTCTTTTTTTCTTCTTTTTTTTGTGATTCTGGTTGAAACATAGGTATTTATTCTTTGTTTGGGGTTTTGTTGGAGTGGGGATGGAAAAAAATAGGAACTTTTTTGGCCATCTTGCTGTGGCCTACAAGTACCACAGATGCTTAATAAAATCATTCCTTATCATCATTCTTATTTTTGTAATCAAGGAGAATTGTGTTTGCTATGTTTTATGTTAGATATTTATCCGCCTCCTAAGTACTCATTAACATAGAAAATCCTGGAACATTTACATATAACCAAATGTGTCAAAACTCTCTAAAGTCAGAGTAGCAAGAATATAATTATCTCAAAAATGTTTCTAAATATTTTCCTCACACAGAACCTTAGATTAAACCCAAAGTTATCCACAGTGCAAGATCTTATGAAAATATGATTTATTCATTAATCAATACTTTGCCTGGTTTAAGTACTATATTGGGACTAATTGTTGAAGAGTGATCTGAAATACTTGAGGTTTTGTTAACAGAAAGTAAGATGTAACAGCATATGAAGAAGAGGTCCAACCCAAACCTAGTTTAATGAAAGAATTATCAAATCTGCTACTGAATTGAGTTCTAAATGTATATTTGTAGCAAAATAAGTAATAGAAAGAAAGAGAGAGGGCATAGAAGAATGGAAGGAAGAAGCAGGGAGGAAAGGAGAAAGTTGGACCCCAGAAATCAATCACTTCAACAAATGTTTTTGTGTACTTCCTATCCATACACTAATTACTTTTTCACAGGAACAATATAGAATGTGTTTCTGTATTCATTTTTAGACAAATTATTTCCCAATCATTCTCAAAGTAGCTAAGTTGTTTTATAATACCCTATTAAAAATAGCCTATTTAAATTTAATATATTTCATTATAATATTTTAAGTAGAGATGATTTTAAAAGAATTAAAATTATGTATACCACTCTAACATCTACAGGCACTAAATATTTTACTTCTCCTTTACATATTATTTGGAAAAAATAGGATTATGCAATTTGTGACCTGTGTTTTAATATAAACACCTGCTTTGAATGTTTTTGATCAACTGTCAATTAATCTTCACAAGAAAACCCCAATAACTTTATAGATTTTTTCTAACCCATTTATCTGCATTAATTTAGTTAATCTTTTAATTTGACATTTAGTTTATTTTCCCATTTGCTCTGAGGTGTATCACAGCAATTATTATGTTTTATTTAGCAGGAAATTGTTAATTTTTATTATATGCAAAGTAACTTAAGCACTTGTTATAAGGCTGCAAAAATGGAAGAAAGTTCCTTTTTTACACTATCTTCATTTTATTAGAGTAGCATAATGTTAAGTAAATAAATAGACAAGTGTTATATTTTTGGTATTAGTTGTCCTCTGAAAAGCTCATGTGTTAATGCAGACATGTTCAGAAGCAAAATGATTAGAGTATAAGAACCCTAATGTAACCAGTGTATTAACCTATTTTATGAATTAATAATTTGAATGGGTTACTGGATGGTAGCTGGAGGCAGATGAGGCATGGCTGGAGAAAGTAGGTCACTGGAATCATGTCACTGAGAATATTTTATTCCTAGCTTCTCATGCTCTCTGCTTCCTTATTGTCATGAGGTGAACAGCTTTCCTCCACTATACCTTTCACCATGAAATTCTGCCTCATGTTGGGCCAAGAGCAAGAGTCAGTCTACCATGGACTGTGATATTTAGAAGTATGAGCCCCAGGCCAGGTGTGGTGGCTCACACCTGTAATCCCAGCACTTTAGGAGGCAGAGACAGGAGAATGGGGAGTCTCTAAATAAAACACAAGATGGAGCTGGGGATGTGGCTCAGTGGTAGAGTGCCTCAGTTATTTTGGGAACAGCAATGAAAAGTTGACTAATAAAGAAAAATAATAACTAGCCAGGAATTGATATTTGCTCATAGATTTTTATGCAAAATCTGTCATTCTATTAAATCTAGATTTTGAGTTTTTAAATCCTGTGTAGAAAAATATTTTAATACATTGAAAATATTAGAGTTTTATATCCAAATTCCCTCCTACAAAAGCAATAGAAGCTTATACAGTTATCACCTATTTTTGAGAGTGCTTATATATTTGCATTCCAACCAAATTAAAATCAAAGAGGACTTCTTATTTTAATTTTCTGTGTAAGATTCACCATAAACCTACATGTTAGCTATATTTTCATTGCTGTGACCAAAATACCTGACATTAACAACTTAGAAAAGGTGTTCATATTTTTTTGTTTGTTTTGTTTTGTTTGGGCTCATGGTTTCAGAAATCTTTGTCCATGTTTAACAAACTCCATTGCTCTGGGCCTGAGATGAGGCAGAACATCATGAAATAAAAGTGTGTAGGAGCATAGCTATTTAGTTCGTGGCAGTTAGAAAAGAAAGAGGGAGGGAGGGGATGCGGGAGAGGGAGAGGGAGGAAGAGAGAGGAGGAAGAAAGAATGGAGTCAGATACAAGATATAGTTCCCAAGGTTACAAATCTAGTGACTTACCTCCACCAGCCATGTTCACCTATTTTTAATTATCTCCTAGTAGTTCATTTGAATTATTAATCCCTGGAATGGATTAATCCACTGATGAGGTTATAGATGTCAAAATCCAATATTTTCATCTCTGAACATTTCTTCACTGTCCAACACATGCATGTAGGAGAGATAGCAAAGATCATTAAGGCTTATAAGTTGCTTTGAGAAAGTTTTTATGTGGGTAATTGAGGACTGGAGATAAATGTCCTCAGATACTAAATAAAATATACATCTAATCTTCATTGTGATATAATAAGAAAGTTCTCTCACTATGAATGAACACAAAACTGTTGTTCTATATTTTATGGTATTACATTGTATATTGTGAGATACTTCTCTGAGGATTCATCTTTTCAAAGGGAAACTTCATGTAGTGTTTGATCAGAGGAGTGGACATTACAGTCAGTACTAACTGAATTATTTTCCTAAGCCACTAGATCACACTCTGGAGGCTCCTTTTGTGTCAGGATCACTGGTTAGGGGATGATTATGTTGAAAAGAAGGACAGAGTCAAATAGTTGGGGCTGGTGATCAATACTGAATGGGCATCTTCAGTAATCCCACCATCTACCACCATGATGTCCTATGTTAAGGAAATGGCATAAATTATAGACTGTTGTACCCAGAAACAAATCTCTTAGATGAGGCAAATTTAAAGGTAAATTTAAATATCTGGAACACTGAACATGAACATCTGTCCTGGGATGTTCAGTACATCTAAATGACACTAATCATGGAAATCCTGCATCTTCAGATGCATTGGTAATGAATCTACAGCAATAATAACAAAAATGAAGCTTACAATTATGTGCCATGTATTGTCCCAAGTGCTTTGTATATTAATTAGCTTAATATTTACAACACTACTATTAGTTAATTATTCTCATTTTGCAGATATAAAAACTGAGGAAAAGAAAGATTAAATAATAGCCCGAGAACTCCAATAAATATCAGAACTAAAGGTGTAAATTTTATAGTATCTCTCAATATTCTGTGTTGTTGCACACTGTAGTACATTGCCTCTTTTTCTGTCCATATAAACATTGATAAAATGGAAGAAAAAGGAGAGTCAGGGAAAGCCACCCTAATAATGATGAGAGAGCAAAATTTCAGAATAATAAAGGCCTGGGTAGCAAATGCTAATTCTGTTGCTAAATACATTAATCATCCTTTGCAAATACATTGGGCACTCACTATAAACTTAAATTTCTTTGTCAAATAAATGATGCAAAAGTTGTTGTGAAGATTAGCCATTGCTTAATTGAATTGAGTGAAATTTTATTTATTAATTCATATTATAAATATTTATTGAATATCATCTATGTGCCAAGCACTCCATTAGGTATTAAGGATCAATGCAACTGTAGAGGAGGGTTGAGCTTACAAAAATAGTATCTCATTAAAGAGTTTGGAATAGACGTTTTGGAGAATACTTTAAACACTAAACAGTTGCTAAAGGGCTGCTAAAAAGGAGTATGGAGTTTTGGAGAATACTTTAACTAAACTCTAATAGTTCCTAAACACGATGAGGTTTTATCTGGTTGGGGTTACTGAGAATGAGGAGGAGGTAGCATCTTGTACAGAGGGAAGGAGATGCAGATTGTCCAGGTGTAGCCTAACAGATGTATGTCATTTAAACATGAAAATATGTTCATGATGGTAGTTTGAGGTTGTCATTTGCTTGGGTGTGTGGTTTGTGCTGATGTTTGGATGGGGGAAGCTGTTAAAAGACCAAAAAGCATATTAACTTTATTTGAAGAATAGAAGTACAGCCACTGAATGATTTCCAGCACAACAAAAGACAAAGTTTGTTTTTTAAAAAAATTGTATTTAAGCTGATGTCTTCAGGCCACATTGCTCTTGGTATTGTCATTTTTTTCAGAATCTAGAAGAGGGGGAGATTGGTCAACAGATATTGTATATGATGTGCCAGATCCACTGTGAATGTGCAGCAATTCACAGATATGATGCTAAGTCACAGCATTGGGTACACTTCAACATTAGAGGCTCACTGGTAACTACCAAGAGCAATGTGACCAGCCATTACAGGAGGTGCCACTTATTCAATTTAGGGCCTTCACTAATTAAATGAATTTATAATAAAAATATGGTATTCAGCATGAGAGTTTCCTTAAAGTTCACAAAAAACCACAAATATTTAAAATACATGAGAAGTCTATTTTTTAAATTAACAAATCCCTTTAGTACCTTTCTTCCTACATGTTTTTGGGACTATGTATTCCTTAATCACTTCTTCATGTGTAAATAATTTTGCACTATCATCGTCTACTGGATGAATGTGTATCCTATGTTTTGTCAGATCAAGGTCACGTCCCTCCTACAGGACATGGACCTCAAGGTCCTTAGCTTAGTTCAAAACTGTATCACCTTTACCTTGTTCTGCAATTGAATTCAGAAATCCAATGGCAGATTCCTCCTAATGAGAGGAAAACAGGTCTCAGTTGCATGAAGTGGAGCCAGGATATACAGGTTTCCTGTTAAACAGTCATAAATGAGAAACACAGTAGGGAAGTATGGAATGTCTGCTTTCAGGGTAGCTGAGCTGCACATCACTGTTACAGAAATATACCTTTTAATATTATGTGGCCAGTAAAATCTGCAAAAGTAGAAGAACATTTTGTTTGTGGATATTTAAAAAGCTAATCTTGTCAGAGCTATCACTGAACATTAGAGAAAGCTCTCAGACTATAAAGATTATTTTAATTTTTTAAAATTTAAGACATTGCTTTACAGACTCATATTACATGTACTTATTTAAATTGTTTGATAAAAAAGGGCGATCAAGTGTAGTCATATTGATATTACTTTAAATCATCTTCAGAAAGAAAACTAATAAGAAGTTATGCCCTACTGTACCGAGGGAAGAAGTCTTTTGGACATGGGTAGATGGGAGATGTGAACAAGGGAAAGAGATTGACTAACTAAGTAGATGATGTTACAGGAAGGTGAAATAGGAGCCTTATTTCTGACTGTCATAAATGCTGAGAGTCATAAATGCTGAAAGAAAGAAGACTAGAGGACTGAATACATAGCTCAGTAAAAGCTCTTGCCTAACATGCATAAGGCCCTGGGTTGTATCTTCAATACTGAAAAAATAAAATAAAACTCTAGAACAAACCCTGTAGTGTTGAATTAAAATGAGAAATGTTGGCACATGAGCAGTTTCCAAATTCCAAATTCCAATATTTACATCTATGCACACATACACAATTGGCTATAACAACACATATACACGTGGGTGTGTGTTCTTATATGCTTGTATGTGTGCAATCTGTACCTTATTCTGTCCCCTAAAAGTACCTGGGAACAAAGAGTACCCAACAGCAAGGAGCACATTCATCACCCAATTCTAAGTTTCTATAAAGAACCAGAATGTGCTAGAGAAGTTTTTGATGGCTGGCATAGAAAGTTAAAGATTAGGCTAAGTCCTCTTATTATATTGGAAATAAGGAAGTGTTCAAAGAATTGTGAGGACATGTGGAATGACACAGAAACCAATTTCAAAGGGCCCCTATGGGGTAACTCTGGGAAGAACTGAACAAATTTAGGAAAAAATAAATATGGTAGTAATGGTTTGTAATCCTGTTAATAAAATAGGAACCATGAATCCACCCTCATACAAATAAATAAGTGGAAAATGTGATAAGAGGAAACGTATTTGTGCAGTTTCAAAATACCTCCTCACAAATTACCTATTACAAAAGGAGAAGATAAGTTTCAGGGGACAAGGGGAGCAGTACCACTGGAGTATACAGACAAACAGGACCAATTATCAATGTGACAAATACAAATCATGCTTTTCTGGTAGCATAAAATACAATATCATAATTAGAAAAAGAGCAGATTTGTGACAATCCTACTAAAATCATGTCAACTGAATCTAACGAAGAAACCACCAATCTAATGCAACAAAGGGGAATCTAATGTAATCTAGCAAAAACCACCAATCTAATGCAACAAAGGGGAATCTAATGTAATCTAGCAAAATCTAGCAAAAATATGATTTGACCAAATCGAGGCTAGTCACAAGGAAATGTCTGACAAACCCAGATAAGACACATTCTGTAGAGCATCCTTTTGTCTTTAATAGAGTCAACCTTATAAAGGCTGGGAAAGACTAAGGCACTGTCCTACTTGAAGGTAACCAAAGAGAGCAACCACATACAGCACATTATTCTGAAGTGGTGGGTTATGGATGAAGCCCAAAGATGAGATGGCAATGTACAAAGTCAAATTGTTTGTTTTGATGGTTGTATTGTAGTTATATGAGTGAATGTCCTAACGTTCTCATTTGTGGAAAATGCATGCTGAATTAAGGGAGAGGAAGGTGGAAAGACATCATATTGATAATTATGAAATCATTCAGGCAATGAATCTTCTATTCACATGTAAATGTTCTATAAGTCCAAATGCAATTTAAAAGCATTGTATTATAGAAGTTGCTAAATAAAGAGAAATGCAAAACAAACATAAAAAAATAAAATTTTGCAGTATAGAGTCCATAGAGTAAATCATGATAGAAACTCCTAAAATGTAACCAGGCTAGTAATAAACATTCCAGGACAATGTTGAATTAAAACTCTGCTCAAATTACAAATAGGTAAAAAGAAATGCTATGAACAATGAGTGCAAATGGCTGGGAGCATAGCTCAGTGGTAGAGCACTTGCCTAGCAGATTCAAAGTCCTAGGTTCCACCCCCAGCATCACACACACATGTACACACAGAGTGGAATAAGGAAAAAGATAAATGGGAAAAACCCTTTTTTCCATAATTATAACAAAATGCAATAATCACATATTCAAAGCATAAATATGGTAAGGTTTATTCATGATCCTATTTTGATATCAAATATATTTTCTCATATCATTTATTAATTGTTCCAGTGCATGAAAGCTAAACCTAATAGTATTCATTCTACTGCAAATGTTGGCATTCTGAATAGAAAAGAGATGCTCCAAAATTAGGGTATGTTTTTATAATCCATATACAAAAATATAAAAATATACCACATAGTCATAAATACCAATATGACAAAAACAAGATGTAAAAGATGATATGTGATATCAGAATTTATTGTATTATTGGGCATGTACTAAAGGTTAATCATAAACAAAAATGCTTTCAGAACATTTCACTTTATATGAATTCTCTACAGTGAAACCTTGCGTAAATGACAACTATTAGCAGAGAGATTATGACTTGATTCTGAAGTTACTACTTTTGAAAAAAGGTAAATCTTTAAGGAGAACTTCTTAGTCAAAAAGATGCATCTGTATTTTGTGCACATTTATCAGATGCCACTTTTTAAATGATGTGACTTCTTAAGAATTTTTTTTATTACTTTACATTTTATTGTCATTGAAAATGTTGAGGGCTTATCATCTTTTTAACTTTAACACTTTGAAATTAAACTGCCATAAAATTTTAACATAAAATGCCAGTTTCTCAAAAATATTTATTTTTCCTCCAATAAAAAAACTTATATTTCCCTGGTGATTTACAAGAGATTATTCAGGCTGTAAGATGAAGTTGTAATGTTGTGCTCTGTGTGAAAAGGGCATTTCAGTCATTCTGAGTCTTGTTGAATACCAGAAAAAACACATCACAGGACATTACTGCTGTCCGTAATACCAATTCCAGTAACTCCAAATCCAGCCTCCTGTCTTAGTAAAATGAAATAACTATCATTGATGAAAACCTGGTTTCATTTTTTTAATTTTTATGACATTTTGTTCCATTTATTAATATTTTATCATATACTCTCTTGTGACAATGAGTTCTATAAATTTACCATCTGTTTAACAGAGTACTTCTTTCTATTTTTCAAAGACATCTTTCAAGCCCCCAGGATATTAATTATTTAAATCTCATTTTTCGAAATTGGTTTCTTTGGTCTATTTGTGGTTTGGAAAGCTCAAAGGAATTATAGATGAATACTCCTCTCCTGCTTTAATTTCTCTTCTAACTGGAGATTTATGATCTTTTTTAGGCTGTCCTTCTCTAGTGACGTTTCATTTTCTTTCACACATCATTATTTTTTCTTTACATTGCATTTTTATGTCAGGTGTGAGCAAAACATGAATTTTTTATTATATATGGTTTCTGTAAACTTTCTAATCATAGTTTCACCTGTATGTTGTAAAATTTCTATTTTTATAGTATTTTCATGAAGCTTCTAAAGCAACTGAAGGTCTATGTGTAAGCCAAGTGTGTATCTCTCAGCTACGGGATGTGGTAATACAAGGATTCAGTCTCTAAGCCTTCTTAAGAGGTTAATATGCAGAAGATATCTAATAATGCCTTACAATATTTGGGGCGAAAATCACACACATGCCAAATAAAGCAAAATCCAATCTGATTTTCCCCAAATGTAATTTTTCAAGATCTATTTTTTTCTCCCATCTAAGTGGCTATCAGTGGCAACATGTTCGTGGATAATTACAAAATGTACATGCTCTGGGAATCTATTTCTCTTTAATCTGAAACGAAGCCTAAATACTATTCTGTTTGTGAGATGGAATCTCAATGTGATTTCTTCTATTTATGTCCCTGATTGCCAGAATTGTTGAAGATCTTTTTTTTCATATTTGTTGATCATTTGTATTTCTTCTTTTGAGAAATGTCTGGTTTTGCCCATTTATTGTTTTTTTTTTATTTTATATGTTGTATCTCTGTTCTCATTTGTTTCCAAAGACTTCTTGATTTCTTTTTTCATTTCTTTTATGATCCATTCATTATTTAAAAGAGTATTTTTCAATTTACATGTGTTTATGTGGTTTCTATAATTTTTCTTCCTGTTGATTCTGGTTTTAATTCATTATGATCTTATACATTTTATATGAATATTTTTTGTATTTGCTAAGGCTTAATTTTAAGTCTTGTGACTTAGAATATGATTTGTGTTGGAAAATATTTCATGAACTGCTGAGAAGAAAGTGAATAGAGCTTTCTGGAGTAAAATATTCTGCAAATGTCCCTTAATCCTTTTGATTTATAGTATTATTTAGGTCAGAAACATCTTTAATGATTTTGTGTCTGAATGACCTACTGGTGAAAGGGGTGTGTTGAAATCACCCAATATTGTCATACTGGGATCTCTCTGATACTTAATGTTAAGAAATATTTTTTATGTAAATCAGCATACCAACATCTGGGGTATTAATATTTACTCTTGTTATATCTTCTTAGTAGCCTTCATTGTCTCTTCTGATTCATTTTTCTTGACATCTTCTTAGTAACATAAAAGAATAGCTACTCCTATTTGTATTTAAACTTCATTTGCGTGGAATATTTTTGCATCCTTTTACTTTCAGCCTATGGGTATCTTTGCCTATGAGATGAGTCTATTGGAAAAATGACAGTGTTGCATGTTGGTTTTTTTTTTTTAATGTTTTTTAGTTGTAGATGGACACAATACCTTTATTTTATTTATTTATTTTCATATGGTGCTGAGGATTGAACCCAGTGCCTCATACATGCTAGGCTAGTCCTCTGCCACTGAGCAATAACTCCAGATTCTGCATGTTGTTTTCTTTTATCCATCCTGTCAAATATATTTTATGCTGTTACAGATAGATATTTAAAATTTCCTGACATTTTGATTTGTCTCCTATATTTAATTTAGTCTTGATTTTCTTGTTGTTAGTTGCTCTATTAGAGTGCTTCATGCATCTGGAATGTTTGGAGTTTGTTATTGAATTCTTCTCTGTGTAGTATATCTTTAAATATTTCTTTTTATTTTTACGTAGTGCTGGCTTAGTGGTGAATTCTTGTAGTTTATCTTTACCATGTGAAGTTTTTATTTCTTCAGCAATTCTGGAAGATAGCCTTGGTGGATATAGCAATCCTGTCAGACAATTATTTTCTTTTGAAGCTTGGACTGTATCATTCCAAGGCTTCATCGATAGAGATGTTAGAAGTAAGCCTTAACCAGGCACGGTGGTGCAAGCCTGTAATCCCAGCCCTTAGGGAGGCTGAGACAGGAGAATCGCGAATTCAAAGCCAGTCTCAGCAACAGCAGGGCGCTAAGCAACTCAGTGAGACCCTGTCTCTACATAAAACACAAAATAGGGCTGGGGATGTGGCTCAGTGGTCGAATGCCCCTGAGTTCAATCCTCAGTACCAAAAAAAAAAAGGTAAGCATTATTGGTTTCCCTCTAAATGTGACTTAGAATTTTTCTTTTGCAGTTTTTAATATTCTTTCATTATCTTCTGTGTTAAGCATTTTTGTTATAATGTGTCTTGGAAAGGTTCCTCTTTGATCTTGTCTATTTAGAATTCTATATGAACCTGTATATGGATGTCCAGGTCATTTCTAAGGTTAAGAAACATTATCTCGCTGAAGAGGTTCTTCATGCCTGTAGGGTTTATCTTTATGTTCTCTTCTATCCCACTGACTGTCAAGTTTGATTTCTTGATGATGTCCAAAAGTTCCTGTACAGTCTGATCATGGTATTTTACGTTTTCGTGTTTACTGCATAACAAGTGTTCAAGTTCATACTCTTCATCTTCAAGGTCCAAATTTCTGTCTTCAAAAACCATAATTCTATTTTCTCTGCAATATAGTTTGATGATAATACCTTCAAGTGAATCTTAAATTTTATTCATTGTGTCTTTCATTGTAGAGTTATGATTTGTTTCTTTTTTGTATCTCTATTTTTTTTTAGAAATGGTCTTTTATCTCTCAAATTTTCTTTTAATTTGTTCTTTAGATCTTCCTTTAGTTAACTGAACATTTTAACAATTTCATTTTAATTTCTTTCTCTGGAATTTCCTCCAATCCTATGTCTATGGATTCCTTTGTTGGGGGATTATGAAATTTGGGGGAAGATTTGTTTGCCTGTTTTCTTGTGTTTTCAGAAGTCTTAGATTTGAACATATGTTGAGAAGGATTCTTTTCTTTCTTTTATATGTATGTCCTTTGGTGTGCAATTCTTTTTTGTTGTAGTGATTTATCTCTGTTTTTGCTGTATGATAGATATCTAGGAGTAGAACTTGAGGTCTCCAACTATTCGTTCCTCCTTGGGACCTGGATGTTGGTTTGGAACTTTTCTCTCCATAATCTATGTGTTGAAGTATATCTGAGCCTCTAGTCAGGCTATTTTGTGTGTGGAGTGAATTTTATTGTTATTTGGCTGAGTTTTGAGTGTTGTTCAGGAGCAGGCTCTGTGCCCTGTGAACTTGCAGTCTCGCAACCAATTCACAGCCCTTCTTTGAGAAAAGGGGAACAAGCAACATCAATACTGTTAGAAATCAATCTAAAGCCTTAAATAAATATTCAGTGTCTGCTTTGACATCTATAACACTAATTACCACCTGAAGAGCAAAGGCAGGGTCGGCATTATTATCAGTACTAAGAATAAATAATCATGAAGTAGATCAAATATTAAACACCAGATGTCAACTCTATTTTCCACTATATTAATAATCACAATATAAATGGGGTAGGAATTACATAGTCACATATTTTTATCAGATAGTAAATTATAGTTACTTAAGTGAGGAGAAAATAACATAGGAAGACAAGAGAAAGTATGAAATATTTTTTTAAAAAATGAGGCAGGAAGTAGATGACAGCTATAAAGTAGGAATAAACAAAAAATAAAGAGAGGAAGAGGAAACATGAAAATTGGGCTATTAGTGGGGGAAGAAAGTAACAAAGAAACAAAAAAATAAGTAAA
Source organism: Geosciurus inauris (assembly GCA_004024805.1). Lineage (NCBI taxonomy): Eukaryota > Metazoa > Chordata > Mammalia > Rodentia > Sciuridae > Geosciurus > Geosciurus inauris. The sequence goes on along the minus strand of PVHX01000985.1, from coordinate 15,358 downwards.
AAGTATCAATGAACAAAACAAAACAGACCCATATAAAATTTTATCCCATTAAAGTATAAAAAAAAAAAGCTAAATAATGAACAGGTGAAGAAAAAAGCAATTAAAATAAAAAGAAAAAAAATATATAAATACATATCTATATATATGAGAATATACAGATATATATTCTCAAACTTATTCATGCAGCAAGATCACACACATGCACTCACACATACACACACACACACACTCAAGTTGAATGGAAAAATTTAAAAACATGAAAAATAAAATACCTAAAAAACAAAATTTAAATTTAAAAAAGGGAAATAGAAAAAATTCTTAATGATAAGTAGAGGGCTTGTTTTCTCTGAGGTGGTCAAAACTTTCAGCAAGAATGGATGTTCATTGCTTATGCCATTGTGCCATTTTTGAGCTCTGTAACACTTGGGTCAATGGCTAGGGGTTGTTAAATCTGTCTTGTCTGTGTTTCTCAGCAAGTTCCCAGATGTTGTGTCATGGAGCCAAAATTGGTTGAAGTAGCTCTCTGCTTCCCATCTCACAGTGTGGTATTCGATAGACTGGGGAGTACAGACAAACGATGTACTCCCAGAGTGGGCTGTAGCAGAATTCTAAATTGGAAGTTCAACAACTGTGATTTAGTCTTGGCTGTTCTTTGGAACTCTATGTGAGGGTGTTTGAGACTAGATTCACAGCCCCTGTGCTAGGCAGATGCCAATCTCAGAGACCTCTTGAAAAATCCACTCTTAAGGTAAGAGGTCCCCAACTCTTCAGGTCTTTCATATTCCACCATCAATGATGTGAATTAGCTAGTATTAGACCTGAAGTGTGGATGTGCCTGTCTGACCAGTTACTGGCATATTCTCAGATTCTCATATGGGTCACCAGCAAAAAAGGGGGCTCTCTCTAGCCTTCCCTAGCCTGTATCGCCCAAGGCATAGTCCTCTCTGCACCTGTTTCTATCATGCTGGTCCAGGCACGCTCCAAAACACACAACAGGTGACTACTGGGTAAGGCTGGCAACTTCCTTTATGAGTTTTTTATATCCTGACACTGCTTGCTACCATATGACAGCCATTTGAAAGTAGTTCCTGCTGCAACTCTATACAGTTGGCTGTATGATTTTGTTCCTTTTTCACTCAAAATCCTCCCCCACTGTTTCTGGGTCTATTCCACAGGTTCCCCCAAGCCAATTTTATTTAGTGCACTTTCTTGTTTCTCTGCACATGCCCCCTCTCCTCTCTGCAGTGGGCTGGTAGTGCTGCCACCACTGCCACCGGCCAAGCTGGTGAATCTCTAATCATTAGTTTTCATTTTCTGCTCAAAATTTCTGACTATGTCTCTATGATTATTTGACTTTCCCAATGTTGAATTTCAGTTGAATTCCCTTAGTCACCCACCTTGCTGAGAAGCAAACAGTCTTCCTACTCCTTGAATCTTAAGTTGAGGAGCGATGAGGTTGTACACTTCTCTGATCCACTGTCTTCTCCTTTTATAAGCATAGATTGCTATTTTTTGCTTTTATTTTCATTAGAAAGGTATTGACTTATATGATTAATATTATTTCTTACAGGAGTTTTGCAATATAAATCAAGCATTTGCTACTTCTTGATACTTAGCCTTTGTGTATTTCAAAGAATTAAATAAAACAGTTCTATTACTCAAGGTACTTCTTTACAAAAGAAGAAAAAGTGAAGGTTTGAGATGTGACAGGGATTAGTGGCCACAAAATAACTGCTATGGACAGAGAATACTAAGGACCTGACTTTATGGACTGTGCTGCTCAGTTCTTAGCAGGTTAAACTCATAAAGTGTGGTTTTACAGGCCTGTGATGTTTACATTAAATACAGCAGGTTAATTATACTGTTTAAAGTTGATTCTGAAAAGTCATCTTTTGTTTGTTTTATAAAATAAAACATGAACTTGATTTACTAAATTTAACTATTGGATTAGGTTTTATTGTTGGTTTATTTTCCCTTTTTAGCCTTGGCAAATAAAAAGATTATACATATATAGGAAGAAAAGAGTCTGATCAATCTGTAAAAGATCTGAAATATTTCCAGTTGACATATTTTTCTAAATAATAAAGCTAGGGCAATTTGAATTCTGCCTTTAAAATTATTTCCATTCATAGTTGGCTCTTATCAAAATAAATTTTTTTTTGTAAATTTTTAAAAAAGAACCATTGTTGACAAAACTATAGCCTTCTAATTTGTTGTGGTCTTGTGTGTATGCGTGTGTGTGTGTGTGATAAGTGTATGAAGTTACTGGTTTTACTGTTCTATAAGTAATACTAACTTTGAAACATTTTTTATTAAAACATGGAATAATGTTAAACATTGTTTCATCATTACTATAAACCTATTAACTTCTTTCTATATATTGTTTGCTCTGAATAATAACAATGGACTTTGTATAAGCCCAAACTCTTAGAAATATATTTATGGTTATTATTTTGTTATAGAAATAATTTCATAAGATTTTAATTTCCATAAGTGCATTCATATTTTAGTCATTCATTATGTACTCAGTATTACTTCATCTTTATTATGTCTGATCAACACAGATTGCTAGATTATTTAGATAAGAGAAAGGGTAGTGTCGTGTTAATAGTATGAAACAACATTAAGTTGCCTTGCTTGAAGAATGGCCTTAATAATTACAACAATATTTCATTGCTGTATTACTTGATTATATTTAAGTAAAGATCCTCATTTTTAAATCAAGAATTATAATTATAATTATTTAGTTATAATTAAATCAAGAATTATAATTATAATTATAGCTAGCACTATTAATAATATGCTTAAATGGGGAACTCAATAAGTATTAAATACTTTTTAGTGATTTCAAACTCTAAATTACTCTTGAGATGTGTTTCCCTTGAAGTAGAATCAATCATGTGCAACAAAGAAATATCTTTACTTTTATCCAATGCAGTCACCACAATCATTTTCTGAATGATATAAATTTCTAGCAAACCTAAAAACCTGGATGTGTTTTAGCTTTGTATCAATAAGCATTTGAATGAATTGTTCTTTCCATCCTTAGAATCCGAAGACAGTCATTTGAGCCAGTGCTCAAAATTAAGAGAAAGACTTCATGTCTTCAGGGGTGAAATGGCATTTGATTACCTTTGCAACTCCTGAAGATCACTTTTATCTGGGTGTGATATATTCCATCACCACCTCACACTTATAGAAAGAGAAATTGAGAGTACTTCACTGATGAGAGATAAGGCTTTTTCGAAGATTGTAGTCTTTGTCAGATTCATATGCTACATGGACATCAAGTGTAGATGCCTCTATTTGAGCAGAGGGGAACTTAGGAGGCATCCCTTGGGGCTTCTGTTGCATTGGGTCAAGAGTAGACAGAGACAGGAATATAACCCTGGTCTATTCACTTCCTTTATTCTAATCTTTCTCCACCACTCTCAACTGTAAGTCCTTTGAGAATTGTAATAACCCCATCATTTCCAGTTCTGAAAATTTCTGGTCCATCTACTTAACCTGCATATACCAGTGGAGGAGGAAGCCAGATACGCAGTGCAGACACCTTCTTACTATAAGGCATTGTATGTGGAAGTGAATTCCTCTTTAAAGAATTGCTTCACATAATTCAAATAGAACCTGCTAATATCTACAACTTTAAATTTTTTATGTACCAGTAAAAATTTTTTAAAATAATATACTCTCCTCTTCATGGTCTCACACAGAATTTGCAAATCACATCAGGAATCTTTTTACAAAACACTCCTCATGTGCTTCAGCATCTTGAATTAGGGTCTAATGAAGCTGCTATTGATCAATTCATCCAGTATGATGAATTGAATATCATTAAAATATACTAAAAATAGTACATTCAAGTTTTTTTTTTTTTTTGCATTGGACTATGGATAAGATAAAGAAGTATTATTTTTAGATTCTTTTTGCCTGGAGAAGCAATGAGCTTGCACACACGGGAATATAAAAGGGACAAGTGCTACAAACTAGGACATTGTTGGCATTGCTCTGTCAACCACTTCTGCCAAAACCCTTCCAAGCCAACCTCTCTCTTTTGTATTTCTTTGTTCATCAGCCCCAATTTGAACCCTAGTCATTAAGTGCAGCATGCTAGGGCTCAGGTGACATAGAAACAGTCAGCTGCAGAATAGATGTGAGAACAAAGGTGATACCAGAGTCAGGCAGGATCACAGCTTCAGCTCAGGTTTCAAATTATTGTAAAAGACAGTGAAAGACCTAGGTGGATAAATTTCTGTTTGCATTGACACTCCATCAGAATAACCCTCAGGATAGGTGTTTACTCATTAGAGAACAGTAATCTGCAAATACAATTTAAATAAAATTTAAAGTGTAATTAAACTTCATTTTGTTTGATTTATCTTCTGCCCTATCTATATATTTGCTTTTGTAGAAATGCTATTTTTCAAATAAATCAAATTCATAACCATCTTAACAAAGGATAAACTGACATAGTGAATATATATTGAAAACATTAGAGCTAATATAAATGTTGCATCAGTTACAGACTTTAAGAGTTTTTCAATTTGAGTGCAGAAATAACTTATTTTGGCAAAAGAATACTATATATTTGTATTTACATAAAATCCATTAGAAAGGTATATGTTCATATTCTATTTATGTTAAAATATACACTAGTACAATGTTCATAATAGCACATAAGTTTTTAAGATGTCAGGAATTACATACAAAAGGAGAAGAGGGAGTATTTTAATTCAGTATAAATTATGGTTCTAAGTTTTATTATCCTTAGTTATTCACACAATCTCTACTTTTCCTACAACATTATATGTATTAAAACATTTCATCAGTGGATGTACATACATTAGCATTTTATATAGCTTTAGGTTAGTTATTGCATTTATACTTATATATAACACATAACCTGATGTTTTTAACAAAAAAAAATGACATTTTTTAAACAAAAAAACTAACGTTATTTTGGGTTTGTAAAAGAAAAGTTATTTTTTAAATAAACTTTGATATTTATATGTTTTTGTATAAAAATGAAAGAGGAGGATCAAACTTACTAAGAACTATCCTCATAGTATTTTGTGCAAACTTTCTCCTTTGGTATTCCCAATCTATTTCCAATTTAATTTCATTAAATGTCATTTATCTACCAATGATTCTGAATTTATTTAGAACTATACCTTGCATTCCAAAAAAATGCATTTATTGCCTTTTGAATGTCTGAAGTAGATGTCTCATAAAATCCCCCACTCAATTATGTTCTCCTATACCCTAACCGACCACCTCAACTAACACCCATTTCAACTTTCCAGTTGCTCATGTCTAAAATCTTGGAGTCACCCTAAAATGTCTTTTTAATATGCTCCTTATCTGGCATATCAGCAAAATAAATCCCACATCACTGCTGGGATACTCTCCAGCTTTGTGCCTAATTCTTTCTCACCCTATATCCTGTCTTAACTCTTACCTCTTACTAGTTTCCAATTTCACTCAAACTAAAACCCAAAGGTTTCAGGATGCTGTATGAGATGTCATTCACAGCATGCCCCTCAGGCTTCCTCTGTGTTCTCTTATCTCCTGCCACCTGCACAAAAATTCATCCCAATTCAGTCATCATGTTTAATTACACCCAACCTCAGACTTGTTGGACTTTTTGCCTCTTTCCCTAAATATCTTAGACTTATGCTCTTATTCTTCATGCCTTTCCCCAAATGTTGCATATTATCATGCTGTATAAATGGCAGTGCTTCCTGAAGTTAGCACTCCCCTAAAGCTCTTAACTCACATTGCCACTGACATAATTAAGCATTTTGTTTTCGTTTTTGTTTTATGGTTTATCTTGTTCTGCTCAAACCAAAGCTTCACAAGTCACAGATGTCATCTGTCTTGCCCAGTGGTATGTCTATGCACCAAAACACTGTCTGGCACATAGCAGTCATGCAATATATTTTTTTTTTGAATATCAACTTAATTCAGTACTATAGATATTGGAATAGACCAATAATAATATAGATTATGGGATAATAATGTCTATATGAAATCTGAGGCTCTGCTTGAAAATGTTTTCACAATTATTTGTAAGTGTTAAAGAAGTGAAAATGAAGGTGACTAAAGATTGATCTCATGGGTCTAGAATGAAAATTGTGTTCTTTGACTCTGAGTCTTATTTTAGAAGAAAATTCTGAAGTCAGGCCAAAGATTGTATCATCTATATTAATGAGTACTAATTGAATAGTTTGGCCCCTACACCTCCCTTCATCTGATAAAGTATCTCATATTAATTGAACACATTTTATGAGAGGTTTTACTGCCAGATACCATTTCCCACAACGATCAGCACTTTTTAAACCTCCCCAGGCAGGGCACTAATACAGTGCACTAATGTATATAAATAGCAGTGCAAATTTTAAAGGCACAGTATTCCCTTTATGTTCAATGTTGGTCAGACTCATATGAGTCCATTCTGCTGGTTTATGTTTTAGACTACTTGTGAGACTAAACAAGTTGGACAGACTGCAGTGGTAACAGTAAGATAATTAAATAACTAAGACATAGCACCTATGAGGAAAGGTACAATAATATACTTGATTTTATAAAGAGAAAGCTGAAAGGTAACTTGATAATTTTCTCAAGAATATAAAAGGACACTGTTGAAAAAGATACTGTTAAAAATTACATCTGAAGAAAGAGTAAGAACAAAATATGAACTGCTACATGAGAGACACTGTTTTCAAAAAGGAATACTAGATTATTGAAGAAACGCACTCCATATACCAAGTATTAAAGGGTAAGACTTAGAATTCTATTCTTCAGAGACACTTAAATGTGGCATTGTCTGTATTATTTCTTCAAGGCAGAACCAAATGACCAGCATCATTCCTATTGTTTGCAACACTCCAATGGACACATTTAGAGCAACAAGTAGGATTGTTTCCAGCTATGACTATGGAATACCATATATTTCTAAGGATATTTTGATTTATAGAAAAATTTTTACTATATATAGTAATGTCAAGAATTCTATTTTCATTAAAAAAAAGAAAAATACTACTAATTATGCTAGTTGTACTAAAATTATGTTCTACTACAAATACCACTAATTATGCTATACGACTAAAATGCTAGTTCTAAAACTAGCATTTTCTTTACTGGACCTAAGATAGATTTGACCAACACTTGATCCTTCCTGAAAGTCTAATCCTAAATTAATTGAAAAGATTTGGTTTTGTTAGAATGGTTGCTCTCAACTTTCATGATTACCATATAGCTGCAAAAGAATAAAAATTGGAATTTGTAGCTAGAAAATCCTTCTAGGCCTGTTTCTCTATTTTATTTTTAAAAAATCCCCAATTTTTGTTTGGTCTAAATAACTTCACACTTAATTATTCAGTGATTTCCTGACTCACTGCAAGTTCATACAGAAGAGCAATAACAAGCTTCACATTCATAAACATATTGGTTAGGTGCTATTGTATACAAAGAAATTTACATTTGACATAATAATGCAAATATGTTTATCCTTGCTCTGGATGGGCTATCATTTCCTTTTTATATTCCTTCTTACATTTATAGATATCATTGATCTGAAAGAAATGAAATAAAGATAACTATTATTAGGGCAATGCTAAGTGGACCTGGAAAAGAATAAAACAAGGTACTGACTTACTGGCACACACTGGGTGAATAATTGTAGTGTGAATGGTGGAAGAAACCACATACACAGAAACTCTACCATAGTGATAATGCATTGATTTTGGGCAGTTTTTTTTTTCTGAATTTTGTATTATATGTTTTAAGCAAAGCAAATTTATGGTTGGTTATATGTATAAACTCAATAATTATTTAAAACTAATTGCTTACTTATTTGCTTTTTGTAACAAAAATATCCTTTAACTACACTCATTGATTGTTGAATACTTTGGGAAAATATATATTATGAACAAACATTTATAATGCATTGCTTCCTTTTAGTATCACCTCATAGATCTGAGAAGTGCAGTACATGGCTAATGATTATATGCAGAAAGAATTTATGCAACTTAAAACAAATTTTATAAAACAGAGAATACTCTAGTGGAGAAACACAAATAAGAAAAATGCACTGGTAATGCTCAAGATATGTTTAGTTCTTATTATAATTGCCATTTTTAAATTATACTTTCCAAAAGGCTAAGAAAGTATTCTCAAGCGATTGTTTACACTCTAATAAGGGAAAGATGTATACAGAGAGCAAGTTAAAGTAGAGTAGGATGACATATTGATTTTATTGCATATAAAGTCAGATATCAGAAATACCTAACATTAATTGAGAACTACTATGTATCCAAAATTAAGCTAAAATTATATGTAATATCTTATTTAATCATCTTTATCAGACCAATTAATTATCTTCATTTTACAGATGAGTGAAGAAAGCTTCAGATCTGATTATCAATTTGCCCAGGATTACCTACTAAAAGATGGGAGAATTGAGATTTAAATCCAGACACTATAAGCTAGCATCTGGGTTTTGATCACCTTATATGTATAATTGCATGAGAGCAAGAGAAAGAGTGGGAGAGAGAGTAATATATGAATATATATGCATATGTACAAACATGCACACACACACACACACAAGTATAGATGCACTCCCATTAATACTGTTAGAGATAAACATGCATAGATATTTATTATGCCATGAATGCTTCTAGCCAACACCATCTCTAATTAGTGAATGTTATTATTTAATTGCTCTCTTAACAGTATCTATGCTTATATTAACTTGATAATGACTGCAGCTACTTGAAAACAAGAAACGTCAGCACAACTCTAGGAAATGGTACAGACAACAAAGGAGGAAATTCCAATGGGGGAATCCAGGGTCCATTATTTTAGGTGATCATTTTTAAAGCAAGCCATTGTAAAGTTTGGGCTATAGTCACTTTTCACTAAACTTCTGAGAAAAAAATTCCAAATTTGCAGCCTTTTCTTCAGTTTCTGCCTACTCTCATTTACTTATCCACTGCCACATGCCCCTCCCCGCTCTCCACCACCACCCTCCACCTGCCTTTCTGTCTCAAGCAGGTGGTTCTGTGCTTCTTAACTGAAATACTCCAGTGGCTTTTCTAGCAAGCCATCCCTGTGAACTTCTCAGCAGCATCAGAGCATCAATTTGGCTTGTAACTGCTCTTGCATTAGACTTGAAGTCCTTAATGATGCTACAGCCTCTTCCTAAGATAAAACATTCCCTTCCTGCTTTCTCTCAAAAACTATTATTGCTCCTTATCACTTTAACTCTATATCACTCCTATAATATGTTTTCTCCTTCACTATATGTAAGCCTAATACTCTGATGCCCAGACTTCTCATAGTTTGAGTCAGTGCATGGGAAGCACCTTACAAATAACAGAAGGAAATGACAAGTATTCAGAGATGTTGAAATTTTATTTGCAGAGTTGATTAGAAAACCCTTTGTCTGTGAGAGCTTCAGTGCATGAATAATATATAGAAGATATTACATCAAGTTTGAAAAGACTAATGAAGTTTAGTTTGGCCAAGAGAATAGAAAAATTATACATGAAGGTCATTTTGAGACTTTATTGCAACATGTAGTTTATGAGAATGAAAAGATAGCAAAATTGCCTGGCTAGTAATGACATTGATTAACATTTTATATTACAAGGGAAATTAAAGCCAATGTAATAACCCATAAAATTGGCAAAGTTTCTGAAAATTCTGCAATGTTTAGTTATAATTTTGTGCCAATGTTATTAATTTAAAAAGTTAATGTAAATGTTAAATTATGTGCAGTACAGAGGATATACTAAAATTCTGATGCAATAGCTTGTTGTTACAATTATGTACAACTGCAAAATTCATAACCTGACCCATCTCCTCATCCCTCACCCCAGTTTCAGCTCTTAGTATCTCTCCCACCTTTTGTGTGAGCTTATTCAAACTTTCTGGAATGCACCATTAACTCATTCTTGCTGCAGGCCTCTGCCACTTCCATCTTCTCTCTCTGGAGAAAATATTCTTGCTTTCCATTTTTAACATTAATCTCCTACTCATTCTTTAGCCACTATTTTTTTTTTTTTTTGGTTTGTTATCAGAGATTGAACCCAGGGGCACTTAACTACTGAGACACAACCTCAGCCCCCTTTTTTTAAATTTTATTTTGAGACAGGCTCTTGTGAAGTTACTTAGGTCTTCCTTATGTTGCTGAGGCTGGCTTTGAACCTGGGATACTTCTGCCTCAGCCTCCCAACACATTTTAGCCACTATTTAAAATTTACTTCCTTGGGGCTGAGGTTGTGGCTCAGTGGTAGAGTGTTTGCATGTGTGAGGCACTGGGTTTGATTTTCAGTACCACATATAAATAAATAAATAAATAAAAACATCCATCTACAACTAAAAAAAAAAAATTAAAATAAAAAAAAATGTATTTCCTAAAGTACAATCCTTTGGCTTCCTGATCTATACTGATGTGATATTATATTCTTATTTTTATAATGATGCTTAATAGTTTTTATTAGCATATTTTTTTATTTAACATGTCACTGACACACTCCCTAGATGTAAGATCCAAATTAAAAAATACTTTGCAATCTGTTTATCTTTGAACTATATTCAAGGAACATAATTTTTTCACTTTTTCTTCATTTAGACAAAGTAGGAACATCATAAATACAAAGAGAACACATTTTCTTTTTAGCTTTTGAGTGTCTACTGGCAGCAAGTGTAAGAGCTAAATTCTGCAACACTGGAAGTAACCGCCTTTTATTATCTCTCTTCTAGCAATTATAAAAATACAAGTGAGATGAAAAGAAAATAGTTATTATTTTTAAATCACTGTCAAAGCAGAAAATTTTTTAACATTTTCAGTGTTTTATGGTGATACATTTACTTGCACACTTCCATCTAAGGAAATGATTAAAGACACCAATGATTAACCTTTTGACAATTTTCAGCACACTGTCTATGTATTTCAAATGCTACATCTGACAAATTGCATTAAGTTATTCTATTTCATAAATTCTTAGCCAATTTTTTTTCACATTTTAACATCTCTGAAATTGGAATGCACATAGATGTGAACACTTTATTTGAAAACTGGCAGAACCAAGAAATGGTCAATTTCAGAGTCTTTTTGACTTAATGAAATATAGTTACATAAGTAAGGAAAATGTGGGTTTTTTAAGAAAAATTCAATATAATCGCTGTAGACAAATTAGACTCATTTTCTCTTTCATTTCTCATGGAGAAGAATATTTTCAAAAATTCTTTAAAGATTTCAAAAGTCAACTCTGAAAATCTAACATGTTTATAAAGCTCTTTAAAATCTTTATTTTATAATCGTAAGCATATTTTAGATTTCACTGTCTTCTTAGCTCCGTTTTAAAGAAATAGAATTGTTGTCATCCTTTTCTATCATTATAAACTGAGTTTTGTTTTAAATGATTTGGTAGTTATGTTATAATAAGAGGTGAAGCAGAAATCCCAACTTCCATTTTATAGACATGCATCAGTGTGAATGGAGAGGAATAATGTATTTGGTGTGGACTTTCAATCTGGAGTTTTGGTAACTTTAACCATTGTTAATGAAGACTTAGGGACAGCAGAGTGTTGTCTTTTTGATTGTGGCATCGGCACCTTGCATTCAAGGTTGATGCAAGGTATGGTAATGTTAGCAATAAGAATTGATGTATGCCAGCCTATGTAACTCCAGGTTTTCATCAGGACAGTGACCTGCTGGACCGGCGGAAACATTGCTTCACCGTGCAGTCCGAGTCTGGGGAAGACCTCTACTTCTCTGTGGAGTTAGAGTGTGACCTTGCCCAGTGGGAAAGAGCCTTCCAAACAGCAACCTTTCTAGAAGTAGAACGGATACAGGTGAGAGTCTGCAGGAGGTAGGACCTGTGACAACCAAGGTTGCACAACCACTACCTTAATGTTCTCATATAAATTCACAGTAGTATCAAAACACAGTCCAGTGAGTATTCACCTTCTTTTCAAATACACTCAACATTTAGCCTTTATTTTTAAATGAATGATAAAGTATTTCTGAATAATATTTTAATTTTCCACAACTTTAACTTTTTAGGCTACTTCCTACAACTTCTCAAAAACACATTTTTAATTTATTTAGACATGTTCTACTTTGAATCTGATAGAGAAAATGTTCTGATTTTAGTTCATTGTTCACAAGATCTTGTCCCATTCCCCAAACCCGACCACCTAATTTGCAGCCTGTTGTCTTCATTCATACATGGTACTCTTCTAGAAAGTCTTGCCTTGCTATGTCCTTCAAAACCACACATAGCACTTGAAGTTTTTTTCAAAGTTCCTATCACCTATGAACATTTCTCTGACTTCTAGACTATGAACATTTCTATGAAATGAACATGAACATTTCTCTGACTTCTAGTGTATCCTATCCACTGATTATCATGAGTCTTTCCACAAATCCTGTGCAAACTCTTCTTACTTCCCACTTTTGAAAGCAGTATCACTTTTCTTAAGTGTTGGATTGGAGTGACACGAAGGCCATTCCCCACACTAAGCTGTAAGTGGCTTGAGATTACTTTACTCACCTAGCCCCTGAAGTCTAACGAATTTTGTACATATCAAGCATCCAATAGATATTTACTGAAATTTAGTTCTTAAGTGTGTAGTCATATCTAGATCAAACTTCCTAAGGCCCTTGGCCTCAATTCATAAGATCATGAAATGGGACAGGTTCCCAAGAGATCTGCAGTAAAATTAAAATATTACAGTGCATTGTGCCATGCAAATGGATTCATAAATCAAGGGCCTAAATACATATTTAAACACTTGATTTTAGAAACAAATATGATAACAATTTAACATTGCATATACCAGAATGTTAACTTTTATAATGATATGTTTGCATATTTTTAAACATTAAACTGATTTATCTGATGATGCCCTTGTATTAAGCAAACATAATCATATCCATAAATGGACTTTTGCAGCTCATTAAGTATGTCCTCTAATCTTATTTGAAAAATGTAATTCCAAATGAATAATTTGGTATGGTTATAATTTTTCTATGCAAATTAGGCTTAAAGACATGGATATGGCTTTTTGGTAAAGGAAATTTGATGCATTTAGTCATGATTACATCACAAGGTGACTCATTAGCATGTTTTATATATAATATAAAAGTAAATGATATATAGATTGATATTGGACATTTGCTTCAGATAGTTTTCTATGTCTCTCATACACTCATTTTATGTGAATTATATGTGAATTCATCATTTGAATATCCCATTACAGTTTGAAATTAAATGCAAGTAAAATTGACCTATTGATATAGCAATGCATCATGTAGTACATAAGGCCTAAGTTATTTCATATTTCATTTGTATGATAATTTATATATTTCAGTATTTATATTTATATGTTCTCCCAAAATGTTTACATAAGTTAGACTATTCTCTGATTTCAGTGTGAAAAGACATTACTTGTGTATTTATAGATATTTTCAATGATAGTATTGAACCCAGGTTTTACCACTGAGTTACACCCACAGCCCAAACTTGTTGATGTTTAAAGAAACAAATACAGGTAACTGGTAAATGTTTTGAACTTTGAGTAATAACTTGTAACATATGGAACAGAGACTTTCAAGGTCAAGAAATATTATTTTGCCTTGGTTACTGATCCTGTGTTTGTGTGCCCAAGAGTTATTTTTATAATAATGTCCATGAAATGGGAATTTAAGAGCTTCATCTTTTAAAATGTGGTGATATTTGGCTACAGGATATAACAATTTAACATAATCTTGCCTAAACTTAAAATTTTATACAATTTTATTGTCAATGTATCAAGGAGTGATAGTTGTACACAACATAAAGACATGGGAAGAAGCAGGATTGGAAACTTCGGCCTTGAGACTCCTTGGAAAAATCATAGGAACATCCTTTGCTTCTGTTTTATTGACAGATATATCAATAAAACTCTCTTTCTTATGCAATTATTGTTGATATTAAGTAAAGTATAAGCTGTTTGGTGTGGGAGCTATCACATATACCTCAATATTAATATTCCATCAATCCTGTTATTCCATCAATCCTGTGAAAACTAACAGTATCTATTCTGTCTATGTCTAGTGCAAGACGTATGCCTGTGTGCTAGAAAGTCATCTAATGGGCCTCACGATTGACTTTAGCACAGGATTTATCTGCTTTGATGCTGCAACAAAGGTAATGTGTTCAGATGGACTTTAAGAGAAATGTTGCCCAAATTTTAATTTGAGAACAAGTAAAATACCTTTTAAGTCCTTTCAGCATTTTAATTGGTTCGTAAATATCCAATGAAAGATCATTTGTGTGAATGAAAGATAAATTATATTTTAATCTGTTTATAGAAAAATTTAAATGTTTTTAGTTGAACAAATGTGGTATAAACATAACTTGTCCTAAAATAAATTTATGTCAACCTATCTCTTGATATAAATATAAACATCAAATAAAAATAGATATATGCATATTATTTTTGCTTTGTTCCTAAAGCTACAGCTTCATACCTGAAGGGTACATTCTCTTTTTCTCTCGAAAAACTTTAAAAAGCATTCTTTTATTATTTTCCTGTATCAATACATGTAAGATGAAACTGAGGAAAATGTGTTTTAGTTTCTATAAGGGATATATTAGACATATAGTGGTGGAATTTGAGGTTTGAAGTTTTTAACATGAGATCATATCCTTTGTAAACATTTGATTCAATAATGATTTTGTGCAATCTGATAAATTGCCCATTTCACAAAATATGGATATCTGAGAGAGATGTACATTAAGTTGCAAGACACACTTTCTCAACTAGTCATTGAAAATTAATGAAACATGATAACTATGGAGTGATATATGACAAAGCAAAGCATTACACATTATTATTTAATTGGGCATGATCATTGAACTCCATAAACCCCATACAGCTGCTAATCTCCTTCCAGTCATTGTTAGTTTCACAGTGGGACTTTCTTCTCCAGAGAAGACTTCCATTCTCTTCCTTCCCATCAGGATATCTGATCCCAAGATCCAATTTACTTTCTCCTTTTACCAAGTGTGGCCTAAGATATAAATGGAACTATTTCTTCTTACTAATTTTAAGGATTAATAAGTAATATCTTACTGGGAAACACACACACACACACCTTTTATCTAGAAATTAAGATTTGTACAGGATTTTCAAAAACTATTGCCAACAAAATAAGCATGACTCAAATGGCTGAGAGAGGTAGAGTATAGAAGATAGTGGGCAGTGTTCTGATTGTAGGATGCTGAAAGTCTAATGGTGGGGACCAGTGCATCATAGGCAAGTAGGATGCCATCTGGTGCTCAGATAAATTGTGATGTTT
>PVHX01000984.1:0-237725 GCA_004024805.1 Geosciurus inauris | reverse complement strand
AATATATGCAGCAAAATACAAGACCCATAACACTTGTCTCCCAACAGTTGTATTAGACATGATTTTATTCATATTTTTCTTATTGTTTTTAGAAATTAAAAAAAACATATTTAACTCTGTCCTACTTTAAAAAATAATACTTGACCAAACATACTTTCTTTGTTGAAAAAATATTTGATAAGGCATAATTATTGGTGTTTGTGCTAGACAACTTGGGGATTAGGCAAAAATATAGTATTTTGCTAAAACAGTTGCTTCTGAGGATAAGACTTTGAACCAAGTAAAATAACTTATTTAGCAAAACTTATAAGTTAGATCATCAATCATCAATAAACTTTAGATAATTCTTCCTTGTACTAACCAATCTAAAACCATTATATCATAAACTATGTCCATTCCCAACTAAATCCCTATCTTTTAAAGGATTTAAATCTTTTAATGTTTACTTATTTATTTATTTTGGTGCTGAGGATTAAGCCCAGGTGTACCCTACCACTGAGCCACATCTCCAGCCCTTTTTATTTTCATTTTGAGACAAGGTCTTACTAAATTGTTTAGTGCTTTGCTAAATTGTTGAGGCTGGTCTCAAACTTGTGGTTCCCCTGCCTCTGCTTCCTAAATCACTAGGATTACAGGTTTGTGATACCATGTCCAGCTTTTAGAACCTTTTTAAAATTTACACATACATTTAGGATAAATTTAAATTTACACTAAAATCAATCTGATACATCCTCCTTCTGAGACATTGTTTAGGTTCTATCAAGGTGATATTCTATTTTATTATAGTAGGTCTAACAGCTCTTCTTAATCAACAGGAAAAGCTCTCATGTTGTCAATGGGAGCAAAGTAATTTTATAAGGTCAATCTTTGTCATTAGGGACTGGTTTTAAAACTTTGATAGTAATTGTTCACATTTAATCATCACTCGACAAGATCACCTTGGGACAGTATAAATGGAGGAAGATGTATATCATATTTAGCAAAGTTTCTTTCTGCTTAATTGGACCAATGTTGGAAACAGAGACTTTATTTCCAATATGAATGCACTAATATTGTATCATAAAGCAGTAAAATATGCTTAGATAATAATTTATCTTAAATGCCCATTGTGCCTAACACTATTAGACCTCAAGTTTCCTTACTGCCTAGATTTTTGCAGTGCAATTTGTGACTGGGCCTTACCCTTTACACCTAGCAATTTGAATATAATTTTACTGCCATATTTTATGGCTTCTGCTTATTTTTTCAAACGACATTTTATATTTTAGAACATGAAATAGCTAAAGTAAAGCCCAAAACAGCAACAACATGTGTCATTTTAAATAAATATTTTAACATGTATATGTGTGAACATTATTCATACTAGTAAGGGATTCTTCTTTGCCTTATTTTTACGTTATCATTAAACCAAATGCTTTTCTTATGAGTTTGCAAAAAATGTTCTATAGTTATTCATATATTATTTTGTTAAAATAATTAATATTAAGATCACAGCCTACATTTTTTTTCTTTTCTTCAAATTTTTGCTATCAGGTAAAATCATTTTGATTGAATAAAAATATATTTTATGTAATTTATACTAATGGTGAAATTGAATGTATTGAAGAATAAAACTAACAAATTTGAATAGCAGAAACATCTCTGAGGAATAAAATATAGATAGCATAAAATTAGGAAAATAAGCATAATCAAAAATGTATTTGTTGAATTATCTGAAGGTTTTTAAAAATAGGAGATTTTCAGAAGTTCTCTGATGAAAACTGGGAATTCTGAGATGCAGATTTTCTTGGGTACATTTGAGGTGATTAAAAAGTTCTAATGTAGTCCCAGTACTATTTTTATTTTTTCATGATTACTCTGACAGAAAATAAAATCTTTGCCACTTGGTGGTGCTGGTGGATTATATAAAAGTCAAATTATTCTTGGAGCATATGTTGAGAGAAATGGTTATGGTGAGTTAAATAAAATTAAAGGAAGGACAGCTTCATTCACCTCTGTCATTCCTTATTTTTCTTTTCTCCTTTTGACACAAAGAGTATAAATTAGGCCAAATAGTTGCTACTGATGGCTTAGGTCCTTGCTAACTAGCAAAGGGAATGCAGATCTTTAACACAAATTTCATGGCTTTGGAGACTGACAATTAATGAGGCTATTATTTTCATTTTTAAATTGTCTGCTTCAGTATGAAAGATTGCTTCAATTACTCACTTTATTTTCATCCTCTCAAAAGGACAAGTTTTGTAGGACTCCTCTTGTTTTTATATGTATGATGACCACTGAATTTTATTATTCAGTTTTTAATGGGAATGCAAGTATTTTAACATATAATTAAATGAGTTTATACCAAAATTAATAGTAAATGCATCTACAAACTTGAGAAACAATTCAATCATAGTTGATGTCAGAATATTTTCAGATAGAAATTGAGAAGCAATTAGCTCAACGTCATATACTATGTATAATAATTGTCAGTCTTGCCTTCAGAAATATATTGCGTTCTCAAAAGCAAGCTCTCCTAAAGTGGTAAGAATCTTTTATATTTATTTGCCAGTGTTTCTTACTTAGCTTAGCTTCGGGTTTCAAATTTTTAAAATGCATATATTTTACAATTTTATGAAGTGTTCAGTCATGTATTTCTTCAGTCACATATTATGTCACTGGTACTTTTTTTCCTGTTATCTATGAACCGGGGCAAGCCCATGAATTTCTTATGCCCAGAGTTAACCTGAACTGTAGTGCTCCACGGGGAGTGTGAGATTGGAGAGTTATGTGGGAAAGATTTTCAATGACAAAATGAAAGTTTTCAGTTTTCACTTCACTTCAAAGTAAAAAACCCAGCCGGCACATATTCTTTGTCACATTGGTAGGCAGATACATTATTAACGTCTTTGACATGGAAGAATAGGCAGCCTGAGGGCCCCAAATTCTGTTTCTATATAGATGAAAGACTAAGCACTTAACTCTGCTACTGAACAACAACTGTTTTAGAGACAAGTCAAAGTGTGACCCCAAAACTTATTTGTAACTGTGCATGTCCATTCAACCTTAGGGTCATATATTACTTGATTTGAGTTTCCATTAATGTTTTTGATTATTTTAAATGGATTTGGTCACAATGAGGGCAGTTAGTGAAAAACTAACTCAATACAAAATGTATGAAACTTATAGTAGTTAATACTATAAGTACCCACATAAAAATCCACTCATATGAATGAAATTCAATCATTCACCTTCCTTAATATAGGACATAATGGAATTGTGTAGGGTATGTCCATTAGGAAAATTTACTTAAAATGAACTAAACAAAATTCCACAAAGCTGCATAATGTAAGAATATATTTTTTTGTCATAATTCTGTTAATATTAACTATTTTTAGTCTACTTACAAAATAGCTTTTTTTGGTAGTAATATCCTTTTTCATGGTTATCCTTTTATTCTTGTACAAATGAAAATATCTATTTACATTTGATCAACTACTCTTATTTTTCAATTAACTTAATGATGATAAACAAGTGAAATAAAATATGACAGGTAAAACAAATGAAAACTATTCCCACAGAAGAAAATGGAATCATTTTCCCCACCTATCACACATATGCTGTGTCATAAGATAAAGAAAGGAGAAACACTGGATTGATTATAAGGCAAATGAAATCCAATACAGTCATAGTTCTATCTTTACAAGTTGGTCTATCACTTTACCTCTCTGAGATACAATTTTCTCACTCATAAAATGACAAGATTTGGCTTTTGAGAAACTGAAATGTGACTAGTCTAAACTGAAATGTATGTAAGTTTGAAGTATAAAACAGATTACAGAAACCAAGTACCAAAACAAAATGTAGAATACTTCATTAAAAATTGCATATTTATTCCATACAAAAATGGTAAATTTTTATCTGTATTTTGTTAAATAAGACATTATTGAAATCATTACTTTGTTTCCTTTTGATATCTTACTGTGTCCATTACAAAATTTAAAGTTATGTCTATAAGGTACTGGGGACAGAAAAAGATCAAGTTATGTCATGCATATACAACAATGGCATAATGAATCTCACTTGTATGTATAATTATAATGCATTAATAAATTTTTAAAAAATAATTTACATTGCCTCATAATTTTGGACTGCATTATCTTTCTATAGGACAGTACTGGTCTAGGAAACAAAATTTAAGGGCTTTTTATTTATAGGAGAAAGACAAATGTCAGTGAATCTTCTCAGTTATTTTGAACAAGATATATTTGCTATTTTAAAATATTCCTTCCAGTTCAATTTATTATTTGGATACAACATATTGTATTTTAAGGATTCAAACTTTGGTTTACTATTTTTATATTCTAGATTGAGAATCTAATCGTGCTCACTTTCTCAATAAAAGCCAGTCCCATGTGTGAAACTGACCTCTACTATTCAAGGACAAAATTTTGAGAAACTGGTAACAGTGAGAAAGGAAGGATACCTACTTATTGAATTGAAGAAGCCACCTCAGTCCTACCCCTCAATCATGCAACATCTTTACATGCAGTCCTCTATTTGAAATCATGAAAATTAGGTGTAGATGTTAATGTCACCATATTTTATCATTAAAATTAGGCAAAAATTTCACAGTAAAAATGTGAAATGTAGTTTGATATTTTAGTTAATTTTAAATATATATGTACTATGTTTTATTATATACATGTGTGTATAATGTGTGTATGCACTAAAAAGCAATTCTCAAAGAAACAGTCACATACTCATTCTGTTAGGTTTTGCACATTCAAAAACATCATTTACTCAAAGTACAGGAAACATTATTTTCTTATAATGAAAATATAGTTTCATTTGTTAATATATGTATTTACTCACTCAAAAAATAATTCCCAACTTTCTTTTCTCTGGAAAGCATTGATTATCAATGTACAAAACCAGAAAATAAGATAAAATCCACAAGGTTGGAAACAATCTTCTTAATGGTATTTTTTTCAGATAATGAGTTTTGGTGCAATGGAAACCAATTAAATTAAATTTTGTTTTTTTCTGTTGAATAAACAAAAGCTACTGAAGATTGTTGATATTGAAAGAAGCCATTAAAAACTCTGCGGTTTTCATATTGAACTCTTTATTCTTGTGTCATACTGGTTTATTTGTACATTTTATGGTTACAATGAAGGATGAAAACTAGAAATGGATTTTTTTAAAAGTTTTTTTTAGTTGTAGATGGACACAGTATCTTTATTTTTATGTGGTGCTGAGGATCAAACCCAATACCTCACATGTGCAAGGTAAGCGCTCCACAACTGAGCCACAACCCCAGCCCCAATTAGATTGTTTTAATCATGATACATAATTCAAAATGCCATGATATTGTAAATAAACTTGTATTTTAAACACTCAGTAAAGAATAATATTTTATTGTATTTCAAAAACATTTAAAAACATGTAATCTTAGTTTTTATCAAAATTTATTGAACCTATTGTCCTTATTTAGTTTTGTATTACGAAGGTCCAATTAAAGCATCCAGGTAGAATGTGTCTTAAATAATATTAAATAATTGTTATGGATTTTAAGACTCAATAAGTTTTTCATTTATCTTTTCAATTGGAGATAATCATTTGCAGAATAAACTGGATTTAATGATCTTCCCTTAACTATGGCACAAATGTACCAAGATTCCAAGTGCACGTCTGAACTCTATATATGCTATATCTTTTTCCTATACATATATGCATACCTACAATAATATTGAATTCATAAATCAGTTACAATAACAGATTACAAAAACAAATGATGAATGATAACAATATACTGTGGTAAAAACTGTGTGACTGTACAATCTCTCTATTTCTCTAGTCAAGACAAATCATATCAAGCTTTGGTTGACTATGGGTGACTGAAATCACAGAAAGCAAAAACACATAGTGGGGACTACTTTGTTTATTTCCATTTAAATATTGAAAATTTAGTGAAAATATATTATGTACTATAACATGTTATGAGAGGCTCTCAGCGACATCTTAAACATTTTCCAATTAAGAACAATCATTACTAGTGTAATTATTACCTACATGACAGTTTTTCATATTTTTTTTAACATTGTAAAACTGTGGAGAAAAGAAGCTAAATCACTTTGCTACAGAAATGGTGCATTTATTTGCATTTGGTAGATTTACTACCTAAGTATGAAAAAGGAATCTATAATTAAGTTATTGCTTTAGAATAATCCTTATCTATATTTTATTTTAGAAATGTGGATAATAAAGTCTCACATTTCTTTGTTTCTGAAAAGTATTCTGATTGAGTGAATTTTATCTTTATATGAAGCAGTAAACGAAGAGAAGCGGTTATGGTCAGCATTACTTTCACAGGCATAACAATTTCATTTTGCTTCTCACTGCAAATTTTAAGTAACGAAAATATAGTTATGCTCAAAAACCTATCTGGCTCTTTTTTGATACTCAAAAGAAAAATGTAATCAAAATTAGCAGATAATAACTTTTTAAAATCCTTTACCTAAAAGTATATCTTCTTTCTTCCTCTCAGAAACAAATAACAAAGCAAACAAATAAAACTTTTTTTTGATGTTATCCTAAAGCAAGTGGATAGTGTAGAGCCATGAAGAAATTAAATCTACCAAGTGCAGTCACTTACAATATTGTGACTTTGAACATCATTCTTTTTAGTTTTAATTTCTTTATAATTTTTTTAAAGCAATCAAATAATATAACCCTGGAAAGCAAATGTCTTGCTATTTTTTTTGCTTCAAAAGTAAAACAATATAAATTTAGAGTAAAATGAGTTCATATGTGTTTTATAGTATTTGCTATTGATATCACATTGTAGAATTATAATATCCAATAACTATCTAAGATAGTTTGTTACAGTGATGAAATGCTAACAGTTTCAAATCATGTCCTTATGGAAGCCAAAAAACGAAGTAGTCTCTGTCACTCTCTACAACTTTTTCCAACTATATCCATTCTCACTGTTACATAGAAAAATTAATTCCTGTTTTGTTTTTGAGTATTTGTAGGTGTTTTGTACCTACAAAAGGTCCTTTTGCTAATAGTCACAGTTTTCCATCTTATTTCATTTATTACTCTCTTCAAATCTCAATTAAACATTTTTGACTTATCTATAATATATCTTCTTCTCTTTTTTTCCAGAAGTATATATAACTACTCACGAGCAAGTTATACCTTAGTGAATTTGACTAATTCTATCTTCTGAAAAAACTACCACTGGCTTAATCTAGTAAGAGTTGATTTCTCACTCATATAACACTTCCAACTTGTTAAGTGGCTCTTCAATGAGTAGTGACTCAGAACTTTCCATCATGAGCCATTGTCATTTTCTAGGGTCTCCTCAGTAGTAAACCACTGTATTTTCACAGAGACATAAAAAGTAGAGAATAATTCAGGGCTTTTCATGGCTAGAGTTAGGTTTGGGATGGCACAATCAATTTTTTCTCTTTAGCAGCATCCAGTCTTATGTTCTCATTATAATGCAAAGAGATACTGGAAAATGTAAGTTTTGTATGCTGTGTACTCTGGACATGGATGTATGACCCTTTACTAAGGGCCTACCACAACATTTATTTGTCCAAATGTTTCTTTTTCTCTCAGCTATGCTATGTATATCTCATGGACAAGAGCATTGTTTGGTTCCTTTTATGCTCTATTCTCAATGACTAGATGGAGATTCACACAAGGTACCTCTTCAACAAATAATTGTTAAGTAAAAACATAAATTCAGTTTTTTATTTATCTTTTGCTCCACATTGGCCTACAAGCTAATAACACACACTAGAGCCAAGAAAATCTACTAGCATTCAGCATTTCTGTGCTAACTGGCAACAATTGGAAGTAAAATAGCAAACTAGCCACTGTGTCTCAATTAGGGTCAGCTTAGGGTTCTATTTAATTAATTTAATTCACAAACTGTCATCAAACTGTTGGATATGTAAGTAGCCTAAATTCTCCAGTTCATAGAACATGGGGAAATTTAATTTCATACATAATTTTATAACAAAAGACAGTTAAATTTTTGATTTTTTCTTTAATGGAAAAATATTTGTGCTGATTATTGCATTTAATTCTTCAAGGCACTGGATTATTTTATAACATTTGCAGAGGACTTAACAAAACTCTTAATATTCTTGATCTTTGCAAAAATATGCTAGTGTCCTGATTCCTTATGTTTTACATAAAAAGACTATGGGACTGAGAATTTGTCATGCAAGATCACTAACTCATGAGCAACTATATTTTAACCTTATGATCACTCCATTGGGCTAAGTGACACAAACATTTATTAAAAAAACTCATAATATCCAAAGCAATTTTCTAGACAATTATTAGTCATGTTTTTATGTGCATCCTTTGGTATAATTGTCAGTTTCCTAATATATTGGGGCTGCAAAAAAGCATGAATTCAAAGCTCATATGGGACCTTTGGTCAAATAGAATGAGATCTTCTGACTGGTTATCTAGTAGAGAACAAGCTAGAATAGGAAGGGAAAGAGATATCCCAGGCTACAGAGGTAGATGTAAGCTTCAAAACATGACTATCAAGACCTACATTAAATTATTTTGTAGTTTGGTGATGACTGACCATGATGTAATGGAAGCAGTCATAGAAGGCATCCTTTTCCAAAAATGATGTGGCAAAAAATGATCATCTAGGTTAAATCAGAACCCATGTTAGAGGCAAGGATGTAAACACAAGTTTACTCTCCATGATGGATGTAGAAATACACAAGATGAACTATGATTCAAGGTGGATTATAGGCACAGTGAGAAATTAAATTGAACTGTAAAGAAACTTTACATATTGTGGATGAAAACTGAAAAAAAGAAGCGAATATACATATGATATTGCAGCTTATTCCATAATAGAACATCTGCAAACTTCATGCTAGCATTTTGTATTGCAAGTTTAAGATGCAGAATATTTTCAAGCATTGCCTATAAGCAGGGGTACAGAACCAAATGCTTAGAATTGCTTGAAGTTTATTGATTTAGGCCCTAGAGAGGACTAAGCCCATAAACTAATGGGCAGTTATGAGATAATCAGAACTGGATGATGATTTCTGACAAATTTAGCATTCTAAGAGATATGACAGTACAATTAGTGTGGCATATTTGTGTCTGTAAATAGCTATATGTAGACCATATTAGAAGTAAGAACAAAAACAAACTTCTGACATTTCTTACTGTGCAAAATATTACATTTGAATGCATTATAATTGATCAAATTTAACCCATGATTTATAATACTGCTATTTCCTTAGGTCAATGTTCTTATAGTTTGGTCTAATACAAATATTTTTTCTAGTGCATTGTTTGAGGAGATTCCCTCAGCAAAAGAAATTAATTAATTAAGAATTAATTCTTAATTTTTAAAACAAAATTATAAAATATTTCTGCTTGGATTAGTTTTACCACTCTGGTAGATCAGTTTGAGAGAGAGTACATGACCTGATTCAGTACTCCAGTCCTTGAACAAAATGGTGGCCTTTTAAGTCTAATTTTTATTATTTCTGTAACTATCTCCTAAGAAAGGTTTTATTAGGTTTATTTCTAGATACATTTTTTTTTGGTAATCAATTATGAATGGAAACTTTGTCTCTAATCAAAGAGTAATATATATTTTATAACTTTTACATAAACAACTTAGCAATTATCTTATTGATTTAGATGGCTTGTATAGGTGAGATCCTAGATTTTTTTAATGTAGTTATTCGGTCAATTAAAAATTTAAGGTTTTGTTTATTCTTATAAATTCTTATGAATTGTATACAATTTCTTTTATTACATTAGCCAGAACCACTGATAAAAATTTGACTATACATGATGAAAAGGGCTATATTCTTCTTCTTTTTCAATTTTAGTGTCCTCACCACTAAGGTTACTGTTTATTTTTGTACTGGGAATTGAATTCAGGGGCACTTGACCACTGAGACACATCCCCGGCCCTATTTTGTATTTTTACTTAGAGACAGGGTCTCACTGGGTTGCTTAGCACCTTGCTTTTGCTGAAGCTGGCTTTGAATTCACGATCCTCCTACATCAGCCTCCCAAGCTGCTGGGATTACAGGCATGTGCCACTGCGCTCAGCTGTTTAATTTAATGTATGTCATTAAGGACGTCTGATTTCTAGCTTCCTACATTCTCTAACTCACAAATTAAAATTCAAGTTTCTTAACTATTTTTTCAGCATCTATTTATGAAGATCAGAATTTCAAAATTTCTAATTAATTCCAAAAAAATTGATTTTCAAACTGAGATACATCTAATCCTTAAAAACATTCAAAACCTTCCCAAAGACTAC
Organism: Geosciurus inauris; assembly: GCA_004024805.1. Classification (NCBI taxonomy): domain Eukaryota; kingdom Metazoa; phylum Chordata; class Mammalia; order Rodentia; family Sciuridae; genus Geosciurus; species Geosciurus inauris. Next base: position 227,407 of record PVHX01000984.1, on the reverse strand, counting down.
ATAGGCTTGAGTGATTTTAATATAATGAATTTTAATATTCTCAATTTCATATGTTCTTTCTTAATATGGACATGCCTAAAAATATGCACATATTGCCCTTTCACAATGGTCCTTCTTGAATATGACCAAAGAAAATTGTAATTCTAACCTATCTAGAATATGATTAATTGCCCTGATTATAAAATACCCCAAGACACAGAACAAAGTGGAAAAATAAACATATCTGTGTTTGCAAAGACTCCTTTAGGTAACCTGGAGCCAATGAAGGCATTGGCTTATATTCTTATTATCTATCCTATGCATGTTTTGCATAAGGGTGCATAGTGTGATAAAAGAATGAAGTATTTTGGTAAATATTAAGACATTCTGAACCAGATATGGTATAATGAAGTGAGGTAGATGATAGCTTTCATTCAATAACCTTCCTTGTTTGATGGCACTATTTTTATAAAAGAATGTATAACTGTGAAGGAGAAAACCAACAAGAGGAGGGAAGTAAAAGAAACCATTTTTAACATCAATGGTTGCTATTTAAGTGGTCTTTATTTCACTCATCTGAAATATTCACAAAGAACCTTTTTCCTTTACATATTATAGATTATATTATTGCTCCTTACGTTTTACTCCCTCCCTATAAAAAACATGCAAACATCTCATGACTCTCGTGTGGCATTACTTTGGTTTGCAGTAGACTCAACTGAGTATTTATTGCTGATGTCCTTCATTTAAGATTTTGCTTTTTTTTTTTTTTTAACCAAGGAATATAAGAAAAAGAAGAAAAAGTTGCAAGGTATATTTTGCCAGCTGATGTTTTAAGAGACATCAAGAGCTTCCCTTGGTCTTTTTTGCATGTTCACTATCCATCATGAGATACATTGCAAGTGGCATTGCTCATTCAGCCCGAGGCTCCAAAGGAAAACAGGTGGAACAGACTGAAATTGGCCTACGGCCTAGCCTACTTTAAAAAAAAAAAAAAGCAAAGCAGACCTGAAAACTCAACTTTGCTTATGCTAAAAGTGTGAGTACAGTGTTATAGCCAAAAAACTATGATTTTTGCCTTATACAAGAGAGATATCTAAGATAATAAGAAAAACTAACAACTTAAAATAGATGCATTCACATGTATATTAATTTTATTTTTTGTACTTAATAATAACACTGTTATGGGCAAAATTAGGAAATACCTTTTTTGAGAATGCTTTTCTATGTGAATCAAAAACAAGTCATGCAGCTCTGGATTTTCTTACAAAAGAGCGCAGATATGAGTGCTTTAAAAGAATAAAATAGGGACTTTAAAGGAAGATGCAGGTAGTTATTTTATATGTATATGATTTACATTCTACTGCTCTCTTAAACAATAGACTCCACTTTAATGTTATGATAAACTGTCTAAATGTAATCCCTGCCAAAAGCTAAAACATGCTGCAGTGTATTCCTGCATGAAGAAAGTCTTTGTATTGACCAAGAGTACTGCCATACTGGAAGGAAGAATAAGACTTAAAAAAAAAAAAAAAACCTCATGTGAAAGCTAATATTTTTCTGTGAAAGGGATTTGGCTGAAGTGGAATACTGAGGATTATATTTAAGTACTGATATTCTTGCACTAAGAAGATGCACAGAAGGAGAAAATATAAACTATTAGGACTGATGCTTATGTTATAAATTTTAGTTCCAGAATTATAAATATCTGAGGAACAACCTGGATTCATTTGGAAGGTTAAATTTAGAACATTCTAATATTACTTCAAAATTTTGACTTATATATAAAAACTGTATGAGTATTCACAAAAGAAATAAAGCATTATGCCATATGCATCCTCAATGCAAGAGTCAACATATTTTCTCTTCAGAAGCCACAATCCAAGATTTATATTTCTAATGCATATAGGGACATTGAATAGATTTTATTGTTATGTAGATTTTCACAGAGTCAGCCTCTTTAATATAGAATGAAAACACCAAACAAAAGAGAACAACAAAAAATAATTTAAATTTTATTTAAATATTTAATGCACAATTTTGAATTAGATATGTACTTAAAATCATACTGGCCTTTATACTGGCAAAAATGGCAGTTATGCCAGGTATGGTGGCACACGTCTTTAATCCCAGTGACTCGGGAGGCTAAGACAGGAGGATTCCATGTTCAAATGTAGCCTCAGCAACTTAGGGAGGCCCTAAGAAAATCAGTGAGACCTTTCTCTAATAAAATATGAAAAAGTGCTAGGGATGTAGTTCAGTGGTTAAGAGCCTCTAGCTGCTAGGTTCAATCCCTGGCAATAATAATAATAACAATAATAATAATAAGTGACATAGTTATAACATAATAATTAAATAGCAGTATAGGAAGAAAAACTAAGAATAAAAGAATTGTACAGCACAGCCCCCAATTCTCTAGAGGTATTCTGGAGAGATAAAAAGCAAAACTAACAATCACAAAGGAAAACAAGGTAATATTTGATCATTTACATTTGCACCTAAAATCTCAGTCTAGGAAATAGTGGCTAATTAAACAGAATGACTTAATTCCAAACTGTCTTAAACTTTTTTGTCCCCTCAGCCCACACTCACAACTGATCATTAGAACAGGCAAGAAATGTGTAGCAGATCATATATTTGGCTTTTTCACATAAAAGAGTTTGAACACATTTTCCCACTTCTATAGTTTGTGCATATGAAGACATGAGACAACATGAAATAAACTGTTTTATAGGGACTCTGAAAAGAAATCAGTGCAATCTTTATTTTGAAATCTGACCATTTAGATTGCAATATAATGGGGAAAGGGTGAAGAAAAGAGTTAGAGCTTAAATTATGTATTTGTATCGAATTCATTTTTATTAGATGATTGACTATACAACCTTATATAATATTATATATATGTGCATATATATGTGTACACACACACAAAATACTTAAGATGGAAATAGAACAAAGCTCTTATAAGACTCCAGTACAATCCTTATACTCTGAAGATAAAAGGTACTGTTTTATTTATATTGCCTAGCTCCATTCTTGGTTTTCTCCTGTTCACCATTGCCAGAAACAATAAAAATAAACTAATAAAACTTGAAGCTGAAGCAGAAGCCATATGATCTTTAGATATCAGATATGGTATGGTTAAACAGTATTATGTGCTCCAATTGGAAGAAACTGATCTTAAAATTGTGATGTAGAAAGTTACTGATATCAGAGTTTCACTCCACTGAAATAAAGAAAACTTAAGTTTGCAATACAAATCTCAGTAAGAAAGTACTTTTACCTGAAAAAGCTTTAGTGTGTATTGATACACTGAAAACATTTAGCAAAGTGATATATAATCTTCAACATATTAAGGGGCCAGTAAAGTTTTGTAAATGATTCTAAGAATCATTATATTATACCAGAATGGATGTAACGAGAATGAAAGCAAGGAACAGGTAGATGTGATAGATATTATGGAAATATTCTCAAAATCTATTTATTGCTTAAATGTCATAGCATAAAAGAGTAAGAATTCAATGTGATTCATGTTTCAAGTCTTCATAAGTAAAAGCAATATGATATGTACCTTTACACTAGAATGTATTAGAAATCTCAAGAGAGTTATTTCAATTTGTGTTTTTGTAAGTTGATTATTATTATTATTAAATGCAATGAGTTTGCTAAGGTATTGAGCTAACTAGAGAGCTAAGTAGGTACATTCTTCATTAAATTTAACATTTATAGAGAACACATTAAGTACAAAGAACTCTTGTACATGTCAGAATGGGAAAACACAGACGCCAAGAGTTTAAATACTTACCAAGTGTTACAGTAGGCTAAACACATTTACTATTTTACTTCAAATCCTGTTCTTTTCTCTGACCCAAAAACCTATTTGTGAAAAAATATAAATGTAACAACTAAATAATTAAAAAAAACAGGAACAACATATCTATTCACTTACTGTTTCATTTCTAAATTACTGTTTCATTTCTAAATTCTAGAATTCGGTCCTGGCACTCATAGAGTTAACTCAGATTTTCTGGGCAGCTATATGTCTTCTGAGCCTTCAAAGCTCTGAATAGAATTAGATTCAGTCAGATGTGGGTTTGAAACCAGACTCTCTGTTAACTAGGTGTGTGACCTTGAGTGACTGCCTTAACCTCCCTGAGGTTGAACAAAGCTGTTAATGAGCTCTCAAAGCTGGTCGCCTAGAGTAGTCTTCACTAAGTGCAATTAGGGAAAGGAAACAGGCCAATTAGTAATTGGAAACAGAAATTGATTCAGATAGGCTTTAGGAATGAACAGTGCTGGGTTCCATCAATCAACCAATCAATCAGTTGGGGTTAAGAAAGGGGAACAAGTCATGACAGATTATTTGGAGACGTACTAATTCTGACTTTTATCTCTTAACTCCACATCACCTATTTTAATGGGCTGTTCATCTGAGAAGCAGTGAGCAGTTTGAAAAACTAGAGCACTGAACTAAGAATAACTAGTTTAATTTATTTTAAAATATTATTTGCTAATTATTGATATTATTACTGATATTGATTATTATATTTAGGTTATAGAAATAGTAATGGATTAGAACTAAGGAGATTTGCTTCCTACTACTTACATATTAGGAGTATGTGATTAACCTGTACTGATAGTCTGAGTATTTCTGAGCCCCCGTTTCTTTGTAAAATAAGGGTTTGGGATAAAAATTTTCCAAAGACCTCTTTGATATAAAATTTCTGTGATACTTTTACTTGTATTTATTTAACAAATACAACAGAGATAGAAAAGCAAATTTGAACAAAACTAAACCTATGAACTGTTAAAGGTAAACTGGTATTAGAAAGGAATAAGCCTACATTAAGAAAATAATTTTAAATTAATGCAACCTCTGATCACACCATTGGTATTAAAGGTATTTTATATAAATATACAAGTATGGACATAAAAGATTCAGTCAGAAAGAATCCTAAAATGAATAAATATTTGAAATACTAATTAGATAGATGCAAGAATACTTATATAAACAATGTATAAATTTATAGTAGCTACTGAATAAATGAAAACGGTATTAAATCCTACTAATGAAATAAAATGGATCACCGTATTATAATTTAAATATAAGAATCTATATGTTATTGTATGTAAAGTAATGATACGCATTCATACAGCTTACCACGTTTGATTGAAAAGAGAAAGATTTTGATCATTAATAGAAAGAAAAAATGTGAATCAAAGGTATAAATTTTAGCTCAGCATTTAGTGAAATTCTCCAAGGCCTTTTATGATATTAAACATATCCAAACTCCTCATTTTTGTCAGATAACTCCAAAAATTAAAAATAATTAAGTGCACTACATTTCAAACTTTTTTCTTCTATTGTTATTTCATGAATCACATAAGGACCAAACAAGCTACAGAAACTTAAATTCTAAGCTTGTAAGATGTTGACAATGAACTGCCTTTCCGTCTGGCCCTGATTCCATTTTTTCAATGCTTTTTTATTTGTGATATAGGAGATTTTTCTATCATTTTTATTTAATTCAACCAGAAAGGGCTGTTAAAAGTGCTGTACTTGTTGTTCTTGTATCCTACCAGCATGGTTGGCCATGAGACATAGTTTGAAATTGAATTTCATTAATAGCTCAGCAGCCTATTAGTATCCCCTCTGGATGAAGGCATGTCAGATTCATAGAGAACAAGCAGGGACCTGTCTAGTTTGATCTCATAGACATCATGCCTTCTAAAATAAGGTAAAATGCTTAATCAATCCACAGGCCTTGATGCACCTAGTTTCTGAAGACCCATACCCCAGGCATATGGGTTTGTTTCATTTTTAGATACATATAATAAAACGGTCATTCTGAAAGTTCATTCATGTGTGCCCGATACAACTGCTGACACAGGGGGCTTGTATTCTTTTAGAACGTGGAGCACAGTAGGGGTTTGCAACAGGCTCTATTTGCTAGTCAGCTCTCACAATGGATCACAGTCTAAGTCCTTTCACTCTAGGTTTCAAAATTGAAACGCAAACCCTCTGAGAAATCTTTCATGTATTTCTTTTAAGCTGGGCTGCAAAAATAATGAGCAATTAGCTCTTGAAATGATGCACTGCTGTTTAGATGAACGACTTGTAGATATTTCAAGTATCCCATTTGGATCCTGGAGAAAAGAAAAGAAGTCTACCTAGGATGAGCCTTCCTATTTAGTCTTCAAAGTCCTGGGTTGTTCACCACCAAGCTGAGCTTCTGAATAAAATCATTGCTTTTAGCCTCTATGAAATGTTGGCATTCTGTCAGAATCATGTTTTTCAAGTTTTATTTCCTAGTGCCAAATTTTCATGCTATGTAACTCTTTAGGTAGCCTCTAAGAAAATTAAAGCTTTAATATAGAAACCATATTCCTTTTTCATGGATTTAGTTTGATTAAGCAAATGTGTTTGTAGCTTTTACCATTTGTAGCACTTTCATTTAGGAAAAAAAGTAAATTGAAACCCAACTCTTGTTTTCTTTCTTTAAAAGCTAGCATAGCATCTGGCAGCAAGTGTTGTTCATTTTCCTACTAATATGTCAAAAATAGATTTATATCATATTATATTTAATATATTTGAAATACTTCATCCTATTTACACAGTTTGGTAATTTATAATTGATGAGCTGATTTTACTTTGAAAAATTTTCCCTTTTGTGAAATATATGTACACTCACATCTACAAAGCTCCAAAGTTCCAATATTAGCATTTAATTATTTTAGGTATAGAGAATCTCAGAGTGGAAAAATTTGTTAGGTATAAATATTCATACTCTATGGACAGAAATCAGTTCCTTATTGTGAATAATACTGTTCTATTTCTTCTTTTTCTTCTTCTTCTTCTTCTCTTTCCTTCCTTCCTCAGCCCCCTCTCTCTTCTTTCTTTCTTTCTTCTTTTCTTTGTTGGCACTGGATATTGAACCCAGAATTGATTAACCACTGAGCACATTACTAGCCCTTTTTATTGTTTGTTTTGAGACAAGGTGTCACTAAGTGTCTTAGGGCCTTGCTAAATTGCTAAGGCTGGCTGCCTTGGAACTTGCAATCCTTCTGCCTCAGCCTCCAGAGTCACTAAGATTATAGGCAGTTGTCACCACAACCAGTATGCAGTTCCATTTCTAATGCTGGATTAATGGTGTTACAAAATAGAGTTTTATGACACAAGGGCAAAAGAGTCAGAATGCTTTGTCCTCTTACTCTGTAATTTCATCAGATTACTCACTTTCTTAGTTTGCATAATTTTTTAAAAATAATTAAAAATTTAACTTAGGGAAATATCAATATTTCATTTATCACCTTGAATTAATGAGTTGATGAGAATCCTGAAAGTATCATAGGGAAAAAAATGGAACACTGATAGGAAACTTTTAAAGATAAAGGAAAAATCAATATGCTTAGAACACTGGGCATGAAAGTCAACCCTGAATGATTTACTTTAATAGATTATTGGTAAACAGAAAATAGCTTCCCATGAAACAAGTTCCTTTTCAGCAAAAGTCTGTTTATCATCTTTACCTAACACAAAATACATCATCTAATTACTATCACCTAAAACTTCAAAAAATAAAAATCTGTGTCATTTAATTTAGGGAGTTTTCTGGTGTACTAGGCAATGACAGGGTTAAGAAAGTAAAATGTGATGCATGCTATGAACAAGATAGCCTTTTTCCTATCACATTCTTTCATAGATTTTTTTCTGCATATGACTTGTCTGTTGTTATGGGAAAAAGGCCTCTCTTATATCTGCCAAATTCTCACTAGAATCTTACACGTTAGAACCAGAAGCCACTATAGTATTTGCTCTGCCCCTGAGTCATTGGTTTGACAGTGATATATTCAGTACAGAGTCTACTTTGAAGCAGGTACCAGCCTAGGACCACAGGTATGGCACAGAGATGCCAATGGCTACATTGCTACAGAATAGGAACTGGAGGAAAGAAATTCCCTATATACCAGGCCCTGTGTTTTCTATAAATCTATTTTAACCTCTCTAGGGAAGAACTGAGTATGAATGACATAATTTGGATTTGTGCAAAGCAGGAATATCTTTCTAGTGAAGAATTAAGGACTGAGAAAACTAGAAACACTACAGGAGCTGAAGAGGGTAGGAAGTTAATAGATGGCTAGTAATGGAGAGATCAGAACAAAGGGCCTGGGGGAATTACGAGTCTAAAGACCACTTCATCACAAATTTGAAGTGAAGAAAACCTATCAAGTAGGAAAGCAATGGACCCATTTATTCAGCTCACAGAAGAGACTTTATGTGATTCTTATAGAGACTTTCTAAGCAAACGCTTGTAGTGAGAGCACAGCAAAAACTGCACACATGGAGAATCAAACAGAATAGTAAATCCACCATTTTTCTGCATGGCAGGGCTTTAATGTTAGAAAATTTCCTGACAAAGAGGATACAAGGCCCACAGGCTCCTTTTTCTGCCCCCAGTAATGATCTCATGAATTTCAGAGCTACAGGCACTTAGAAGCACAAAATGCTTACATCTATAAGTTTGGGGGCTCTCTAAGTTTGTAGCTGTGCATATTGTTCTTATTTTAGATATGTTTTTGTATCTTACAATATTCATTTTTAATACCAAGTTCCCTGAACAGTTTCAGTTCCATTTCTATCCAACTGCTTACAAAATTTTTTAAACAAAGATTTTATTGGTTTGTTTGCTTTTGTTTATAATTTCACCAAATCAGCTGCTTGGGCACCCCATTATATGTAAACATAAGCTCCCTAGAAGTAAGGTTTGGTACTGAACATGGAGAGTTAGTGGACAGCTTGTCACACAACTGTCACAATCAAGATAGCTTCTCTGGGAAGCATTGACTCCTCTGTCTCTTACAGCCTGTGTTCCAATTCTTCTCTGTTGCCCAAAGCAGTCTAAATTTAAATGGAAAAGTATTACACTAGAGCTATAGAAGTATTGCAGAAGAAATCCAAGTGGATAAAGAATGTTGCCTCACTCACAAAATCCTCTCCTTTTCTACAACATTCCCAGATGACTGAAAGAAACCAATGTTAAAATGCTTTTCCATTTTTTATTTTTCCTGCACCACACAATAAAGCAAGATCTTTGGGGGAATGAAAGAGTGCAACTTCTCTACTTTGCTTTTAAATCTTGTTTCTGATAACCCTTGATCCTTTGGCTTTTACCTGTTTTGGATGTCCTCTCCTGAGGCCTTGCATTCTTATTGTGTCTCATAGGAAAAAGATATTTGCAATTACAAATATGAACAACTTTGCTTGATATCTAAGCCATAACAAACATTTTTGTTTTTATTCATAGTTAAAAGGGATTTGAAAAAAGATGTCTTTGGGGATTCTTAAGTTTCAAGTAGAATTTAATATATGCGATTTACTCTTAAAAAAAGAATTAAAGCCCTGTTTTTAAAATGATTAAGAAATAAATCCCATTTTATTTCATTAAAATTATTATCAACCATTTTTTCATTTAATTAGAGTAAAAATGGAAGCTATATGCTCTTAGAGAGGATTACCTGAAAGCAGAGATATTTTTCTAACCACCACAGAGATAGTTGAACATGCGTAATTTTTGGAACTTTTCTTTAAGAGAAACGTATAATCTAAGTCAATCAGTTTTCTCTATTTGCCTCCTAAATGGTGTCTAGGTGAAATGGATAAAAAATAAAATAGATAAAGTTGACTAACTGAAAGAGAAATGTCTGTTTCATCCTTTGAACTCTGATTTCCAACAATTTCATATTTAATCCTGTTTTATTTTGAGAGCAAATTTGGAAAATGGCAGGCATGATACTGAGAGAACATCGGTGGGACCAAATGAGGAAAGACTGCACAACAGAGGTTTTTTGTTGCTGTTGTTTTGCTGCTGTTGTTTTGTTTTTTGTTTTCTTCTTCATTGTCTGCCAATATGAAGTCAGAATGGCGTTTCGTCTCTTTTGTTTTATCCTTAAACCTTTATGTCTTTTTAGACAAATCGTCTAATTCTAATGATTAAGCATTTTTCATAAAATTGAAAAGGTTTACAGGAAAGCAATCTTGAATTCCTAATGAGGATGTCTCTGACCTAAGGAGAAAGAGGTCAAGTTCTCTAATCAGATTAGGAGCCTCCTATCTATCACAGTGCTCTCTTTTTCTTTCTACACTGTTGCACAGTCTCTTATCTATAGGAGCTCTATCTGTTAAAATTCCTCCAAAGAGCATGTAACAGGACTCTGGTTTAAAAAGTCCAACAGCCACTGTTTGGTAAAATGTTTTCTTTTTTTTTTTAACTTTTATATTTTACTATTTATTAACTCAATTTCTTCAATTTTTTTATTTTCTTTTTTCTGCTGTTTTAATGAGTTTCTTGTTTATTTGCTATATCATGGTCTTTTACATCTTAGAATGCTGGGGAAATTCTAAGACATAAAAGGTAAAAGTCCAGGTCATATGTCTTCCTTTGACTGACTTATTTCCCTTCTCTCATCACAAATAGCTGCCCTTTTCCTTCTCTTAAGTAATTGTAAGTGCTTCCACTCCTGATAGGGTGATGGTTAAGAGCAGAATCTTTAGGGCTCAAGTGCCTGGGCTCAACTTCTAGATTGCGCCCTAGCAACTTGCATTGTGTGACAGTGAGCAAGTGATCAACTTCTCTCCATGTGTGTTTTATAAATTTAAATCACCAATTCATGGAGAATAATAAGTTAAAGCTTATCTCAAAGTGATATGAAAATTAACTGAGATATTTGAATTAAAGCACTTAGTGTGATGTGGGGCACCTATGCAATAATTTATAATGGATTTTGTTAGTCTGAAATGTGGGCAAATGGTGTTGTTACAGGCTTGGAAGACTTAGAGTGTGGTTTGTGATCAATAAATATTTAATGAATTAGAGCTAATGCATCACATCTGAGATAGAGAAAGCTTAAAGAAGGATGCATTGGCTAGCCTCATGTTGTCTAAAGCCTCTGTACACAATTTTTTGTCACAGAGATTGGTTACAAGAAATAGTAAAAAATAAGACACATAAAGGTTGAAGAGAAAATTTATGAATTTTAGATTATTTATTGTAGTAAAAGTGAATTATAATATCATATAAGGATAATGGTTTAAATATATAATAGCAAATTGATTTAATTTCATGTTATATCCCAGATAGTACTACAAAAATGTATAACACTATAAAATTGTAAAAGATATAGAATATTTATTTTTGTATTTAAATAATATTATTCTGACATAAAGATAAGGAATCTGTGGCACAAAGTGTCTAAAGTATCAAGCTCAATATTATAGAACTGGATAATTGAGCTATAATTTGAGTCAATGCAATTGATTCTGTTGGTCAGTGCTGTGATACTTCGTCTGACTAGTGAAATTCCTCAGACCTATTCTGATGTATTCATTAAAACTTTATTTGATGTTTATTATTGTTACGTTCTTTTATTATAATAAAATAAATTTTAAATAATTTATACTGCAATGGGTAAAAACTAGGTACATTATTAAGTTTAATGCAAGGTATGATAAAATAAGATAATGAAATTTGCTATCTATGAATGTTAAGAGGTGAAGAATGTAAAATGTCTAAGATTTTTAGAATATATTTCTTGGCTTAAATTTCATGATCTTGTAAACATATCATATAATTCTGTGGGGTAAATTCTATTATCCCTTTTTTTTATATGAGATCACTGAGTGTAAGAACTATAGAAATTTGTCCAAAGTTAAATGGCTAGTATGAGGCACAGCTGTATCTAAATTTAGCTGGTTTGTCTCAAAACCTTGAGTTCTTAAACACTCATGAAGTTACCTTCACATCCAGGTAGGGAGGAAATTAAAGGTTTGATGACATGTACCACTTAAAAGGAGTTATAAAAATAGGTAAGATTTTTTCATAGAAACATGGCATTTCACAGGCAACAGGGCTTTTTGAGATCTGTTACTTCCACCCCTTTACTTTACAGATGAGGTAAAGAGAATTGTCCCAGAGATTTATGAGAGAATGAGACTGTATTCCATGCAGAGGGAGTAGATTGAAAAATTCAATAGATCTAGTAAAGAAAGGTGGTATTTTGAAATAAAATAGGATAGTTCAATTTGGCTGGAATATAGTCTACATATGTGTGGTTGGTGAATTATAAGACTGGAAATGCTAGTTGTGGCTAGAAATTAAAGGGTCCAAATGTCTAGCTGAGAAATTTAGAAATGACTCACTGGGAGATATGAAACCATTGAACAATTTAGAACTGAAAATTATGAGAGAGAGAGAGAGAGAGAGAGAGTGTTGTGGTTCAGAAACATGCAGGATAGAAAAGAAGTGAGACCATGTAAAAATTTCTATGAATAGTACATAAAAAAAATAGGTGATTGAAACAGACTGGTAATTTGAAAGATGAAACAAAAGAACATAGCAGTAAGTTATTACTGATAAAGAATCAATCACACTTCTCAAGTAATCAGATATGTGGAGCAAGAGATAGAAAGGTGCCCATGGAAAGCTTACCTATTCAAGGACTAAAAGAAGGGGAATTCGTTATACAAGAAGGCAGGTCAGTCACCTTAGATAGTATTATCTGCCATTTACTAATAGCTATCTTTTTTTTTTCTTTTTTTGGTACCAGGGATTGAACCCAGGGACACTTAACCATGGAGGCACACCCTCAGCAATTTTATTTTATTTTTTTATTTTTGAGACAAGTTCTCTCAAAGTTGCTGCGGACTTTGCTTAGTTGCTGTAGCTGGCTTTGAGCTTGTGATCCTCCTGTCTCAGCCTTTCCAAGTTGCTTGGATTACAGGCGTGTATCACCACTCCCGGCCTAACAGCTATTCTTATACTAGCTCTGAGCTAAGCTCTTTACAAACTTGGTCTCATTGAATCTTTTTTCCCCAAATTTTAATTGGTACTTTATTACACTAAGTAGTGGGGAAAAATATTACATTTTCTAAATGTTAATGATAAATCCTATTTTTGCAATATTGTATAACAGGGTAACTATTCTGTATTTCATCATCATGTAATGTGAATGTAATACAAGCAAGCTGCTTCAAAATTATCATAAATTTATATGAAAATCTATTATAATGAAATGTTCCACTATGTAGAAATTATTGAAACTTCAATATGAAACTAACTAATGCCATGCCCATTTTACAGATAAGATCTCCCAGGAATAAAAGTATAAACAAGTCTATTTAAATCAGAGTCCAATAGGTAGTAGTCAGAATTGATATAGAACTATCTTTAATTATGACTAACTTCTGGAGAATATGATGAATATAAATGTGGATATTTTGTTTTTGAATTACCAGTAGAATATCTAAATTGGAATCAATGGAAGCTTGGAATTTAGGAGAAACATAAGGCTTAATACACAGTTTGTAGTTTGGTAAATATCGATGTCATTTGAAGTTTCAGAGGTCGATGATAACGGAAGATAATGCTTGAAGAAAAGAAAAAAGGAAATGAACATAAAGAAATGCTTCTGTTAGAAGAGAAGGAAATAGGAGGAGAAGGGAGAGGAAGAAAACTGCCAAGATGAGAAAGAATAAATAGTTGGAGAATTAGAGCAAACACATAATCTTACAAAGAAAAAAGCATGGAATGTCCAATCTGCCAATCTAGATTAATATCATCCTCATAGCCTGTTTTTGATTATTTAGTTATCCTACATCTTATGATGTCTCAATTAAATCAGATTAATAACTTTGTACCTTATGTTCAACTAAATCACTTATTGTAATTTTTAACTAGCCGTGTGTCAGTGTTTGTGTTAGAATCTGGACGTAAAGAATAAACATGGAACAATTTCAAACCTCTATTTCTGCACTCTGCACTCTTTCCCTGGGGATATAGATAAGGTAGCATGTTGTAATTGCTCATTTCTAAAGGGAAAGTGCTATAGCAGAGGTCTGTAAAGTATTTGTGCATACAACCTCCAAGACGTGTGTCCATGGACTGATGAACATTGATACCATTCAAAGGATGATTCAGAGGAGATCATAAGAAGTGGGCTTTACAGGAAGTGAAATTTTATTGCATACAGATGTAAAAGTTTATATAATGTATTGCAGTGAATTTTGTGATTCAAGAATAGAAGTAAACATGAAAATGGAAAGAGCAAAAAGCTGGAAGATTTGGAACATTTTGTACTGTATTCAGAGTTCAACTTTAATTCTATGTAGAAAATTGAATAATAGTGAGGATTTAAACACAACTGTGGCAAAAACAAATGGACATTTTTAGAAAGACCACTTTGAAGGCCAAGTTAAGGTCAGTTTAGATGTAAGTGATACCAGAAGCAGAGACACAAGAAAGCTGCTCAGATAGCTGTAGTAGTCATTGGGTGAGAAAGACAGAAATACAAACTACAGCAATGACTGTGGGATTATTAAGAAGCTAAAAACTGGGGCTGGGTTTATGGCACAGTGGTAGCGTGCTCGCCTAGCACGCGTGAGGCACTGGGTTCGATCCTCAGCACCACATAAAAAAATAAAATAAAGATATTCTGTCCACCTGCAACTAAAAAATAAATATTTTTTTAAAAAAAGAAGCTAAAAACTCTAGCTATATCTTGGATTTATATTTGTAAAAAAATGGATTTCTGAGCCAGGTGTGATGGCACATGTCTGTAATTCCAGCTACCCAGTCTTAGCAACTTAGTGAGAACTTGTCTCAAAATAAAATAATGAAAATAATAATATAATATTAATAAAATATAATAATAATAATAACAATAATAGAAGCAATGCCTGGTGATATAGCTCAGTAGTAGAGTGCTTGCCTAGCATGGGTTCTGAGTTCAATCTCTAATACTTAAAAAAATAGGATTTCTGCATTGAGTTATCCTAATACAATGGTATTTTGAAAGATGAAACAAGAAGATACAGATAAGTGTACACACATATTTGCTTACATATTCTATGCTTTCACATTGTCAGAAAATATTAGTCAGAGGTGAAGACTAAATCTCAGTCTAAGACAACTATTTAAGATGTTTATTTGTAACCTCCTGAAATCATTTTGGAGGACATACATCAGTTTATTGAGGAAATGCTATAAAGTGACTTTTATCTGAATGACTTGTAAGTCTCTGGACATGTCTAGTGTGTTACTGAACCTAAATTTTGTTTGATTGTGGGACTTTGAGCTTTCCTGACCAGAATTAACGTTGTCTGTATCTGGGGTAAACCAACTGAACAGAAGGGTATGTAGCATTGATGAAAATAACTTACTGAGCAAATATCATTATATTGTTGAATGTATTTAATTCTTTGTAGCACTAGTACCAGTGTAGGAAGAATAATGAATCCATGTTCAATGCAGTGATTTTTCTCACTGAAGTTCACATCTTCTTGAAGGTCAGTTCTGCATTACAAAGTCAATGCATTTGACTCAATTTAATAGAAACTCATTGATTTCCTTCTATGTGTCAATCACTTCACTAATGTTAAAACTATAGAAGGGTCATGGAACATGACAGACTCAGCAAATTATAGCTAGGATGTAAACCAATCCATTAAGTTAAAACAGATTTGGGAGATACATAGTGTACCTCTTTTCACAGAGAAAGAGATGGCAAATATCTACTCGAGAGATGATTTCCAAATGTAATTCTGAATAAGGATTAATAGTTGTGTTACCAATACCTCAGAATTTATATGATAAAGGAAGTCTAATAGAAAGATTCACATCTATTACCATGCAAATATATGCTGTTGGATATGATGAAGGAATGTGAACATAACTTGAAATTTAAGTTCACTCTGGTAAATATTTTGTGACTGAGTATCGTTTTTAATCATATTCATGTTGCATTATATTTTGCTTTCATTGTAAATAAAATTAATTCATGCCTCCCAATACTGAGAATGGAGAATCAGTGTGAAACATAGCATTTTGAGGTGCATCAATTAATCCAAGCTTTACTCTGAATTTTAATGTCTCTGTGAGACCTACTCAGTTTCTCTTTTCCCTCTAATTTTAAGGGTATCTAAAAATCCACAGAAATAACTTAGGTGAGTGGATGTAGAATTCATATCTGTGACACTCTTGCCTGTTAAGGAGAGAAATTCCATTCAAGTAACTTACCATTTCTCAATGTTATAAGGAGGAAAAAGTATTTTTTAAAACAGTTTTAATTCATGCTGGCACAATGTGGAAAAAAAATTGACAAAGCTTTCTTAGTCCTTTGCAAACAGCAGTGAAATTGCAGAAGTGTAGAGTGGAGCAGCATGCCCTGGTCACAGTTCAGTAGCAATTACTGTGGATGATTGTGTTTACTCTCTCCAGGAGATGTCACTGAAGGCTGGCAAGGACATGCTTTACCTATTTGTAGCAAAGATATAACTGGAGAAGGAGGCTGTAGTGGGTGAGTTGTAAAGCTTCACTCATTCTGAAAATGCATTTGTCCATTTTAACTGGATTCTTCCTCTGAATAAAGAAAAAAAGTATAATGTGTATCTTGCCTTATAAAAAATTTATTTGTACTTGTTGATTAAGGAAGGCCACTTTTATCTCCATTAACAGAAATATTGCTGCTAGAAACAGCTGAAAGAAGTCATCCTTGGCTATTTTATTAAAATGAAAGTCTCCTTTTTATACCCCAAAGAGAAGCCAATAGAACCTCAGGCAAGATTTTGTTCATGAAGTTTTCAATATGTTTTTTATGTATTTACTTTTTTGAGTATAAAAGAACAGAAATATATTTACTCAGTAGAGCTGAAAGTTTAGCTGTTCAACTCAATGGATCAAAATCTTTAAAACAAGTAGGACTATAAAATGGATTGTAGATTTTAGCTGATGATTTCATTCCTATTTTTATAAATATTATGATGTACATGTTACTATAAGAGAATCATGCATGATTTTGATTACAATATAAATGCTAGAATCAAATACTCTACTTTGATTTTCAATTACTACAGGATCCATTTTACCTATTCTATTTTTTCTTCTTAAGAATTTAGAAATGGTTCTATTGTTGTTTTATTTTTCATTTCTTAAAAAATGTCTTTAATTGAGACCTAGTCAATTTAGACTTATCTAAAGTAAAATCAAGTACAAATGTATTTAACAGTATACTACATCTGTTTTTCAGTATTTTGCATTAGTAAATATCATATTGTTTGATGTAAGGTGGAATCTTAATAAATATTTGTCAAATAAATGAAGATAAGAAGGTATAGCTTTATACCAGTTTAACTGAAACTCATTCATTCCTGTCTCATAATTCTCATGTGGGCCAAATGAAATATTAACATCAAGAAAAATTTTTCTCCAGATAACTTACTTTGAAAGATAATGATATTTTCTGTGGGAACATGTGACCTAATCTTGCTATCCCTTATTCACTTCCTTGTTCAGATAGATGAAACTAGGCTCAAAGTAACTCGTATGGGGAATTTTTCTGGTCAAGCCTAAGAAAAATCCTGGTAACTGATAACAATTATTTTTGTTTTTGCTTGGGTTTCATCAAGATTATTACTTTATCCATGAGTACATGATTTGATACTGTAACTTACCATTATCATAATAACATTCTTCACAAGAATACATAATATTCTATATATCTATTATATTTTCAATTTTCTTTCAATAAATATTATTCTATACATCGATTTTCAATTTTACTTCATTAAATTAGTATATATTTATATATATGTAAAGCCATGTATCATGTAATAACATTCTGATAAATGCATTGGTAGGTAATAGTGTCATTGTGTAAACATAGCAAGACACCTATGATATAAGTAAGAGTGATAATCTTATGGGACCACTGTCACATGTTATACAGAATATAACTGTGTATCTGATAGTATAAACAACCTTGGAAATGAAAGAGTATATTTACAATGAAATTTATCAACTGAGTGGACATGAGATAGAAGGCAGAAAAATATTTTCCATTTATTTCATTCAGCTATTAAAAGCTCTATGATCATTTGAGAATCTCACAATGCACTGTGCAGTTCATGTTCAAAATGTACATTATGGATTTATTCATATCACTAGGCTAAAATTTTACTTTCTATCACTTTAAGAAACTTTGATCTGTTTCAATACCAGAACAAAAACTGCTGAACCTAATTGACAGAGATCTTAATGTTGACTTAAGTTACTTTCAGACAGATTTTTCTTATGCTAACTAATCTTATAATCTGAATTTAGAGTTTAATCTTCACACTTATACTTGGCTTCTGTGTGTTTATAAGTTCTATGCTACCCTCTTTGGTGTGTATTTCGAATTAGGAATCTCTTACTTACTAAAAATAAAAGTAGGGGTAGTGGTGTTATGCCTTTTTTATCCTTGAAGTAAATATTACATGATTGTGCTCAGAAGTAAAAACAGAGAAGTGTTCTAAATAGCATCTTGATTATCATTTGATAAATTACCGTAATATTCCCCAGTTATCTTTTCACTACCTCAACAAACCTGAGACAATTTCCACAATGCCCATTATAAAAAATGTATTCCAAGTATTCAGATATTTCAAATATTCAATATATTTAGTTATTTCAAAATGAAGACTAGAACCCAAAGAGAGCAGATAGTCGTCATTTGGGGGAAGTGAAGCCATCACAAGTGATTGTTTCCTGAGAGTTGTACTAAGAACTATACCTATAAAAAGACTGGGGGTGTGCTGCAAAATTAAAATATCATACACACACAGGGTGAGGTGGTGCATGCCTGTAATCGCAGCAGCTTGAGGAGGCTGAGGCAGGAGGATCATGAATTCAAAGCCAGCCTCAGCAACCTAACGAGGCCCTAAGCAACTCAGTGAGATGTGAGGGATCTGGCTGCGGAAATGTACAAGATAGAGAATTTTTTCTGGTTGAGAAACTCCTGGAGAACAACAGGTGTTTTGTTTTCTGCAACTGGAAATTCCTTCAGTCTCTCCCAGAAACTAATAAGATAACGAATACATCCTAAGATGCTTAGCTGCTATAGCAATGCCCTCTGTGAGGAGGCTCTGTGTTAGAGTCTTATCAGCCTCGACCTTGGTCATAGGCATGTAACTCCTGGGAATGAAGGAACTGGCTTGTTAGATAACTACAATGTTTCACCAAGCCCGGTGGCTCCTGGGCCTACCCATCTAATAGTAACTTCAAACAATAGACTTCCTTGAGGGCTATACAAAGCTCCTAAAATTGCATATCATAATGATAGAATGTAACTGAGAAATACCCTACATGATGTTGCTGATTCTGTAACCTGCCTAATAGTACAATGAACAATAATGTACTGATGATATCAATGACCTAAAGTAACCTATTGATGTAAATAAAGCTGGCAGCTCAGAGGAGCAGCTTTCTCTGTGTCTCCTCCTTCTTTTGAATTCCTTACAGTGAGACCCTGTCTCTAAATAAAATACAAAATAAGGCTGGGGATATGGTTCATTGGTTGAGTGTCCCTGAGTTCAATCCCTAGTACCCCCCACACACCAAATTTATACACACATGCACACACACATTCAGGGACGAAGAATGACAATGAGTAAAAAGAACAGAGGTAAGAAAGCACATTAAGCAAATATTAAATACTTGAGTTTTGTCTAGTGCGAACTTATTTGCATTATGTTCTTCATGTTTCTGAGTTATTTCATGGCAATATCAAATCATATTTATGGTTCTTAACTGAATGTTATAGAACTAAAGAAGTGATTGTAGCTCTGGTCTCTTTAGCACTCTCATTAATTGAAGGACTCAGACAGTCATATTCCATATTAAATACCTTATTGTGCAATTGCAAGAAAATACATGTAAAGTTCCTTACTGTTATCAAACTGATAATGGCAAAACAAATTGAAAACTCTCCAGTCTTCAATGCAGCCTGGTACCTAATTCCATGGATACCAAACAATAAGAATAAAATGAAGGACTTTATGCATATGTTAAAGGGGGCATTTGGTTTTGTCTTTTTAGCATTCAAATTCTTAGAAATATTTGCTGGAATTTTGAATTTTATTACAAAAAGTGCTTTCTTCTTTCTGTATTCACAGTAAAAGATACCCTGATGTTAAAATAAGTCAATTGAATAATTTTAAATTAATTCTAAAACATATGTCCAAGACAGCCTTTAAATTCTCCTCAGCCTGACTGAATTTTAGACAGGCTTCCTGCTGCCTCTAGACCTCTGACCTCTTTCTCATCCCAATCCTTGAAGCATCCAGATGGTCTAACCACAGAGGTCCCTCCCATCTTTTTTCTTAAAGCATTGCCTTTAGAAAATTTGTCATTGTAAATTCTCTCTGTTCCTTTGAGATGTATGTAAATCTTTTTCTAAAAGCTTCTTGCCAGTTTTATGACCCAGGAACATCTTTTTCAAGGACCTTAGAGCCCTTCTTTGAAATAGAGTCATCAAGGCAGATGGCACTCTTATCCCTCAATTCTGTGGGATGGTAGGATCCTAACTTTAGTGAGAATCTTGGTCTAAGTAGTAAACCACTCTCCTTTCATGAAATACAGGAAAAAATTATTTTTCTATGGAAAAATTAGCTAACAGTTGGCCTACAATCCCCTACACTTCATCTGTTAAAACCTCACCTGCCTCTTATTTCAATGGAGTTGAGTTCATACTGTACTCCGGTCTCTCTTTATTATTCTGATAGTCTTGAATAGTCTTCCTTACCTGTTAAACTTTTCTGATGAAGTTTTTTGTTGATAATCATTATCAAAGATTATAGAATGTTGTAGCTTATTAAAATCACAAAGAAATTTAAGCCTATGCTACTCTCTGAATTCTATTGAGAAAAAACACTTATTTGAAATTTGTCTGTGTTAAAATTATTCATATATTTATACATATAATTAATTATATTTAATTATTTTAAAAATCTGTGAATCTTCAAATATTATATACTTTTATTGAATATGAATATCTATATAAATGGATAGCAGAAAATAGTTAATGAATAATTTATTCTGATATATAAATTATGCCTAGTGATTTTCACACTTTGCCAAATGGAATCTTTTGAAATCCTCTATGGGAGATACTAAGATCATTCTGCTAGGTAAATTTTCAGTCATGAATGGGTGACCAAAGAAAGGACCATCTGACTGAAAACCACAGAGAGTCCACCTGAAAGTTAAACACTGGAAGTTGGGGGCTTGGTATGTTGAAACCTCCCCCAGCCATAGTTACACATACCCTTAAGAAAACCTGTGGGTTCAAGATCATGTCAAACCCTACCAGGTGTCCTGGACACTCCCTTATTACCTAAATTACATAACAACCCCCAATCACCCTGGCAAACCAAGACCTTCACAAGGAAATCTTGCTGAGGGTTACTGAAAGGGTAATAAACCAGTTGGAGGATGGGGCAAAAAACTGAGACAAAAATGGGGGAACTCAGTTTCATCAAAATCTTTAATTCTAAGCACCATGTCAACTCTTCTAGGTAGTCAGCACAGTTCTTATGCTGTCAATCAAAAGTCAAAAGTTAGACCTGGAAGGGATTCTGGAAAATTCCCTAAGAACCCAGTTTTATTGGGGTAAGAGCAGGCTGAACACACAGTCCTTCTTTCTGAGAAGAACCACTCTTTCCCTTGACAGTGTTCCCTTTTCCCTTTTCCTAATATTTCTAAAGAACTCACTCCTGTTACTATGAGTTATTACATGTCTGTAATCTTTCTAATGTAATTGCAAAAATCAGAGTTTGAAGAGGTGGCCTCTGCCCTGTAATAATCACAAAACAAAACTTGAGATTAAAGTAGTTAAGCAATTTGACAGTCATTCACTCTGTAAATTGTGAAATTTTATAAGCTCAATGTCTGAAATTTTCTATTATTTTGTTTATGCTGGGAGAAATTATACTTTTTTACAACCATTTATTGTTATTTTTATAAGAACTACATCAAAACCTATTTACCTCAGATATGCTAACTATACATTAAAACATGCACATTTGTTTACTCTGTGAATGATTTCCTTGTATAAGTTCTGCAAATATTTAAAGTCTACACATTTAAGATTCAAACATGTTTTAAGTTAATTGTTTCTAATTAAAATCATCCAAGTGAAATTTCTAAATTATGACATAGTCCACTCTATTTTTAACCTAGATCTATTATACTGATATTGCTTTAATATTTAATAGTGACTGATTTTTGACACATATAGAGTGCTTTGTTCTGATGTCAAATAGGTCCAAATTGCTGGTGCTGATTTTGCTATGCACATTAACATATTCCATTGTTCTTCTTTTCAGGTTTCATAAGCACCATCAAGCACAATGTTCCAGCTTTGAATTTAATACTTAAAATAACATTAGTAGATTGAAATGGCCAACTAGCCATTTTTTGTCTTAGCAAAGAATAATCCTAAATTAAACAAAATGTTAAGTGAATGCCTCTGGTTTAAAGTTATCTGTGTATGTCTTTAGGAAACATTAGATATTCCTCTAGTTCTCAGATTCTCAAAATTATACTTTTGAGCTCTTTATAGTGTTATAGATATCAAATGGATTTTAGAGCAAGATAAAATTTGATTTTGCTTCAATCTGTATTACATAGTTTTACAGGTCACCAATTTTCTTAGATATAAAAGTCTTTTATATATAATAGGTATAATAATAATAAAGTTTCTGTGCAAAGCTATTAAGATTAATTTACAATACTATTCTCTATTTTTATCTTCACTTATTTGTTTCTACTTTCATTTAGATTTATATGATAATGAATTTATGGGATTATCAAGTATATCTTGTATAAGTGCTATTTCAATTAATGAAAATCCACTTCTAAATAGCTAAAACTACAACAATAAATTATATTTCTTAATTTTGAAAAATCATAGTCATAGAAATGGTTAACTCAATGAGTTTAGTAAAATTGTAGACTTTATTTTCTTATCTCTGCTTTTCTTTGATGACTTTATGATCTCAAGTCAACTAGCTTCATGATTGTCTGTTTCTCCAGGCTAATATCCTTACATTATTTGTGATTAAAAAGGAAAATAACCTATTTTATCCACAAAAAAATTTGAAAATTCCTAAGAAAGGACAAAAATGGGCCTGGATCATGCCCCATGTTTATTTCTTGAAGCAATATCCTTTCTGAAAAGGTGGTACATGTTGATCTCTGTGAAAAATAGGATATTATGGAGTGATATATTGTGTCTGGTCAGAAGCAACTGAGTATCAAAACAATAGCCCAGGTTTTCAGTGACCTAGTAATAGAAATAACTCACAAAGATGTATATCAAACGACTGAATCTGAAATGTCTTCAGAAAATTATGCTTTGCTTAACTTTTATGTTCTTTACCAAGAATTAACATTTCATATACAGCATTGTTAATTTCAAATAAAATAACACTGCTACTGAGTAATATAAATGCTATAGGCTAGCTTCATTAGATTAATGAGCCAATGATTCCAACCTTGATGTCTCTTTTAATTATGCATAATGCACAGTTTCTTTCAAAAGAAGGCATCCAATTAATTATATACAAATGTCATCCATAGGTCATTGACAGCTAAGATGATCACTGATGATTCTGTTTAGTCCAAGGCAACTAGTACTCCTTTGGGATTTCGAGAAAAAGTCATCTTTGAATCAAAAAGTTCTCTAGCTAAAAGATTGAAAGAAGAAAAAATAAATCTCCAAGTTGTTTAGCTTTTTCACAAAGAATAACTCTTATCTAATATGAGCAACAAATTCAAACTTTCCCAGACACACATATGTGAAGATTTCCTGTTAATGATGTGATGAAGTGTTTGAAATAAATCATGTGTCTAAAAAATAAAATATTTGTCATTGTCAATACTTAGAATATCATTCTTCTTCAGGAGAAAAAACATTAACACATTCTTTCAATAAAAATACATTTAATTCACCAAATATTCATAACAAAGTTATACTTTACAAATTTGGGTGATATTCATCTTTAAACATATTAGAAAGGAAGGAAACCTTCATTTCTCAATGGATGCTCTAGGATGCTCTGGGAATACCTGTTAAGTGTATGCTTTCCTAAAGTAACAAAATATGACTTCCACTGAATGATTGTAAGCAGTGAAGAAATCACAAAATGTCTATAAACCTTGTAATATTTAAAGAACATCATGGATAGAATAAATTTATGATTATAATAATAGTATTTCATTCTTTCCTAGTCTGCATGCTAGTTGTTCCAATAGCATGACTTTAAAACTGAGAAATATGATTATTAATATCATAAAATCTTAGTATTTATGAATTATCTAAATATCATCAAAATGTTTTATATTCTTATGGTCTATTACATACTATAATAACTAAAGTAGTTTTCATAAAATTAGTTGTTTCACAAATGAGGTTATTTTATTTTTAGACACACTTATTTTTAGAAGCTAAAAGTTCAGATATGAGATTTGTAATGATATAAAGAATTTATTCCAAAAAAAAAAATTCACTTTTCCTCAGTGATTTAATATTCTGTAAGAACAAAGTCTTTTTGTGTTATTTGTGGATTTAAGTTCTTAGAATCAGGAGAGGTGATATTACACATACATGTACTTCAAGATAATGTTTAATATTTTTCTTTTAATAAAAATATGATGGAATTATTTTTTTTGTTTCCCTAAAATAAGATTTAGTTAACATTTGGTTTTCTGGTCAATTGTTCAACTAAAAACCTAATTACATTGTTCTCTGTATGCCCTTACAATGTAAACACTTGAACGAAATTCTCATGTAGGTGGACATCCTTTTATATAAAACAAATCAATATGATATCCTTTTAAAAATAATATGAAAGAAATGAGAATTATTTTTAAAATATATTTTCATAGAAGTTACAATTTGAAAGTATCACTGAGTGTAAGTATCAGTAATTAAAATATCATGGAGAAGCTTTGTAAGCACTTTGTTGGTAACTCCTGATATCAGGGAAGATATAATCAAGGAATAAAGCAACATTTTGTTTGGGGCCTTGGCAAAAGATTATTAGTTGTTATGGCATGTGGAATATAATCAAGTAGAAGAACTGGAAACTTAAGTAAAGACATAAAATGTCTAAGAAGTGACATTTCTGGGAAATGGCAAATATTACAAAGTTTCTCTAGTATGTAGAATGCATAAATATGAGGATGTAAGAAAATGTTTTAAAATATGTTGGATGTAAATTAATGTTCTGTGTAAATATCTGTTTAAAAGTTTGATTTTGTTTTGGTCAGAGTTTCCACTGAGTAAACGTATGATTCAAAGAATTTTTGAAGATTAACCTCACAGCATTGTAGAGAATAAATTTGAATAAAAGCAACACATGTAGAAATGCTCAACTCATTCTATGCTCCTCGCTTTTATAAATTACAAACATCCATTGATTCGTTCATATTATACCACTAATGCTTATTTTATTAAAGTGTGAAGTAAATACTAAAACTTAGAAGAGCAGGCAAATGGAAGAAGATACATGTAAAAGTTTAACTTTAATATTTATGGACCTTAACATTTTGTATTAATGAAAAGATATCTTTTAATTTATATACAAATTTACATGATTTTTACTAATTTTAACTATCTAAATTAGTTATTAAAATTTAATTTTATATATGTGTGCACACATATGTTAATATATCAATGCATATGTTTATGTTTGATTTCAGAATAAATTTAAGAGGATATTATTCAAATAGGGAATGTAATTAGTAAAATCATTAAATATATACTCTTACCCTTAGAGGAAGAATAGGAATCAATTAGATAAGGAACAGGAATGAAATGTTTTAGGCATTTCACTTCAGGTATAGAGGGAAGGGGCCATAGGAGAGACATTTTTCTCAGAGCACCTGAAGAAAAGGGAAGACAAATGAAGGTAAAATGGAGGGAAATGAGGTTAGGTATATGGTCAGGGACTCAATTGCATAGAATTGTACTTTATTTTAAAAAGGGCTCAATTGTGCATTTAGTCTGTCATTTTATATAAAGCCATTGTTATGGTTTAGGTATGAGGTGTCCACCAAAAGCTCATGTGCAAGAAAATGTAAAGGTGAGATAATTATCACTGAGAGCCTTAACCTAACTAGTGCATTAATCAACTTGAATGGATTGACTGGATGGTAACTGTGGGCAGGTAGGGTATGGCTAGAGGAGGTGGGTCTAGGGGCATGTCTTTGGGCTTTATATTTTGTCCCTGTTGAGAAAGAGTTCTCTCTTTCTCTGCTTCCTAATTGTCATGTCTTGACTTCTTTCCTCTGCCTCACCTTTTCATCATGATATTCTGCCTCACTTCAGGTCTCGAGAAACACAGGTGTCCATCTGTGGACTAAATCCTCTAAAACTGTGCACCCAAATAAACTTTTGAACCTCTCAAATTATTCTTGTAAGGTTTTTTTGATCATGGTGGCTATAAAACAGTCACAAATCTTTATTTCTTACAATACCAATAAAAATAAGAACCTTAGTTTGATGTTTATATATCATTCTCATTATGGCACCAAGAAATGTTGATTTTTCTCCTCTTTATAGTTAAACTATGCTATGTTCCTTTCTGAGTTTTCTATGTTGCGGATAAAAATGATTAAATTAATAGATAGGAGCTAAAAATCATTATTTTCAACTCTATTTTGTCACTAACTTTATGGAAAATATATAGAGAGTAATAAACAAGAAAATAAAATAATTATTTTCATACTTAACTGTGCTCTGTAGTATTAGGCACTTTAAATTTCAAAAGGCAGTTTTGTATACATTATTGAATTAATTTCCATGTCCTTTATATAATCTCTTTTGTACTTATCGTTTTAAAAATCCCAATCCAAGATTTCTACAAAGTTACATCTATACTAGAGTGTAAGTTTTACAAAAATCCATGTTTCTTTGCTATCTTCCTTACTGATTACTCTCAAATACTAGATGAGGGCATGAATCATAGTAGGCATGCAAATAGTAGTTATGTAGTGAATATATCTGTTGAATAAATATTTTAAGAATTAACTGAGTCACTATAGCTTTATCAACCATAAATATTTATAAACAACATTTTCAAACATTTTTTGGTCATATAATTTAAAAATCTTTCATTAGGTTACATGAATAAAAGTGTAGAATGATTTATCATATATATAATCTTTATTAAAATAGATATAGGATACATGTGTATGTTTTCCATTTCTTTGCAACTGACCCTCATACTAGTTTTAGCTGGTAAAGGTGAAATAACACTCAAATTTTTCCTTAATAGCTACTGTATATAAATCTAGTTTGTTTTGGGAAGTCATGCAGAGTGAAAGAATCATCTATCTTATGCATAAAAATCAGGCAGTGAGTAGTCATTGTGACAACCTATAGAAGAAGCTATTTGTTCATCCTTTCAGCCATGGCAAAAGAGAGGGATTAAAAAGAGAAGAGTGAAGATACACATTTTTCCATTTTATGTTTTTCTATAGCCCCCAAAAAGCTTGTTACAGCTAGAAGTTTTTTTTAAATGTATTTTTTCCAATATACTTCCCTTATATTAAAATGTATGACTGCCTGCCAACCTTCTATATATTTATAACCAACTTCCATTGCATTGACAAAATGCAGGTAAACAATAAAGTACAATAATACACTGGATGAAACCAGTCAACAGAAGTCATTTTCTAAGCTTGTACCACATTAAGTATATTCCTGCACAGTTTATCTCTGGTGTTTGCCCTAAAATAAATTTATACATTCCACTGGAAAGGATAATACATAGCCAGTGTATAAACAAATACATAGGAAAATTAGATAATTGTAAAACAAATTTATATTTGAAAATATCTTTCATAAATGCCAAACAATCAAACCAACTTTACTCCTCACATTATGCAGACTTCACACACACACACACACACACACACACACACACACACACACACAAAATCTCCATATGAGATCAAATATTTTTGTCATAAAATAAATGTGTGTGTATGTAAAAAATAAATACATATTATTTTGGCTGTACTGTTAGCATCATGATGGAAAATGTGTGTGGAGAAGCAGATAGTTTCCATAAAAAGTAAAATTGTGTTATGGTCTTTACTTATCAGATTCTGATTTCTTTAGTAATAGAAATGCTTAAGCATAATGTTAAAAGGTATGGTTCTAAAGCCCATTTACCTGAGTTCTATTCTGAACTTTTTGAAGTATCCAGTTGATTTGGAGAAGACAAATAACTTCTTCCAGTTTTGAATGGATATTCTGAGCAGCAAATGAGATCTGACAGGATGCACTATGTTCAGATTCCATATTTAATCTAATTGTGTCATCTGAAAAATCCTTAAGGCATACTATAATCTTATTTCATTTTTTAAATTTATTAGAGACAATTTTATTGTTTCTTTTATGCTCATCTATGAAGCAATTAAAATTATTGAATTATTTTTCATAATGGATGGACATTTTATCCAAAAGATAAAAATAAACATGTGGTTCCCATATTGTATTAGTGTAGAAAATATCAAAGTGTAAATATAGGTAACTGATTTATTTTTTGTCCTTTTATTTTTATTCCTTCAGCTGTTCTTGTTTTTCTAATCTCAAAAAAACTCATGCTTTAGTTAATTTTGAAAAAAACAATTTTTTAATATTTTCCTAATTTTATAGTCTTGATCTTTATAAGACTGTGAACTTTGTTGTGAAAAATAAGAATCTAAATTTTATAAAGATATATGCTCTCATGATTCAGAAAATCTATTTAAATCTTGGTTTTTAAGATTTTCCTTTACTATTCATGTTCATCTTCTCATTCTGCTATAATTCACAAATTATTTTCTCACATTGTATCTGTTTAGTTATGCACTTATTTGTTCTCCAAAATTTTACTTCCTCATTCATATTCTTTTGTTTCTGTTCACCTAGGTGCTCTGATTAATGATGTGATCCTTGGTAATTTGCTCTGTGACTCTGAACTTCTTTTTTTTTTTTTGCTGCAGGAATTTGTGATGCTCTATGCTTCCAACAGAAATGTCATTGTTTGGATGAAGTTTAAAACATAAATTTCTTAGGATACAAAGTAAAGTACTTATCAGAGGTATAAATGTACTTCTGTTGATCTTTGTGATATTTTCTAAGAATAGAATCATTTTCTGAAGTTTATCGATTGGGTTCAAGTGAGATCAGCAAATAAGTTGTAAAACCTGCATTTCATATTTTGTAATCTTTGAAATAAATGCATTGACTAATTTCAAGGTTTAAAAGAAAAGAATCAGAAATGATGCTGCATTTGTTTAGAAATGTGCAGAATGTGTTAGATAAACCAATCAATATCTAATTACTAGTCTACAGCCTTCTCTATTTTAATGCTCAGGCTTTCACAGAGATAAACCACCTGCTGTGTGACCTGATGTATTTGTTCTGACAGCACTTTTAAGGGACTGCTCAAAACCTGGCAATAACTACATTATTCCAAGAGAAATAATTTTCCAAGAGACTTATTTCCACACATGTCCAAATAAATATAGAAAGCCAAAGAAGTGCATGAGCAAATAAATGTACACAGCTGAAAATCTCCTGCCCTGTACAAAATAAGCGAAATACAATATTTAAAGCATGCCTTTCCTAATACAATTAAGGGACATAGCCCAAGAACATTAGTTATAATGTTCACTTCTTTCTGTGACCAAACTTGGGTTGAAAGACATAATGTCATCTATTGTTTCTTTTTTCCTTTTTCTTTTACCATTTTACTTATCTGTTCTTTACTTCTTGGGAGAAGTTTATATTCCTTAGCATGGATTGTAATTTTCATGATGTATTTTTGTCAGTTGCTTAAAATGTGGAATTTAATTGCATTATATCACTTTGAATTTCAACAAGCTATACTTTGATTTTTAAATTCATATAACTTTATTTTTAAGTCAGTTAATGTTAGCCTATTTTATACTTGTAGCGTGCTGTCCTACCTCAGAAAGTTCACATGTCTATTGAGAGTAAGAATGTGAATGCCCCCTGAAATTTCATTCTGCTTAGTAGAGTCATACTGTTGAATTTTGATTTTTCTCTGATTTACCTCTGGTGATGCAGAAATATTTCATAAGAGCATGTTGCTTTCCTGTTTAATTTTACTTCTATTTGAGTGGAGAGAGATTGTACCTAACCCAGTATTTAAAGACTTACAGATGATGAAAATGCTGTCTTTGGTGCTCTTACATTTTATTTCCCAGAGAGTAAACTGAAGTGGAGATTGGATTCTGCAGCTTCCAGTTCTGAAGACTTTAAAAACTGAAGACTTTGATGTCATGTCATTCTGAAAGACAGAAATAAAACTTTTACATCTCTAAACCTTGATTTATTTAAAAAATTACATGAAATAGGTATTTTACTGGAGCAGAAATTACCAAAGTATGCTTGATAACAAATGCTCCAAGGTGAACACTCCCTCTGAATTCTTCTATCACTATAGATATCTGCAAATATTTATAGGCAATGAAGTGCTTGTCTATACAAAGCTGTGATAACCTGAAACCTACTTTCCTCTGTCATCTGCATTCCAAGAGTCCAGCTGTAGTTCTATAGTCTTTGTATTTAGAGAAGAGGCTTTGATTGTATGAGGTAAATGTGTCTTGAACCATATTCCCAATATTTTATTTATGCATGCAGAAATGTATTTGAAATGTGTATGTGTAGATGTATGCATTTTAGAATAACCTAAATTGCTTTAATATAGCATTCAATGAATAAATTTTATATATTACACAGATATATAATTTATATATTCATAGTTGTGCAAATGTGTGTTATATATGTTGATGTGCATTTATATGCATTCATATGTGAAATATTAATATAAATAATCTGTATTATGTATATGTACATTTTGCACACATGCCTCTGTGTGTGTATATTTATATATCTATACATACATATGCCCTGACAGAATGACACAGTGCTTATTTTTGTGTGTTTGCACATAAAAGTGAATACTCGTTTTTATACATATTAGGTCAATTTGTTGCAAGATGTATACATACAGAAAGAATGTATTTGTTATTACTAGTGAAACACTAAATAAAATTTTATCTCATCAACCATCACAATATATTCATTTTTCTGCATGAAATTTATTCCTCTGAATTATGAGTAGGTTGGTTAAGTATAAGAATCAAAGTTTCTTTAAATTATGGACTGTTTGGTACATTCTTTCAGTTTCATGATCTGGTAATCACAACGTAATATGTAAGTCAATTCTGATATATTTAATGCTGTCTTACTCTCATGTTGTATTACTCCACTTTTGCCTTCTGCGTATTACCTTGACATTAAGCCAGGGACATATTTTTAATGTGTTTTTATGCCAATACCCCACTTAAAATAAAGTTCTTTGCTAGAGTACTTGCAACATACAACACTGATATAAAAGTGACTTAACACCACAGACATTTATTCCTGACTGTCATGACAATTCATTGTATGTTCTATAGGCAGTCTTACAACCCGTGATTTAGGTAGTAATTCTCCTTTAGTCTCAGGCTTTGAGATCTGCTATTTCTCTCTCTCCTCTTTTTTATTTTATTTTTTTTTTAACCTCTGCAGATGGGAAAAAGAAGTGAGAATATTTGTGAATCATTTGGGGGAGACTGATCCCCCAGACAAATCTGGCACACATTCCCATTGTCTGGAACTTAGTGAGGTGGCCCAGACTCCCAGTAAGGGAGTCTTCAACGTGTGGTGAGGTCCTTTCCTGGAAAGGAAGAAAACATAGATGGTGATAAATATACGAATTCTGGGATAAGAGGCCCAAAGTACTATAATCCCTTACATGAATAGCTCTTGAAAGGAGACAGTATCATAAGGTACCATGAGTACTACAGTGACTTAAAGTCCGTAATCATGACTTGACAAGTTCTCATAAAACTTATAGTTCGAAATCATTAAAAATTAACACTTTTGTTTTTATCCTGTGTTTCAGGCTATATGGACATTTCATTGCTAGTTCAGTCTGTACATTTAGTTGAGTATCTAACCTTTCTCCTCAGTTTATTTTGCATGTTTTGGCCCTTTTGTAAACAATATTATAATGTATCATTGCTTATGGAGAAAGGTCCTAGTGCAGAGAGACCATAAAGTTATTGTCTATATATTCACATCCTGTGTATATAATACACACAATTTTATTTGCATAAAATTATGCTAAATATAACTGAAAAATAATATTCTATTATTATTTACTTACAGGAAATTATTATTTCAGAGTTATGTGAATGAAAATGCCACAAGTTAGCCAAGCCTTTATGACAAAAACTCTTAAAATGCCATTTGTTCACTCAGTCCTACAAATATGCAGGCAAACAGAGTCACGCATGAAAGAAAGTGCATATAAAGATGTTTAATATGAAGAATGTAATCTGCTTATAATTTTGTGCAAAGTTAGAAAAATTATGATTGTAACAATTTTTTTTCTATTTGCCTCAACAAGTGTTTTCAGTGAATAGTGTGTACAGCTTCTGAAAATTTGTTTTTTTCTGTTACATTTGATAACATGTATTAAAATGCAACTTTTGAGAAAAATAAAAAAAATTTAAAAAAAAGTATTCTTCCATTGTGAAGCAACCAAATGGAACTCACCAACCCCAAGATCAATCCCTAATTGTTCTTTTCTTTTTTTATGATAATTTTTTATTTATTTAGGATTATAAATTTAAAACAATTCTTTTAATTCTTTTAACAACCATGTGTGGTAAACAAGCTAGAGAATGTCAGCTCCATTTTTGCAGTGCTAGGGACTGAACCCAGAGCCTCACACATACAGGCAAGCACTCTACCAGTGAGCTATACAGCCCAGCCTCGTTTCTTATTTAGTAAGAGACCTAGGATGTAAACCCAAGGGTTCCCTACCTACAACTGTTTTTCCGTGACTTTGTGATACATCATTTTAAAAAAATCTGATTTCACAATGCTATCCAATATAAAAGCATTTATAACATCTGTTTATGGCGAGTAAAACTCTGAAACCAAACTTAATTAATTACCTCATAACCTGGCATATTTTAAGGCATTCTTATACCTCACATTCAAATTTCATAGTTGTATTTGAGAGTTTCAGGAGCCAAAGCTGCAGCAAAGCTGATCCCAAAGGACCAAGAAACATAATTGTTAAATATGTTTTCAGTTTAACTGGGCTCTGACAATTTCTCACCAACTGCTTTGAAGGTAAGCTGAAGCAACTTTGACTGTAAACTGAATCTTCCTGAGAGGAAGTACTATCTTAGGGGTAGACACTGAAGAGAACAAATAATATCCACTTTTTTCAGAATTAACATCCCCGGAAGGCTTGATGTTGATATACCTCATTACCATAGAGATCAAGAACAATACTTCTGAAGTCCAGGATATGGAAAAAAAAAAATTCAACTGAGTTGCCTGCCTGGGTCCTAAAAAGTCAAATAGTGCTAATATCATCCATGACAAAACAAGAAAACAACCCTCTTTTTCCTAATCTGCATTTTAAGGAGAAGGCAGATCTGGAAATTTCATACTGAATCCCAGCGGGTGGGGAATGGTCAGCAATGAAGTTATAGATGGTGCAAAAAGTGAATAATCTAACACTGTATTCTTTTTTTTTTGGCACTGGAGATTGAATCCAGGGGTGCTTTCCCACTGAGCTACATCTCCACACACACTTTTAAAATTTTGAGAAATTGCTGAGGCTGGCCTCATATTTGCAATCCTTTTGCCTCAGCTTTCTGAGATGTTGAGATTACACATATGTGCCACCATACCTGACCTGTCACTCTGTTCTTAATAGAAACACAACTGGTAAACTTTGGCTTTCTACAGGGCATGGAACCAAAGACCAGCAGGATCACAGCCTGGATGACCAAATGTTAATAAGAACAGGATTTCCTCAGAAAGGATGTATAGGTCCTGAAAGAGAAGGGTCTATGGATACCCTGAAACTCCAAGCAAAATTTTGAGTATATATATGTGTTCAGGGTGAAGGATTCTTCCTTTTTCAAATTTTCCTAGCTAGTGAAACAAAC
This sequence comes from Geosciurus inauris, assembly GCA_004024805.1. NCBI lineage: Eukaryota > Metazoa > Chordata > Mammalia > Rodentia > Sciuridae > Geosciurus > Geosciurus inauris. Next base: position 193,514 of record PVHX01000984.1, on the reverse strand, counting down.
TGAAGTCTGTTGCAGGATAGAATAAAAAGCTCCCAGATAACACTCAGAGCCAAGGGAAATCTGATAGTTCACAAAGCTGTCACTCAAATAGTGGAACATGGACTCACAAGAGACAAATGAGCACTTGCTTTTTGTGGTTTTCTTCCTACGTATTTTAAGTTTTTTCAAAACAAGGCTCTCAGGAACCCTAGATTCAAGGAGGCTCTGAACCTGGTCCACTGCTGCAAGAGTCTTAGGGAGCCTTTTATACATGCTTGGGTCATTCATTCACCAACACTAAACCCCAGGATAGAAGATATGACAAAGCAGCACTCATTCCTCCATGGCATGTGTTGATTTCAGAGGCCAACATGGTCAATGTGTGTTGACAATAGAACTTTCCTTGGAACTGGGCTATGATGAGAGGTACCTGTCATGATCATAACCTACTGTCTCTTCCCCAATCCCTTCCTTCCAGTTTCTTAAGGCAGAAAACTATCTCAGAAAATACTTGATAACAATTCCATCAAACAAAAACACAGGCTTCCAACTCAGTGCTTTCAGATATTCTGGGTTTAGTCACCTGGCAGATGAGCTGATTGATGCATTCACCCAGATAGCCAGGTGAGCCCATCTCTTTAAGGAAACCCACTCTATTTTTGGTGGTATGACTGGCCACAGAGAAATGGAAAGCATATAAGAACCTAGCAATCTCCTGGAAATACTTCTCCAGGAAGGCAATTTCAGGAATGAGGTCTTCCAAGCAAATGACATAAAACCTTCCCAAGTGCTCCTCAATCACTGTGTCGTCTGTCAGGGGGATGGTCTCATTCTTGACCTTTGCTTGTCCACTTTTCAAGATAAGTTCCCAGACTTCAGATATAGAAATCCCCAAGTCACATAAGGTTCTACTATCCATAGCATGTTTAGGATTTGGGGAGTGATTTTAACAAAGACACCACTAAATATATTCTTCAGATGAAGTCTTTCAATGGTCCTCTGCACCAGTAAACTTACATCATCAATCCTTTGGATGCATACAACAAAGGCCAAGGAATGTTTACCAGGCATTTCCAAGGCACAAGGTTTCACTTCTAGTCAATGGAGGCTCACTGTGTCACATTTCTGCTCCCCAGAATTATGCAGAAATGATTCCACTCACTTAAATCTGTGCCTTTTCCCTTTACTCTCCTTTTTTTGCCAAAAGTGCCTGTTTGGCCTGCGTAGTTTGAGGGCCTGTTAAGCTGTCTTCTTTTTCTGGAACCAAACTAATCTTTTTTCTTTGCTGTTCCTCGGCCATCTGAGACTAGCGCTCCTGTGCACTTTCTCCAGGTGGGGAAGAGAGGACCAGCTCTGTTTTCTTGGTCATAGAGACCTCTGTTCTCCCTAATTGTTCTTTTTTGATTCATTGAACTCTCAGAACATTTACGAGAACATGTATATGAAAACATTCTCTCTACAGATAAATTATATACCGTAATTTTCATACATAATTATCATTTGAGGGATCCTTAATTTATTTTTTGATTTGCATATTTATATCACAAACAAAATGGAAAGCAGAAAGAAATAGAAAAGCTAGAGTTGAGAGGAGTAGTCTTAAGTGGAAGTTTTAAGGGGTTTAATGGTCATCACTACCCAGAAAAATGTTGATCCCAAACTATCAATCAGAACATCATTTTGACCAGTAGGAAGAAAGTGCAATTTGCAATTGGTTCTGTACTGTAGTCTACCAATTTGGAATTTCATTTCCTCTAGTCTCAGACTGCCTACCGAAAGCAAAATAGCCTTTCTGCCATAGGATCTCAATTCAGAAGTTTTTCAAATTCTTAACTGTTTCGTCTCTTTAAGATTTAGCAATGAAACACGTCCTTTATAATACATCATCCTAACTTCATGATAGGACAATCCCAATATTATGATTTGAACTTGAGCTTTAACCAAAAGCTTCTATTAGTGAAGAAATATTCAGAGATGAAATAATTAGATTATGAGAGGTCTAATCTAGTTAGTCCATCCTAGTTTGAATGGACTCACTTGATGGTGAATGCAGATAGGCGAGGCATGTCTAGAAGCGACATGTCACTGGGGATGGTTGTTCTTCCTGAGCTCTCTTCATCCATCTCTCTCTGTTTTTTGACCCCACCATGCCTTAGATATATCTTGAAAAAGAAAAGTATGCAATGCAAGAATTACAAGAATGATATTTCATCATGTTCAGTGGTACTGCTTAAATTTAAGGAAAAGAACTTGAAACCAGGCAGCTGGGTACGGTGGTGAACGCCTGTAATCCCAGCACTTTGGGAAGCTGAGACAGGAGAATCGCGAGTTCAAAGCCAGCCTCAGCAACAGCGAGGTGCTAAGCATCTCAGTGAGACCCTGTCTCTACATAAAACACAAAACAGGGCTGGGGAGGTGGCTCAGTGGTCGAGTGTCCCTGAGTTCAATACCCAGTACCAAAAACAACAACAACAACAAAAAGATTGAAACCAGGCATGTACACTAGTGGGGAAGGGGATCTTGGGATTGTTTACCACTATCCATCCTCTGGCCCCTAAGAATTTACTTCCTTCTGAACTGTGAAATACCCTCTCCCAAGTTCACTAAAAATCCCATCTCATGAAAGCACCATCAGTTGTCCCATCTAAAGTTAAATGTCATCATCTCATCTCACCAGGTCAAGTTCATGGTCTTATCAAGTTCATCAACACACATATAAGGTACAGATAAGACTTTAGTCAATAAATATTAAACGCAGTTCATGGTCCACAGATTCTATCTTTGGACCTACAAAATTAAGAAAAAAGATATATATGCCTAATGCATGCCACACACAATGGTGGAATAGGTATGGGATAATAGCTGTAGGTATTCTAGTTTAAAAATGGATTAAAAACTTGAGAAGCCACTTTTCAATGTGGCAAGTGATAATTATATTTTAAATATGCTTTTTAAAATAATTTGCTAATTATATGTGAAATAGTTTGGCATTTTCTATTGAATAGTAAAAACTTTATCAACATCAATTCTGGATAAAACTTAAGTGTGAGATATAGATATTATTAGCATTTTTCTGTACTGTTTTCTTTTGTTCTTTTTTTTGGGGGGGGGTACCTGGGATTGAACTCAGGGGCACTTAACCACTGAGCCACTTCTCCAGCCCCATTTTGTATTTTATTTAGAGATAGGGTCTCATTGAGTTGCTTAGGGCCCTGCTTTTGCTGAGGCTGGCTTTGAACTCACGAACCTCCTGCCTCAGCCTCTCAAACCTCTGAGATTACAGGCATGTGCCACTGCACCCAGCCTGAACATTCTTCCTTTTTCTGAAATTTGTTTCCATTTCCTTCCTTCCACCTCCCCTTCCCTTCCCTCCCCTTCCCTTCCCTTCTCTTATTTCTTTCCTTCTATACTAGAGAAGAAAGATACATGCTACCACTGAAGTACATCTCCAGTCCTTATTATTATTTTTTTTTAATTTTGAGACAGGTCTCACTAAGTTATCAGAGCTGTTCTTGAACATGTGATCCTCTTACATTAGTTGTCTCCTGAGTTGCTGGGATTATAGACCAGTGCAACTGCACCTTACCTTATTTATTTTTTTAATGGTGAAAGTTAAGTGTTATTGAACTCAGGTTTGGAATCTCATTCCATAGAAAAAACAATGTTTGAGAGAGAAGTTTTGGGGAGATACAAGTTATGGGGAGAAATAAAGGCTTTATTCAGTGGCCAGAGAATGGAAAAGTGGGACCTATTTTCATAAATAACTTCCCAACTCCAGGGAGTTGAGATCTTATGGATATAGAATAAAATTAATGGCTGGGTGTGGTTGCACATGCCTGTAATCCCAGTGGCTTAGGAGGCTGAGGCAGGAGGATTGCAAGTTCAAAGCCAGCCTAAGCAATTTAGCGAGGCACTTAGCAACTCAGTGAGACCTTGTCTCTAAATAAAATATAAAAAAGGGCTAGGAATATGACTCAGTGGTTAAGCACCCTGAGTTCAATCCTTAGTCCAAAAAAAAAAAAAAGGTTAAATATAGGCTAGTAAAGCATAGAAATATTGATGTCTTTTCTGAGAATAGGCAGAGATCTTCCAGGAACTCAGGTGCAACGTCTTTTTTATGCATTTGATGTTCTGATTTTTCTGGTCATGGTAGCTGATAGGTGTCTTTAGCCTTAAAGCAAGAGAAAAAAGAAACTTGGCAAGTGTAGGTCAATTAAAGCATGATACTGAGTAGAATCAGACTCTGAGGTTACGCAACGAAGTGCATAGAAACAGTAATGAGGCAGAGATGCCAAGCTTTTTCATCCCATTCCAATCACCCATTAGACATCTGAAGGTCCAAGAAAGTGAAGAGTATTTTCAGGAAAAGTGGCCTTCAGGTTCATGAAGAGTAACTCAGACAACTGTTGTCATCATCATCCACACATCAGATGTTACCTGCAGCAAACCTCATGAGACTAAGGTATTGTCCAGCTATGTGATCTCCAAAATTAATAATTTTTAAGTCTAGTAAGAGCAATTAAAACTAAAGGGTTTATTTAGATTTTCCCTGGTAACACAAGGATATAAATTTAGAATTTTGAATCCAACTCATCTTTTTTTTCTTTGATGATTCTTATAGCTTAATGTACAGGTGATCTTTCACCACACAAATAGAACATATTTTTTCTATCTTCAGTCAGCACTTCATAGCTTTAGACATTGTATTTCAATCCATAATTTATTTTGAGTTAATATTTGTGTATCATGTGGTATACAGTCTGGTAATACTTTTTCCAAGAGAACAACAACTTTTTATAGCACAATTTGTTAAAAATACTGTTCTTTTCTTCATTAAATTACCTTGTCTTATTGTAGAAAATCAACTGGATATATTTCACAGTATCTCTTTTGATATCCTCTTTTAGTCTAGTAATCGCTCCTTCCATATAAAAATAGCAGATTTTCTTGATTACAATAAATTATCTTGCAATAAAAATACATTTAATTAGGCTTTCATTAACATCCCCTTGCAATATTTTACAGTTTTTTTGTGAAGCCCTTGTTATATTGTCTTTGCTAAAATTATTCCTTATTGTATAATATTGTACACTGCATTAATCTTATTTTTAAATTCCATTTTCTAAATATTCTTTGTTATTTTATAAAAACTATTTTAATTTTTAAATGAGTCTTTTGGTTTAAAACCTTATTAAATTTACTTATTGATTATAGTAACATTTTTATAATTTTTTAGAATTTTATCCATATTCAGAATCATATCAATAAATAAGAAATGCTTTTTTTCCCCCCAATTTTGTTTGATTTTTTTTCTTGCTTAATTCACTGGCTAGGATCGCCACATGATATTTAGAACTGAGTAGGGTGAGTATACTCCTTCTTTTCCAATCTTAGGGAGAAAAATTCAATTTTTCATCAAACTCATAATTACTTGTGATACATTTTTTAAATTTATGTACTTTATTGGATTAAACTGTATCCCCCATTTCTACTTAGTGGTGCATTTTCATGAGTGAGTGTAAAAATTTGCCAAAATATTTTCTAAATTGAATAATGTGATAATGTAGATTTTCACTGTTATTTTATTACTATGGAGAATTATACTTATTTCAAATGTTAAAGTAATCTTGCATTATCATATTAAATAGACATGATACATTATCTTTTCTGCATGTTAATGGATTCAATATGTTATGTTTTTCTAAGACTTTTTATTTACAATCACAAAGTACATAGTATCATGAATTTTTTTTTTTTTTTGATAATACTACTGCTGAGTTTCAGAATTGGATTATGCTGTATTTAAAGATAAACAGCAAAATGGTTGTTCTTCATTTATTTCTGAAGAAAATAAGATTTCTTAGGGGTCATGATGATATTACTGGTATTATCGATTCCATAACACATTATAGGATTTGCTTGTGATCTGGGTCTATTTATTTTTTGTTTGCCTATTTTTGTTGGTGTTGCTATTAGTATTTGTTATTTGCGAAGAGGATTTTTAAAATATTTTTGCAGGATGCTTTGCAACTGAAATTGTTTCTTATAGATATAGGGCTATTTGGTGTTTTGTTTATTTTTATGATTAGTTTTGGAAATTTATGCCTTTGAAATATTTGTCAAGTCAAATTTATTTTCATAAATAATTCATATTATTTTCTTTTAATGTTGAGCAATGGCTGTACAATCTGAATATTATATGATTACTCATATTTTTAAATTGTATTTTCTTCCTTATTTTTTTCATTGTTTCATATCTAGCTTATCATTTTAATATTTTCTAAGAAACATTTTTTCTTTGATTTTTATCTGTTCATACCAGTGGATGTGTAAAAAGTAAATTATTATAGCCTCAAGGTACTGAACTTTGGTGTGATTTGGTATTATATTGATTGACTCCAGTATTTTTATGACTATGATATATTATATGCATTCCAAATTATGTAGTAAAAAACTCAGCATTTTGAAATTTGAGCACAATAATATCTCCTTGATTTTACTCCTTTCACTCCTCTACGTAGGGAAAGTATAATCTGACTTTGGATTTGATCAACACTATAAATTTTAAAACCTAATTTGCAATAAACATACATAGTACTTATATATGAGGGTTTTTTTTTGTTTATTTGTTTTGTTTTTTGGTACTGGGGATTGAACTCAGGGGTACTCGACCACTGAACCACATCCCCAGCCCTATTTTGTGTTTTATGTAGAGACAGGGTCTTGTCTCACTGAGTTGCTTAGCACCTCGCCATTGCTGAGGCTGGCTTTGAACCCACGATTCTCCTGTCTCAGCCTCCCTAAGTGCTGGGATTAGAGGCTTTAGCCACCACACCTGGCTACTTATATATGAGTTTTTGAGTTTCAAGTCATGCTTGATTTTTTTCTCTTATTGGTGACTGCCCTTTATTATTTGCATATAATTCCATTCAAATTTGTAAACCTTTGCCTGTACATTTTGATTTTGCAAACCCTTGAATATATATTTCAGTGAGATGATTTCATGTGTTAACCAATTTCATTAATATTATATTTTCCATGCATTATCATTATTATTGCTAATTGTTTTTATTTTTTCAGTGCTAACAATAAAGTCATGGTATAGTTCACTAAACCATGCTTATATATTATGCAGATAATATCTGGATACATGATACCTTTCATTAAAGACATATTAATTACTACTGAATAAAGTGGTTTAGTTTTTTATAAGTAAATGGATCTTTTGTTTGATTTTGATATCTAAATGAAAACATATTTGCTATTTATTATTTCTCCTATGTTTTTTCCTCTAATGCCTGTATTTTTACAACTCTGGGGGAAATGAACTCAACTGAAAATTCAAAAATAGACTTGTAAAAAAATTTTAAAGTAATGTTAGAAAATTATTTATTTCAATTACATTTTCATATAATGGATTTTATTGCATTTTCTTGCCTTTTAATTATGTGTTGTAACTCTATTTAGGTAACTACTTTCTAGTGTTGCCATTAGTGTCATTTTTCTCTTTCCAAGACTAGTATTTAAAAGGAAAAATTATAAAAAATACAACAGAATATGTCTGTGACATTGGAAAGGGAAATAAAGAATACATACTTCTAATGATAAAAGATGAAACATTTTGAATTACCTTGAAGTTAACAATGTGCATAGACAAGTTATATAATAGGAGAAGATATTTGTGATAATATATTATCTCTCTGAATTTTTTTATTTTCTGTATATTTTTGTATTATACTAGTTTCCATAAGAATCAGTTTCCTTGGAGAAAATTAATCCTTTGGATTTCTAAAAATGCTAGGCTTGTTACTTCACCATCATCTATCAATGCAGGGTGGCTTCCTGTTTTCTACTATAGTAATAGTGGAAAACAATTCTATTACTTTGAACACTTCTGAGACTAATTTAAGGGCACCAGATGCATGAATTTCATTTTCTAGTTAATAATGGATTCATTCTCAAGTTTATTTCTCATTATGTCATAGAATGTTTATATTATACTCATGAATTTTGGAATATATCTACGTAACTCTTGTAATATTTTCAAGTGTTTATGTCTTTGTACAAGACATAGTTCTTTACTTATAAAACAACTTCAAATTCAAAACAACCTGAATTATGTTAAGTAACCTTTAAAATGTGCTGAGATACTTTGAATTTAAACAACAAATTGTCCATATACTTAATATTTTCAGATTCCTTTTGATTTTCCAAAGTAACCTGTCTCTAACATTAATAAAATTGGTGTTAAGTATAACACCAAAATAACTTTTGTAATATTAAAAAACACTTCTTGCATCAAGAAAATAACTTCTATCAATATCAAGAAACCATAATCTTAGGGACCCAAATGATGAAGTATATAAAACACAGTTTAAAACAAAACAAACCAACAAAAAATAAAATCGCTAAACGAAAAGGGAATATAAAATCTGTAGTTTCTGTATTTAGAACAGAAATTATAAAAGCATGTATGTGTTAAATTTTTAGTAAGACATATTTAATTTATTAGTTAAAAGACAGAAAAAAAACTAAGCCCTAGGAAATATTTATGGCTAAATGAGAGATGCTGAGTAACTCAGGGAGACTCTGTCTCTAAATAAAATACAAAATAGGGCTGGGGATGTGACTCAGTGGTTGACTGCCCCTGAGTTCAATCCTTGTTATCCTAAAAAAAAAAAATCATTATTAGTTTGGATTTTTATGCGGACTCATAGTTTTAGTAGATGTGAAATAAATGTGTGTCCATAGATAACCTGAGATTTTGGTATTATTGTTCCTTTCAATGAATCACAATACTATGAAACATACAAATCACTCACATAAATATATTTTCTGCTTTTCATATTTGTACAATACCTTTGACAAATTACTTAACACACACTCCTTGATTTTATCTTTCCATTTACTATCTATTGATTGATTTGATAATCTACCTTTTCAAAAGAGATAACCCCCACTGTAAATTGTGCTTTTTGACCTGTACCACTTTCTTACATCAGCTTTCTCTATAAAAATCTTGGAGAATTTTATCACAAAATTTGAAGTAGCAATTCAGAGATATTAACTGAACATAAGCTCTTGATTACAGGAAAGTAAATCTCATCATTCATGCCACCTCTCTTATTAAGTTAACCAACATTTTTCTTGTGTGGATGAAATATCCTACTCATGAAACATCCATAAATGTATGACTTCCAAAAATTTAACTGTTTTTCATATTTAAAACTACTGAATTTTCTCATTTTAAAGGTTTTTAAAAAATTAGTTGAATAATTTCCCCTGTGACATAATAGAAATTTAATTTGTAAAAGTAAAGTTTTTAAACTAGTTTGAATTCATTATGCTTTCTGTCAATGCTATTTTAAAGTGTAAATAGTATATTTCTTGTCTTATGTTCTCTGCATTCCTCACTGTCACATACCTAGAAGAATAAGAAAATTATTTATGCTTCTGATTCTGAAAATAATTTCTTAAAAATAATTATTAATCACTTCATTATTTTTATATTCAATATATTATATTTAATTCATTATATTTTATATTTAATACATTATAACATTTCAGCCTACCATTTGGGGTAGTATGATTTTAATTAAAATTCAAACACACCTATAAATAAGAAATAATATAGATATGAAAATTTCACTGACCTTAAGAAATATTTTGACAGTTTGGGATTAGTGTTTGGCAATAATATTATTGTAGCAGTTTTTTTTTTTTTACATTTTCATCTTAACTTTTTATAAAATTAATTTTAAAATAAAATGAGACATTTTCTATCAACTTTATTGATACTGACAACAAATTGTACCAATTATGCTAGATATGAAACAATTTAAAACTATCAGTTTATCAGTTTTTATGAATTAAAACATACCTTCAATGTGCTTCAGAGGCAAAGATAGTTGTATTACAAATAAATATTTCAGATTTCAAAATGTTTGCATGGAAATAATTATTCATCATAACATGCAAAATTAACCTTATTTTGTCTCATAAATATATGTATCATAATTTATAATTAATCATTTCATACTCAACCTCTCTAACCCTTGATTACTAAAATTAGTTTAAAGATACAAATTTCATCAAAACAGATCGATTTGGACTGAATGAAATGTGAAAAATAATAAAAACAATAACATAATATTGAATATAATTTTTAAAACTCCATGTGATTTAATTCATAAAGCAAAATTAATGCTATTCTTGAAAATTTTCTGTATTTAAATAAAACAATGTAACTGAACTATTTTTCTGTTTTTTTAATTTATTAACTTGTTTATTTAAATGCATTTCAAGTCAAGTCATAGTATATATAGAGAGCTCAATTTTTCCATTTCTCTGGTTGCAAACAAGACAGAGTCATACCATTTGTGTCTTCATACATACACCTAGGCTAGTGATGACCATCTCATTCAAACATCTTTACTACACCCATTCCCCTTTCACTCCTCCCTCCTCCTCACTGCCACATCCAGAGATCCTCCATTTCTCCTATGTTCTCCATTCCCACCTCCCTTATATATCAGCATCCACTAATCAGAGAGAACATTCGGCATTTGGTTTTTTGGGATTGGCTTACTTCACTTAGCATAATGTTCTCTAATTCCATCCATTTACCTGCAAATGCCATAATTTTATTCTCTTTTATTGCTGAATAATATTCCATTGTATATATATACCACAGTTTCTTTATCCATTCATCTATTGAAGGGCATCTGGGTTGCTTCCACAGTTTAGCAATTGTGAACTGTGCAGCTATAAACATTGAAGTGGCTGTGTCACTGTAATATGCTGTTTTTAAATCTTTAGGGTATAGGCTGAGGAATGGAATAACTGGATCAAATGGTGATTCCATTCCAAGTTTTTTACAGAATCTCCGTACTGCTTTCCAGACTGGTTGCACCAGTTTGCAGTCCCACTAGCAATGTTTGAGTGTGCCTTTTCCACCACATCCTCGCCAGCACTTATTGTTGCTGGTATTTTGGATAGCTGCCATTCTGACTGGGGTGAGATGAAATCTAAGAGTAGTTTTGATTTGCATTTCTCTAATGGCTAGAGATGTTGAACATTTCTTCATATATTTGTTTATTGATTGTATATCTTCTTCTGAGAGATTTCTATGCACCTCCTTAGCCCATTTATTAATTTGGTTGTTTGTTTTTTTTGGTGTTAAGTTTTTTGAGCTCTTTATATATCCTGGATCAGTGTTCTATCTGATGTGTGTGTGGCAAAAATTTGCTCCTAGAATGTAGGCTTTCTATTCACCTCATTAATAGTTTCTTTTGCTGAGAATAGGCTTTTTAGTTTAAATCCATCCCATTTATTTATTCTTGCTTTTATTTCTTGTGATTTTGGAGTCTTGTTAAGGAATTTGGGGCCTGATCCAATGAAGATTTGGGCCTACTTTCTCCTCAATTAGATGCAGGGTCTCTGGTCTAATTCCTAGATCTTTGAGCCACTTTGAGTTAAGTTTTGTGCATGATGAGAGAAAGGGGTTTAGTTTCATTTTGCTGCATATGGATTTCCAGTTTTCAAACACCATTTGTTGAAAAGGCTATCTTTTCTACAAGGTATGTTTTTGCAACCTTTGTCTAGTATGAGACAGCTGTATTTATGTGCATTACTCTCTGTGTCTTCTATTCTGTACCATTCTTCTACATGTCTATTTTGGTGCCAGTACCATGCCGTTTTATTACTATAGCTGTGTAGTACAGTTTAAGGTCTGGTATTGTGATGCCTCCTGCTTCACTCTTCTTGCTCAGGGTTGCTTTGGCTATTCTGGGTCTCTTATTTTTCCAAAAGAATTTCATGATTGCATTTTCTATGTCTATAAGAAAGGTCTTTGGAATTCTTATTGGGATTGCATTGAATCTGTATAGCGCTTTGGGTAGTATGGCCATTTTAATAATATTTATTCTGCCTATCCAAGAGCACAGGAGGTCACCCAATAATATTGGGTTGTGGTCTATTTGATTCTTGAATTTGAGAAGGGTTTGTTTGACAAACATAGCTGCCCCATTGTTTGGGGCATAGATGTTTAAGATTGTTATGTCTTGTTGATATATGATTCCCTTAGGAAGTATGAAATGACTTTCTTTTTCCCTTTGCACTAACTTTGCTTTGAAGTCCACTTTGTCTGAAATGAGGATAGAAACTCCTGCTTGTTTATGCAGTGCATGTGAGTGATAGATTTTTTTCCTTCCTTTCACCTTCAGTCTATGGGTGTCTCTTTCTATGAGATGAGTCTCTTGGAGGCAGCATATTTTTGGATCTTTTTTTTTTTTTTTTGATCCAATCTGCCAGTCTGTGTCTTTTAATTGCTCAGTTTAGGTCATTGACATTCAATATTATTATGGAGACATGGTTTGTATTCCGAGACATTTTGGTTTATTCTTAATTTTTAACTTGACTGGGTTTCTCCTTTGATTTGTCTTTCCTTTAGTGTAGCTCCTTCTTCTGCAGGTTTTCATTGTTGGTTTTTACTTCCTTCTCATGGAATATTTTGCCAAGAATGTTCTGTCATGCCGGGTTTCTTGCTGTGAATTCTTTCAATTTTTATTTATCTGGGAAGGTTTTTATTTTATCATCAAACCTAAAACTTAATTTTGCTGAATATAAGATTCTTGGTTGGCATCCATTGTCTTTATAGCACTTGGTATATGTTATTCCATGCTCTTCTTGCTCTCAGGGTCTGGGTGGAGAAGTCTGCAGTGATCCTAATTGGCTTCCCCCTATATGTAATCTGGTTTCTTTCTCTTGTGGCTTTTAAGATTCTCTCCTTATTCTGAATGTTAGGCATTTTCATTATGATGTGCCTTGCTGTAGATCTATTGTGATTTTGTACATTTGGTGTCCTGTAAGTGTCTTAAATTTGATTCTCCAATTCATTCTTCGTATTTGGAAAATTTTTATTTCAGTGAATATATTGCTCATTCCTTTGGTTTAAAATTTTATGCTTTCCTCTATCCCCAATAATTCTTAGATTTGGTCTTTTAATTTTATCCCATAATTCTTGGATGTTCTGTTCATGGTTTCTTACCGTCTTCATTGTGTGTTCAACTCTATTCTCAAGGTTAAATATTTTGTCTTCAGTATCTGAGGTACTGTCTTCGAAGTGGTCTAATCTGTTGGTGATGCTTTTTATTGAGTTTTTAATTTGGTTTATTGTTTCTTTCATTTCAAGGATTTCTGTTTGGTTCCTTTTCAGAATCTCTACTTCCTTATTGAAGTGATTTTTTACTTCCTGTATTTGCCTATATATCTCTTTATTGAAATGATCTTTTCCTTACTGAGCTTGCTTTCTTATATCATTCTTTAAATCACAGAACATTTTAATTATGTATATCCTGAACTCCTATTCTGTCATTTCTTCTGCTGTACTGACCACAGATTCTAATAATGTAGTATCTTGGTTTGTTTGAGGCACTTTCTTCCCTTGTTTTTTCATGGTGTTTGTGTGTCTTTCCTTCTAACTCTGCTGATGCAAGGTGTTACAGTGTTTTTTTTTTTTTTTTAATCCTATAGGGTTATAATTTCCCTGCAGGGTTTCAATACTTCTCCTTTAAGGGGGAGACCAATATTGACAGATCTCAATACAAACTATGTATAGTTTTAAACCTAGTAGCACCTAATAGCTTCTAAGTACATTAACAGTATAGTCACAACATACAGCAATTATGAGTTCATTTAACATCTATTATGTAAACAATGGGTTTGCACAAGGGTCTATAGTTTCTGCTGGTGGGCTAGAGAAACTTGAGGGTGGGGTGTAGGATAGAATATTAGGGTAGTAGGAAGTGAGGATATGTTTATTAGATCCTAGAAAGCATGAAAAAGGAATCCAAAAGAAGTTGGCTATTAGTGGAAAGAGTGAAAGAGAGTTGGGAAAGAGCAGTAAGAGTTAAAAAAAAATAAGAGTACAGCTAGTGAGGAGACATGATAGTTAAGAAAAAATATAAAACATGTGTAAGTGGGAGTTACAAGACTATATAATATCACTCTTGTGTATTCTTCAGGTTTTCCAGTCTACTGTATCCTACTGTATAGCAAATATTTGGTTTCACAAATGTTGGGGATGAGAGGGTGGGAAAACAGTGGGAGAGAAAAGAGGAAAGAAAAGAGAAAGAAAGAAAAGAAGATGAGCAGAGAAGCAAAACAAAAAGATTAAACAAAAGGAATATTAGGAGAAAAAGATAAAGGATAAAATAAGAAATAAGAATAAAAAAATGTTTTAAATATATAGAAAAAATCTCAATGTACATAAACAGTATTACTTCTATTCACCTCCAGTAGGTGGAATTGTTTGTTGCTTACTGAAATTTCCCCACTCTGGTGAAGAATGTCATAGGTGGGGGTCTCACAAAGAAGCCATCTCCTTCAGCAACAGGGTGAAGATCTGAACCACTGGTGGTCTTGGAAGCAGTGGAGACGCTGTTTCACGGTGTGCTGTGTTGAAGTAAAAGTTTGTCCCCTGATGCTGCCTGGTGTCCCCTGGTGTAGGAAGTTCTGCCTTGGTAGGTGGAGATCCACAAAGAACAGTAGCTGGGGGTTCCACGCAGGAGACGTTTGTCCACAGGAGCAGCTGCTAGGAATCCTGCATGGTCGGGTGGGCACTAGAGCCAGGTACCCATTCTAGAAGCAGGCCCCGCCCACCTGGGGAGAATCCTGGGCAAGAAGCCCTGGGCTGGAGCCCTGCACCACAGCTGTGTTCTGCCACTAGCACTGCTCGCTGCTGAAGTCACGCTGCTTGTGGTAATCGCTGCTGCCTGGTGACCCTGCATACATGCAGGAGTGAAATTCCTGCGGGGGATGATGAGCTGTAGGATAATGTCAAGAAGCTGGCTGGTAGACAGTATTTCCACTACTTCAAACTCCGATTCTGAAGACTCCAACCGCAGCATCCGTCTAGGCCGCCATCTTGGAGCTGAAACTTTTTTTCTGTTTTGAATTGCTTTGTATGGCTTTTTGAAAAAATATATCTATCTATCTATCTATTTATTTACTGTGATGAGTTTCTAACTCAGGGATCAAGTATGCTAAGCAACTGTTCTAGCACTGAGTTATTGTCACCAAAATATTTTATTGTTTTTAATTTAATTGATTGATGCTTCAGGTTCTATTTTATATAGTCCTTCCTTTTTAAATAATATCATTATAAAGTTTTAATAGTGACAAAAAAGTGGAAATGAGGAACTGTTCATCAATTTCTTCTTTTTCAAATTCTCAGAGTATTTTTATAATAATAGTTGAGCATCACCAACACAAAAATTTGAAATCCAAAATATCCTGAAATCTAGAACTTTTTTAAGCCAACATAGTTCTACACATGGAAAATTCCACACCTGATTCTGAGTGATAGGTCACAGTGAAAATCTAGGTGTATTAAAAATATCAATATAATAACCTGAAGTATATGTGTTTAAAATGTATATGAAACATAAATACATTTTATGTTTAAATTTGAGTCCCATCCCTAATACATTTCACTATGTAAATATTCCAAGTAGATTCTCAATTTAGAGAATATATATTATATAATGTACATGGAAATATTAAATGTAAAATATATATTACAAAATGTATGTGTAAAAAATATATATTTATATATAAATATAATTTTGTAGTATATATATTTATATAAGTAATATATAAATTTATATTATATAAAATATATATTATAAATCTGCATGTAAAAATTCTAAATATATAATTTGTACATGTAAACATTTTAAAATCTGAAAAAAATTCATAATCTGAAACATCCCTCAAGCGTTTTGAATAAAGAATATTCAACTTAGAAAATATATTTAAGTCAGAGGTAAAAGAAAATAAAGAGAAAAAATGATATGCCAAATAATTTCAAATTATATTTTGTTTACAAATATTCATAGTAGATTATTCTGCAGCACTATAAACTGAATGTATGTGCCAGCCCCAAATTTGTGTGTTGAAATTCCAATTCCTGAAGTGATGGTGTTAGATTAAGCTTTTGAGAAATAAGTGGTCAAGAGGGCAAAACCCTCATAAATGAGTTCAGTGCCCTTATAAAAGAGGTCTGAGAAGGTTCCCTTGCCTCTGCCTTCCTGTGAGAACATGAGAGGAAGAAGCTGTATAGATTATGAGCAAGTTGCACCTCACAGCTCAAATCTGTAGCCCCCTTCATCTTAGATTTCCCAGCTTTGTGAACTTTGAGAAATAAAGTAATTGTTTTTTGTAAATTACCTAGTTTATGCTGTTTTTTTTATAAAAACTCAAATGGACTAAAAAAAACATCAAATTTTCCTATAAACTTCTACTCTCAAGCTCAAGTTAAGAAAAAGATCAAAGCATTTTTATCACAATTCATGGGGTAGTTCTAATTGCTACAAAATGTTATAAATGAAAGTTTCATATAAAATACATGGATGTAACTTTTCTCAAATTAACTATAAATTTAGTGAATAACAATAATAAAGACTAGGAATTTTATCCTCTTAAGTCAGAGGATAAATCAAAATAGTTGATACTTTTTCCTTTTAAAATGCCTCTAATGTAAAAATATTTCTTAAAAACTTTATAATCAAGAGATTTTGAGTTTTTTATGATTTATTTTAAAATGAAAGTATTGCTTCAATAACCTACACCAGAATTCTGCTTGTAGTAGCTCCTACTTTGAACTTCAAAAACACTTTGATACCCAAAATGAATGTAGAGAAATTCTGGAAAGATTTTTGTGACTTTGTTTTATCTAAATATTGCTAAAATATAATCACTGACACCATATTGCTAATGGTGTCCATTATCCATATTTGTTCACTGAAATTATATTAATGCTTTATATTCTTGCTTGCCTTATATTTGAAAAATTAATTTCTGGACAAAAATCGATATTTGCATACAGATAGAATTGAATATTATGTCAATAGTGACTGACTAAGTTGATATGTTGCCAGTTGCCTCATTTTAGATTACTTTTGCATTTTTGTCTAGGAAGCAGAAAATGCAAAATAGCATTTCAATTTTCCAATCCATTTAAACTGAGGAGAAAGTCATAATCTAGAGAAAAATAATAAAGGCTTTGAGATTAGAATATGATTGACATATGGCTAAAGTATGTTTCAGTTGTAAATACAAGCCAATATCAATAAAACTGTGTTGACTCTGTTGGTATCTTCAGATTCCCTTTGTCCATATTTAATTGATTTTAAAGCTAAGACCACAAAAGAAAAGAATGTCGCTCTCTATGTCTATGTGGATTTTCACTGACATATCCGTATTATATTATCTGAAGTACATTTGAAGCAAAGTAAAAATGTGACCTTAAGCAAGTATAACTAATTTTTCTTAAGTATTTCTAGTAATGAAAAATAAATTCTGAAACTTTGTATTTCATTACAACTTAGGAAAAGAATGTCTGTATGTGCATATGTATAATGAAATGATCAATAATACATAACAAAATTGAGTGTAAGCCTGTTTTAGATATTAGAAAATAAATTACAAATATTTATTAAAAGATAATAACAAGTAGAATTTTAAAAGGAAAAGAAATTTTTGCAACATGTAGAAAATAAAAATATTTACAGAGAGCTGTTAAACTAGAAAAGTTTTAGAAATTTAGAAAACATGTGAATTTCCTATGTCCAGGAAAAACATAGCTATATATAATGTACTAAATTTTTGTTTAAAACTTAAATGAGTAGGTCATAAATTGTATGATTCTTTCATTTCTGACCTATGAAAGAGAGTAGTGAATCCATGTCAATTCAAGAAACTTCATTTACTAATTAGATAACATTTTACATGAAATTATAAAAGTAATAAAATTATTTTAATAAAATTATTTTATTATTCCTAGTGTACTTTATTTGAACATTGAAATGACATACCACCAAACAGAGACATGAAAGCAATGTATGAATATCAGATTATACACTATTTTGGAAATACTTCTATTAATTAAATTTCAACAATGATAAAAGCAGTTTCATAAGTTATGATAATGACAAATTTTTCTATTTATCACTGACAGTATGTACTTCAGAGGTTGATTGAAAAATTATAAACTTATTCTAATTAAAATCCTCTGTGTGTGAGGTGCTAAGCAAGTTGGGAGACCCTGTTTCTACATAAAACAGAAAATAGGGCTGCGAATGTGGTTCAGTGGTCAAGTGCCCCTGAGTTCAATCTCCAGTACAAAAAAAAAAATCCTCTGTGTGCCCCTCTTTCTCCTTGACAAATTACATTGCTATTGAGATTTTTATTATCTGGCCTGGAGTACCACTTAGGAAATGTAAATTTTTTCTTTTTATATCCTACCTCTGTTGGTCTTCCTCCATGCTTGTAAGTCATTGCATAACTTGGAACTCAGGGAAGTGATGCATGATAGTGGCCATTGTTCTTCACAGATTTTGATAACCACCAAAAATTAGGCATCTATCTCATGCCTGAAATATTCCCTTAGTTCTTGGTGATTTAATATATCAAATCATACATTCCACAACTTGTATCAAGAATAGAAAAATCTAAATGCATTTTATAAATGATGCAGTAATATCCATTATTTCCAGTATTAGCAAGCTCAAAAGTAAACATACACCGCAAGTCATATTGTGTCACGGTTTTGCTAATTATAAAGAAAATTGCATGTTCTTCACTTCCCTAAAAATATTGTGGTAGGCAACATCATCTTCTAAGTAGAAAAGTTCTACTAATTCTACTTTGTACATCAAATTACAGTATGCATAATGTGTGAAGTACTTTTTATATCAAGTTATAGTACAATACAGAAGATAAAATGCATTTTTACCAATTTAATATGTCCCCATGGTATCCTTTGGCAACATGTAAGAATAACATTCTTCCAATACTTTACGATGCCAAATAACTATAATTAAGCACTTCATTATACTGTTGATTGGAAATTTAAATGGAAAGACTGACAAGAATGTAAAGCTTTTCAGGTGAAATAGTTAAGAGAAAATTCAATGTAATTGATAGAAAATGAATATGCTTATTTATTTTTGGACTTACTTTTGCTTTTTCAAAATTTGATCTGGCTTACATACAGAAGAAAATCTTTACAATATATCATCAGAAGTATGAGTTTGTCGGTTTGATGAAAAGAGCAAAATTTTTGTGTAAGAAATATCGTTAAATAATTCAAAGGATAAATTGAAAAACACTATAACTATTTTGCAGGACATTATCTTGAAAATAATCTTTATTTTATTTATTTTATAAATTCAATGTTCAATTCATGTGCTTTTACAGAGTGCTTCTCAAACATTAATGTGCATAACAATAATTTGGATAATTTGTTAAAGCAGGTTAGTGAGAATAACCACAGGGATTTTGACTTTTGAGGCTTAGAGGGCTTCTGTAGCAAATTCACAAATTTTGACGAATCTTCCAGACTGTGGGCTACATTTTGGGGGGACTGCTTCAAATTGAAATGTTAGAAGCACATAAAAAACCATGTTGGTCCTTAGATAATTAGACTAGGAGTGAAAATACATGGCAGTCCTCATGCTTTTGTCTGAGTCATTGCTTGTCAATGAATAGTAGTGTGCTATTAAAAAAAATCAGGTCCACTGTTTCCTGCTCCACTCTGAGCATGATTTAGTCTCTTTGTTGTGGAACTTGTTTATCCTAGTGTTCAGAGAACTATTTACATGCACTCTTCATTAGTCGATTCTAACCTACCCATTACTCTGCAGCTGCTTTCCAAGAATGTCAGACTAAAAATCTCTAATAATGAAATCTTCTCCCTTAAGCACCCTGTCATTCTAAGGTCTGAATTTGAGTTTATTTAATAGGTGTTCAGTTAAAATTTGTGGAATAAATAAAAACTATGTACAATTCACTGGGCAAATTAATTTGTTCTTATCTAATCCCATCTTCAGTTTTCTGCATATCAGTGGCACAATGAATGAATGGCAATAATGACACATATAATCACTGATTTTCTCTTTGGGATCCCCCACTAAAATGTTTTATTTAAAAAGACACTTCCTTTTTTACCTCTAGATTCTTAGCAAAGATTCTTGAAAGGAGACTGCCATATTGTATATACATGCTTGATAGTTTACTAGTGCATAGATTTAGTGATTGCTATAATTTTTGTCTTGCAATGCTCAAGCATGCATTCCCTCTCATTAACTTCATTAATAATTTTCTACTCAGCTTCTAGTTCTCACACTAGAGAGTAGTGAATCTCAGTTCAAAGCCTGGTTCTTTTCAGGAATTCTCTAAATCTCAAGTTATGTATGCTACCACTCCATCTACTAATTCTGTTTGAGTCCTTATCAAATATCATTATATATTTATCTTATGATATTTTGCTTAAAAACCTCTCTCATGCTTATGAAGGTAAAAAGGAAGTTAAAAGAAAGGATCTAGTATGATTTATTATTCACTGAATAATGTGATGTTTGTAAAATAACTGAAGCAATAAATATTAAAGGAACCTAACAATGTCTAATTCAGTATTTAAGTAATAATGCATTATTTAAATAACAAGATGCTTATTTTTTAATAATGATATACGCTATTGTGATTTTCTTTGATTTTGAGCCTGATTTCTTTTTTTTTGCATGCAATCATATCAGCGTACTATTTAACGTAGAATTTCTAATAGTTTCTGCTTAAAAAGTTTTTAAAAAATCATATTTAAATGATTCCCATTGATATTTTCATACCAGTCATCCAAACTGTAGAGAAACAGGCAATTGGAGAAATGCACGAACACAAAGAAAAATATGTATGAGGAATTCAATTTTACTGCTGAAATGAACTCAATATAATTACGTCATAGATTATTCAGAAAGAAAAAGATATTAAGCATAATCAGGAAACCATCATCAGTAGAACTGGACAATACAGATATAAAAATAGGCATAAAATTTAGTATTTTTCCACGCTGGGGGTGTAACCCAGTGATAGTGTGCTTGCCTAGATGTGTGAAGCCCTAGGTTTGGAACCAGAACTGTGAGAGGAAAGAAAAAAATAATGTTTTCCACAGTGGAACTCAATTTTTTCAAAGGCTAAAGCAAAATTAGATGTAAAATCTGATGACAAGTTATAGTGAAGAAATAGTTTTAAGTGGAGTGATAAAATAAAAATTTCTACAAAAGTTATGCTTTTAATAATTATTGAACTAGGAATTATAATACTGATAACTAATTTGAGTCAGAGGGAAGAGATGAAGTGAAGAGAGAAAGAACAGAAGAAAAGAGAAGACAAAAGAAGAGAAGAGAACCAAGATAATGACTGTGAGAAAGTGAGAATTTCTAGTAGTTCACTTTAGTCTTGGATTAGGAAAGGGAAAAGTAGAAGGTGATAGGACAAAAAGATAATTAGGAATGAGTTATGAAGAGATGTTGAACAGCATTCCAAGATTTTGGTAGCTATTCTAAAAAATAATAGACTAGGTGAAAGTCAAATATACCAACTTCCCTTTAAAAAGTCCAATTGTTCAAAATTAAACTTATAAACTTCTGGAATAATCATAGATATGAATCTATATAACTAGGATCAAAAACACACTCTAACTTGTTAGTGTAGAATTTTTAGGAAATAGTGAGTTTATTTTGAACCTAGTTATTATGTTTTATCACAAGTACAGAAGCAATATTTAGTCTTATTCAATAGATATCAATCTATGGATTAGTTTTCATTTTCTTCAGAGTACCCAAACTTATAAATCCTATCCGAATTCTAGAGGACTTAATTTTTAACTTTCAGTTGAAAGAAAAAAAGATTGAAGATATTACTTATAAAAATAAAGATGCATATTGATATTTGAAGTATACAGTATAATTACAGACCTAGATGATAAACTTTAAATGTTATGTACATAAAACATAATAATTTTTGACACTCTTACAATTAAATATGATATTAGTTGGCATTTTGTTTAGCAGCAACTGTGTTTCAAAGAGCAGCCAGCTGTGTAACCTTGATAAGACTTATATGGAAATGAATTAAATCATGGTTCCCTCATGACTCCTTCCATGATCATTACCCAAAGAGAACAAAGTACTTTTAATTTAAAAACTGGTAAGTTCACTCTTGTCAGAAATTTTGTAAGGAACAGTGTGAGTATGTTATCCTATGGTAAAGATAACAATGCTGATGAAAGTTAACTTCCTCTTATTATTACAAAGACAACTTGTTATGAATTTAGCTAAGTGAAGTAAGCCAATCCCAAAAAACCAAATGCCGAATGGTCTCTCTGATTAGTGGATGCTGATGAATAAGGGAGGTGGGAATGGGAAACATAAGAGAAATGGAGGAACACTGGACACGACATGGGGGAGGTGGGGGGGCAGGAAAGGGGAATGGGTATAGTAAAGATGGTTGATAAAAAATATATATAAATATATATATATATATATACTGTTCATTGAAAGTGCATATAAAGATGTTTAATATGAAGAATGTAATCTGCTTATAATTTTGTGCAAAGTTAGAAAAATTATGATTGTAACAATTTTTTTCTATTTGCCTCAACAAATATTTTCAGTGAATAGTGTGTACAGCTTCTGAAAAAAAAATGGTAGATTATTTTTCAATGCAGGCAATATTATAATGAAATGTGTGAACAATGAAAAATTACAAATAAGTGCAGATTTTTGTCGAGACACAAATAACGAATATTAAATATTAAGCAAAAGTTTACAAATGAGGAAAGGCATAAATTAGCCTTTCTTATTGAAAATCAAACAACGCACCTCCTGGTAAGCAATTTTGATTAGTACAGAATGACAGTACTTTAAAGGGCCCTTTGTCCAAAACTATCTATGTTTAATATTCCTGTATGTGTATGTCTGTCTGGTTGACAAGTTATTATTTAGTTGGGTATTGTTGAAAAAGTAAAATGACAAAAGCAGGGTATTATTTCCACAGGCCAGAGAATATTGTCATGTACATGCTACTAGAATTAAATATTTTAAATAAAATGAAGTATAACACACAGTCTCTCTTCTCTATATGGATATATATTAGTTTATATAAACCAATGTATGATATGTAAATTACAAATTAAAGAAATAAATATATAACAAAAGAAAACAAGAAGTTTAACATGCTCCAATAATTTAAAGCCTAGTAGATTATAGATTGGCACAAAGAATCAGAATGTTGAGACAGAGGCCTCAGCTAAATTCATTGTTAATATCAGTAAAAGTCATAAGAAGTTCAGGGTCCATGAGCCTTATTATCTAATTTGGAAATCTATGAGATTTTGAGGAATGGAAATCAGTTCATAAAACTTGTGGCAGTATAATTAAAGTAGATATGCAATAATTGCTAGAAGCTTGTTTCATTCACTCTGGGGAATTATAATTGATTTACACATAAGTCCCAATCCTAGAATCCAGTGACCTTGTCCTGGTCCATACTCTCTTCGATCTCAAAATTTTCACTGTAGATTTCCATTCTGTAGAATTCAGGAGTTTTTTTCTAAAATGGGAAAATTAATTAGATTTTTTTCTAAAATGGGAGAATTGAGGTTTTAAGAGTATCAAATGGTTATGGTTATTTAAAAAAAAATAGAAAACTTTACATAATAAATATTGACAGAGAATAACTTTGTAAAGGTGTATGTGTGGTGTGTGTGTATGTGTGTGTGTGGGCATATTTTGTGTGACATGCTATGGCTAAGTAATACTCTATTGTGTATGAATACTGTTTTCTTTATCCATTCATCTGCTAAAGGACACCTAGGTTGTTCCATAACTTGGCTACTGTGAATTGTGCTGCTATAAATGTTGATGTGACTATTATTCACTACAGTATGCTGATTTTAGATTTTTTACATATATTCCCAGGAGTGGGATAGCTGGTTCATATGGTAGTACCATTCCTAGTTTTTTTGAGGAAACTCCATACAGCTTTCCAGAGTAGTGCACTAATTTGCTGTCCCACCAACAATGTATGAGTGTACATTTTTTCCCACATCCTTGCAAATATTTATTATTTTTTGTATTCTTAATCATTGCCATTCTGACTAGACTGAGATGAAATCTCAGTGTAGTTTTAATTTGTTTTCCCCTAATTGCTAGAGATGTTGAGCATTTTCTCATGTTATTTGTTGACTTTATATTTCTTCTTTTAACAAGTGTATATTTAGTTCTTTTGCCCATTTATTGATTGGGTTATTATTATTATTGTTTGGTGTTAAGATTTTTGAATTATTTGTATAATTTGGTAATTGATGTCTTATTTGAGGACCAAGTGGTAAATATATTCTCCAATTCTGTAGGGACTTCACACTTTTGTTTCCTTTGGCATGCAGAAGTCTTTAAATTTGATGCCCTCCCATTATTGACTTTTTATTTTATTTCTTGTGTTTTAATAATCATATTAAGGAAGCTAGTTCCTGTGCTGACATGTTGGAGTATTAGGCCTATATTTTCTTCTAGTAGTTGCAGATTTTCTGATCTAATTCCTAGATCTTTGATTCACTTTGAGTTGACTTTTGTACAAGGTAAAAGATAGGGGTTAAATTTTACTTTTCTTCATATAGTTTTCCAGCTTTCCAGCACCTTTTGTTAAAAAGGCTATCTTTTCACCAACATATGTTTTTTGGCACTTTTGTCTAATATCAGATAACTGTATTTATGTCAGTTCATCTCTATGTCTTACAGTCTATTTCATTGGTATCATGCCTGTTTTGGTGCCAATACTATGCTGTTTTTGTTACCATAGCTCTGTAGTATAATTTGAATTCCAGTGTTGTTATGACTCCTGCTTTACTTTTATTTCTAAGTGTTACTTTGGCTATTCTTGGTCTCATATTTTTCTAAATAAATTTTATAACTGCTTTTTCTAGTTGTGTGAAGAATATCATTGGAATTTTGATGGGAATTGTATTAAATCTGTATGGTACTTTAGGTAGTATGGCCATTTTGACAATATTAATTCTCCCTTTCCTAGAACATGGGAGGTCTTCCCATCTTCTAAGATCTTCTTCAATTTCTTTCTTTAGTGTTCTATAATTTTATTGTAAAAGTCCTTCACCTGTTTTGTTAGATTAATTCCAAAGTATTGTATTGAATTGTATTTTTTGATGTCATTTTGAATGGAATAGTTTTTCTAATTTCTCTTTCAGAAGATTCATCACTGAAGTATAGGTACATGATTAATTTATGAGTGTTGATCGTGCATTGTGCTACTTCGCTGAATTCATTTATGATCTGTGGAGATTTTGGGTCTTCTAAATATAGGATCATATTATTGGCAAACAGATAATTTAAATTCTTCTTTCCTTATTTATATTCATTTTGTTTCTTTCTCTTGCCTGACTGCTCTGGCTAGAGTTTCAAGGACTATATTAGATAGGAAAGGTGAAAGTGAGTATTCTTGTCCTATTCCTGTTTTTAGAAAAAATGCTTTCAGTTTTTTTCCATTCAGCATAATGTTGGCCTTGTGTTTATCATATAAAGCCTTAACAATATAGAGATAAGTTCCTTCTATCCCTAGTTTTTCTAGTGTTGTAGACACAAATGGTTATTGTACTTTGTCAAATGTTTTTTCTGCAATTATTGAGATAATCATGTGACACTTGTCTTTATTTATGTGGTGAATTACCTTTATTGATTTCCAAATGTTGAACCAACCTTGCATCCCTGAGATGAAATCCGCTTACTTGTGGTGCACTATCTTTTTAATGTATTTTATTTTTTTTGAATCTACATTCATCAAGGATATTGCTATGAAGTTTTCTTTCCTTGATGTGTCTTTGTCTGGTTTTGGTATCTGGGTAATACTGGATTCAGAGAATGAGTTGGGCAATGTTCTCTCCTTTTCTATTTCATGGAATAATTTGAGGAAGACTGATATTAGTCCTTCTGTAAAAGTCTGGTAAAACTCAGATGAAAATACATCTGATCCTGGGCTTTTCCTTTTTGTAAGGCTTTTGAGAACTATAACCAACATATTGTTGGGTCGTGTTTTTTAATCCAATCAGTGAATCTATGACTTTTGTTCAAAGAGTTTAGACTGTTTACATTCACCATTATTATAGAAAAATGATTACTTTTTATTTTGAACAAAGAGTTTTTATTCCTTTACATATAAAGCATAGCATAGCTACTATATGTGGGTATAGTGTAGAAGATAATTTCATATACAACTTTGAATCATCAAAAATATCTTTTAATTTAAATATTAGCCCCATGTCACAGACAAAACTAGGCCAGAGTAAAATGAAAAGACTTTTTCTTTTTTTAAAAGACTTTTTCTAAATTGCACAACTAACAAATAACAAAAGCAAGAGCTAAAATCAGATTTCTGACTCTAAGGCTCCTATGCCTTCATTTATGCTATAGCTGATCTGGGGAAAAGGATGAAGAGAAAGAAGGAAGAAAAATCAAGAAAATATGGACAAATTCATAACTCGGAATTAAGTTATTATGAATTTTCAGCCAGCATAATTTTTTTTCAAAATTTTATTTGTTCTTTTTAGTTATACATGACAGCAAAATGTATTTTGACATATTATATACACATGGAGTATAACTTCCCATTCTTGTGGTTGTACATTATGTGGAGTTACACTGGTCATGTATTAATATATGAACATAGAAAATTATATCTGATTCATTTTACTGTCTTAGAAACAGGATTTTTATTGATTGTCATTTTGATTTATCTCTGATATTTATTCAGACTTTGTTCTCCTTTAATTGACTATTCTTTGGCAATGCACCCTTATGATGATTTTTATTTTTATTTTTCATTTCTTCTTAATAAAATATTTTATTGACTATGTTTTACAGTGTAGGCTTTGTGGTGATAATTCTATTAGTTTCTATTTATTATGGAAGATTTTTGTTTCATTTTAAATTCTGAAGCTTAATTTTCTTAGGTATACTGGTCTTGTTTAATAATCATTTTCTTTCCAAATTTGGCACATATTAGTACAAGCACTTCTGGCAATTACAGACTAAGTTGAAAAATCAGTTGAAATCCAAATTTGTTTACTTCTAAATGTTACCAGCCACTGTTCTTTTGCATCTTTTAGGATTATATACTTATTTTATTGGTATATTAGGCATTTTCATTATGTGTCTTGAAGTACTCTATTGTGATTTTTTCTATTTGGAGTTCTATATGCCTCTTGTATTTGAATTTCCATTTCATTCTTATAAAACTTTTTATACTATTATTTTTCTAAAAAGATTCCATATCTCTTTAGTTTGTATTTAAGAACCTTCATCCATCCCAATAATTCTTAAATTTGTTTTCTTGAAGTTATCTCAGAATTCTTTAATATTTGGTTCATGGTCTCTTAATATCTTTTTTTTATGGTTATCTTGATTTTGAAGATTATATAAATGTGTCTTTGAGGCTTGAAAATCTGTCTTCAAAGTGATCTAATCTGTTGGTGCTGCTTTACATTGGGTTTTTGATTTGGTTTATTGAGTCATTTCCAATATTTTCATTTGTTTATTTTTCAGAATTTCTATCTCTTTATTGAAGTGATCTTTAAGTTCCTGTGTTTTCTTTCCAATTTCACTTGTTCATTTTCTTTTAGCTTATAGTACATTTTAACTATGACCTTTCTAAATTCTTTCTCTGACAGTTGCCTTGCTGTGGTGTCAATAAACTTAGTTGTTGAAGTATTATAGGGTGTTCAAGGTGGTTCATTCCCTTGTTTTTTCATATTGCTTGTATATCTACTAATCTATTGGGATGGTCAGTGCTTCTTTTTTAAGCAAGGGACTACTTTGTAAACTTCTTTGTTTCAAGAGCCCTGGATTGTCTGAATACCTAGGTATTATTTGGTTAACTCAGTGTTTGACCTCTGTTAATTTCAGTATCAGGTCCACTTTGGGAGATGTCAACAAACCCTATTTACTAAAGTCAATTCAGAGCTAAGTTATGTATTGTTCAAACTTATGAAAAGTAAAAAAAGAAAAAATGTTGATATTGCTGTCCCTTGTTTCACTAACCCAGGTACAAAGTTGTAATAAAGTTCTGGAAAAGGTTACAGAATAAGTTTTTAAAAATATAGCAAAATATCTGTAATAGTATATGAGTGCTAAAAGGGGGATTAAGAAAGATTGGGCAAAAGATTGAAAAAAGAAAGAATGAAAAGAGAATACAGTTACATTGACCAAGGTAAAAAGGAATAAAATAAGATGAATGGGGAGTAATTTGAGGTAGTAGCAGAAGATATGAGAGGAAGAATAGCAGGTAAAAGGAAATAGTATAAGCAAAATCTAGGAAGACAAAGACAGGGAGAATGATTCCAATTAATACTTTAAAGTGTTTAGAAGAAATACATTGAAATGGGTTATTAGGGTAACAACTAATAATCAAGATAAAAAGTGATATGTGATCAAAGTTGGTATTAGAGTTATTTATAGTAAATTGTTCTATGGTGAATAAAATTCTTGTTGAATATTGGTTTGAATGAATTCAATTAGGATTTGGAACATTTAGAAGAGGTACATCATTCTTTGGCTTTGGATTCCCCAGAGCTACTGGGGCCCAGGAGCCACTCCCCTAGTTGCTATGGAGCTCCCATGGGCTGGTTCTGGTTTATCAACTCAGGGGCTTGGGACTACCAGCTCAGAGAATATGGTGTGTCTCTGTTGTTTGTTTCTATTATGTGTAGATGTTCAGAATCCAGGGCTCTGAGTTGTGGTTGTGATTGTTGTGGGTTACTGTATACCTGCTCCCCTATGCATGGCCCTTTTCTTGGTGGTATAGAGTCTGGTGGCTCTCCTGTGGTTGTGGATTCTCTGAGGGTGATATGTGGTACAGAAATGTTTCCCCTGGTTGACAAAGTTCAATGAAGTACTATTTTTAGTACTGAGTAAAGATCCTTAGTGGGTTCATCTGGGTTCTGACTAAGGCTGTGAACAGTAAATGCTATTTCCTTCTACTGATTGTGAATAAGACTGGGTCCAGCCAATATTACTCCACAGTGTGGTTGAGGGACTGGCTAGGAGACAAGTCAGGATGGGAGTCATTGCTTATTATTTCCTTGGACTCAGGGAAATTTCTGCCTTGACTGATCTGATGGCTGTAGTAATGGTCTGGATACTTTTCCTTTAAGCTTCCTGGGAACTTAGGCACCCTCTTGTAATGTCTTTCCTCCAGCTCTAGCCATGATCTGGGGATCCATACTTCTATGTCACTGAATATTTAAGCAGCTTTTCTCCAGCTGACTGCACAGATACCAATGATCAAGGAGACAGTCTCTCTGGGTTCTTAAAACTGGAGGAACATTCAGATGTGTGTCCCCCAAGTCTCAGCAGGCAGTGGTAGTGTTTATAAGCTGTCCCCTTTTTTTTCTTTCTTCTGCTCAGTGTCTAAACTGCCTTGCTGCTGAGATCTAAGCTCTATCTTCCATCACCCCAAGTTGTGGGTATTTGCTAGTGCCTTGGTGGCAGCTGAGAAGAGTGCTGGGTGGGTGAGCACTTCCAGTCATAGTGGCTATACTCTATTTCTCTTGTGTGCAATGAGGGAGAGGAGGTGACTTTCAGCTAGCAGAAATTTCTTTACAAGTTCTTTCCAGCCAGATTCTTTATAGAGAGTACAGGCATTCTTTGTTTTAACTTGCTGCTCTTTGAGGTGGGAAGATGCCCTGTTGATTTAAGTTGTTGACTGGTAAACTGTGGCCTCTCAAAAATGGCCACAGTGTCACAGTGTCTCACAAGGCTTTCTGTCCACAATTTGGTTTTACACTGCTTGATCTGCTTCAAGGACACTGCTGTTCCTATCAGGTTTTAATTTTTCCTCATTTTTATTCAAAATGTTGTAAAGGGGTGAGCTCATGTGCTTTTCTATTCAATCTTTTTCTATTTTTCTCTCTCTGTTGTACCTCCAAACTCCAACATCCCTGGTCTAAAGCTCAGATTTAGGAAACTGGTTATTTTCTACTCTAGAAACAAATCTTTATCTCCACGGCTCAGACTTTGTATTATTGGATCTTAGTACATCTCTTTTGTCAGTCACTTCTCAGATTTGTTTTTTTCTTTTCTGTGCTTTTTTCTGTGAGGGAATTGACAATCACCACCTAGCTCCTTTCTGCCATCTTCTAAGATCCTCCCTTTTGTAATAAGTTATATTCCAAACAGAAAATGTGAGAGAATCCAAAGTCCATTTTCTGGTGTCCATGGCTTGTTTCTGGATAGTGTGACCAAGGAATATTGTGTTGACTTGCTTTGTGTCATGGTGCCATGATGATATTGTTGAGATAAAGCAAATTGGAGAGTCCTTAAATGGAATTTTTAGAAAGCATATTGTCAAACAGTTATACTAAATAATGGAAAAGCATAAAAATAACTTTTAAAAAATTTAATAAAAAATATTAAGGTATTCTAGAATGATGCTGGACTTTGAAAATCACTAGTTGTGTGATCTTGGGGTCTTAATTTTGTCATTTGTAAAATAGGGCTAATAATATCTATATCATAGAATTTTGTGAAAATTGAAATAATTGATGGATTTAAATTATCTTACATTGATTAGCTGTTATTCTTTGATCAAGTATGTATGTTATTAACAAAGTTATTAGTGATTCAATAGATTTTATTGAGCATTTACATGGAACAAGTACCATGTGGATAACACAGAGATCTGCTGCTCTTTGCATAAAATATGTACTCCTGGAGTCAAGGTTGAAGTGGCCTCAGAGGATCTGCATGGCTAAGCATGGTGAACAATATTTTAGGTCTTCCTATGCCAGCAGGTTTCCTGTGATGTCTTTTCAAAGGAATCATTTCTTCTGTACCTTTATGAGAAGAGCAGGGCAAGATGTTGGTTCTGTGGAATTTATCTTCATGAGGAGAGCAGGGTAGGCTGCTGGTTCAGTGAGACTTGTGACTTTATGATTTGAAAAGGGCAAACCTTTAAATCACTGAAGCTTGCATTAGTATACATTTATCTTTTCTCTTATTAATAATTTTTTGTAGTGAAACATTTGAATTATCATATTTTGTATTTTGGATATGTTCTACAGGTATTACTTTGTGGTTCCCACAGGTATTCCATTTCACAAGAGAGAAAAACCAGTCTAATGTGAACCTATGGCAGTGTAACTTCAGTAATACAGAGAATGATGTTCCTACACATCTCCATTCAAGTCTCTCTCACTTACTGATGTCACAATCTACCGTGTGGATGCATTGTGTGCTCAATGGCATAGACTGGAATGAAGGCTAAAGTGAGGATGTGTGTAACTCAGAATGGTGAAACAAGTTTTAGGCATACCATGGGTCAGCCGAATGTCTCATGGTTTCTCATCAGAGAAAGACCCTCTTCTGTATCAGAGTCCTCAGTGGGCATAGACCCTCAAGGCATCTTTCCTATTCTGCTCTTGCAAAATAGTTAGCATCTCCTTAGGGGCTACAATCCCTTCAACAAGCACATCTTCTTTAGCCTCAACCTTACATGCAATTTTCTGGCACAATGGCAACTTTTTAAAATGCTTTAGCTCTAATTATACTCCCCATTATCACAGCAAACAAGGCAAAAAACTGCCAGCAATATCCATGCCAGTGACTGAATGCTGTGCCATCTTGAAATTTCCTCCACCAGATTAAGTATTGTGTAACTTTAAATTCGGAATCATACAGAGTCTTGGAATATGAGCAACATGTAATCAAGTTCTCAGCACCAATTAATCAGTTAAATTTTTCAGTCACTGACAAAAAATCCACCACATAAAAAGGAAAACAGAGAAGGACAATATTATTCAGGGTCATTATTTGAGAGGTCTGAGTCCAGACATGGCCAACTCCATTGCTAGGGGCCAAAGATGAGGCAGCACACCATGGGAAAAGGGCCCTGCAGAGGAAAGCTGTTCCCTGCATGAAAGCAAGAAACAGAATGGGGAAGGAGTCAAAGAGAATAAACCCATTTCCAGGGCATAATTAATTTACCCATGTCCTCCAGTTACATTCTGCCTGGGTACAGTAACTATCTAATTCTTCCATTGAAAAAAAGAGGGCCTTTGTGGGTTACAGCTATCACAAGCAAATAATTTTAACTCAGAATCTTCCTGTACTAACTCAGAAGCTTTGGGAGAGATACCTCATATCCAGACCTTTGCAGGCTACAAAACTGTCTATTTGGGACACTGAGGGAGAAGATCACACATTTAAGCTAATTAGCAGAAACTTGTCTCAAAATACAAAGAGTGGGGATGTAGCTCAGTGGTAGAGAACTCTTCTACCACTGCAAGGCCCTGGGATCATTAACTAGTATCTTGGCAGAGAGGCAGGGGAAGGGGTGCTGGAGAGAATAAGTTCCATTCTTCTGCCCCTTCCATGATGCAAGAACATCGCAATGGAGTGCTTTGGCCTTGATCTTGTCAGTCTACAGAACTGGGAGAAGTTGATTCCTGTTAATATATTACACAGTCAAAGACATTTTGTTATAGTATCATGAGAGAACAGGATTGCATCCATGCCTTCCACCTGTGGGAAGAACAATTTGCTGGTTCAAGCATTCTTGGATTTCATGTTTTATCCATTATTACTTTGAATGTATGGACCCACTGCATTTTGGGTTGGAGAGTTTCTAATAAGATATATGATGAGACCCTTACGTGGAAATTAGGATGAACCTTTCCTCCCTGTCTCCCTCATAGGTGTTAATACCATGCTCAACAGTGTCTTAGGGAAGAGAGAATTTTACTATGGCATAACCATGTGATTGAGCTGCTACCACCCTTTTGGGACTAATTAGTTGGAGTTGGAAGAAAAAGAAATTGAGTACTTTGAGTATAAATATTTTGAGATCTTCCAAAGCCAAAATTTATTACAGATTCTTAAACCCAAAATGAATAGTCAATGGAAATATTGTACACATTTTAGTTTCTAAACAAGTAAACATCAGTCTCTATCACCCAACAAAGCAAAAGGCTTCTAGAG
Organism: Geosciurus inauris; assembly: GCA_004024805.1. Classification (NCBI taxonomy): domain Eukaryota; kingdom Metazoa; phylum Chordata; class Mammalia; order Rodentia; family Sciuridae; genus Geosciurus; species Geosciurus inauris. The sequence goes on along the minus strand of PVHX01000984.1, from coordinate 160,653 downwards.
TTCTTTCTTATTCTTATTCTGAAAATGGAAATGGTCCTTCAGGCCCACTAATGAGATGACCATTGGGGGTCATGCTCAGATGTGACTCAGTCATTTCTTGCTCTGACCTCACAAGGAGCCACTGTGAGGAAACCTCAAACACACCTAGTATATAAGAGGGTGGCTTGGCTGTGCTTTTGTCCATAAGTACAGGAAGCTTTTGGTGGTGATCTGTCAGATTCCCAGATAGCATGTTTGGTGGCTGTGGTCCTTGGATATTGTTTTTTTGATTTGAGTATTTTTTTTTGTTGTGTTGTGTTTTTGATTTTTTGTTTATTTGTTTTTTTCTTTTTAGCTAGCACCCTTATTTGGTGTTCCTGCTTAGAATGCATAGCCAGAGTAGACAGACCAGTGTAGTGTTACAGGGGACCATCTCCTGTGAAGAAACTGCCTTCCAGGACTGCTATGAGTTCCTGAGGACCATTGGGCATGATGGATTTGCTGAGGTGAAGGTAGCCCACCATCTCCTCACTGGGCAGAGGTTGCAGTAAAAATCCTGCCAAGAGTAAAGCAGTACTTGTTGGTCCTCTCTAAGCCAAACTTGATGAAGTCCTTAGCATCCCCCAATGTGATCCAGCTATTTCAAGTTATTGAAACTCTAGTGGCTATATCTACATGGTGATGGAACATGCAGGTGGGAGGCAGCTACTCAATCACATAGAGTCCAGGGACATGCCGGAAGAGAAGGCCCAGAGATTGTTCAGACAAACTGTGGGTGCCGTGGGCTATTGCCACAAGAAAGGCTTCATGCACCAAGACCTGAACATGCAGAACATTGTGATTGATGTCCAAGGCAACAGTAAACTCATCGACCTTGGCCTAAGCATGAGGGTCATGGCTGGGCAGAAGCTGGGCAGGTTCTGGGACACCCTTGCGTACCTTGCTCCAGAAATTTTCCTCAGCTGAGTAGAGTATACAAAGGCCCCCCAGCAGACATGTGGAGCCTGAGTGTCATTCCATTTTATATGTTGACAGGGAAATATCCATTCAGGGAAGTCTTCCATTAAGAGTTGGGGAGGTGGGTCCTGGAGAGAAGGTATCACATTGCTGACCATGTTCTTCCTCAAGCACAAAGGCTCATCCATAACATACTGACCATGGACCCCATGCAGTGCCCCACAGTGGAGCAAATCCTTCAGCACCCATGGCTGACGGAGTGTGAGGCAGATTCACCACATCAGTATAGTGAGATATGCCCCAAATGCCCAGATCTTGCCATAATTGCAACCCTGTTGGACATGGATTATAACCCATACAAGACCTGAGTGTCTCTGACAAGTCCAGAATTCAATGGTTTAATGGCTGCCTACCTGATGCTTTAGTACCAGCTACACCAGGGGGAAGGCTGCATATTCAAGGAAAGCCTGTGAGTCTGAGGTCTGGACTTCCTTCACACCCCATGGACTCTTCTATATCTGTCTTCCCAAGTAGGAGCACCAACTAGCTTGCCCTTCACACCTTCCCTTGCCTTGTGAGCATCGGCTTCCTGAGGAGGCGAAGCAGTCAGGGCAGAAGGACTTCAGAAGGGGCAGCCTGCTGGGCACTGATCCCCACTTGCTTTGTGCAAGGAACCCCCACTCTCAGCATATCCTCTCACAATGCCCCTGGGTCTCAGAAGTCCAATCATTCCTCTAAACATAGGGCAGCCCAAGGCCTAGAAGTAGGTGGCTAGGAGGATTGCCATCTGCTTCTACCAGCTGTGTTGTTGTGTACCCTGTGTCAACCAAGAAGTGTTGTGGACTAAGCACAAATGACTCTGTGTAGCTAAGGAATCCATTTTAGTTTCTTATGACCCTGTGCTGAACCCAGAGCTTTGTCAATTATAAATGATCATGGAAAGTACGGCATTTGTTAGGTACAAATGATTATGAAAAGTACTGATTGTGCGCTGAATGTGTGCATTACTTCATATGCATTGTTTCACTAATGGCTCAATTCAGCTTCTGGACTCCTATTTGCTTCCTGCTATGTCAACCAGGATATGGTTTTTGCCTTTAAATACCTTGAAATGCTCACACTTATTGCTGTTCCCTGTGGAGTCTTGCAGGGAACAGTCACTGACTGGCTAATAAAGACATCACTGAGACTGGTTGGCTAATAAAGACTCTCCAATTTGGACATCACTGGGACTTGGTGTGTTTTCTGAGTGATTTGTCCCATAAGAGAAGGGGCTTCAATGACGAGAACAGAAACATGGCAGATTCATAATGAGAGTGGCTCCAGCATGATGGAGAGCCAAGACAGACCCAACAGACTGGCAGGTAAAAAATGCTGTGTTATCTGGATCCTGACATCTGGGCATGGGCTTTGGTCCTGTTGACTCAAAACAGCTACAGAAGTGAGGTATGCAAACCACCTCAGGCTTCTCTGCACCAGGCTCAATCAGAGGCGACTGTGGATCTGCCTGGACAACAGGAGTTTCCTCTGCTCCCACCTGCAAGAGATGCTATAGACTGCTTTCCCTGGGACACTTTCCCCTACATTGCTCTTTTCTGTCCTTGCTCCTAGATTTCTGGCATGGCAGAGATGTTTTTTGATAAATTTGTTTCTCACAAGTTTTTTAATAATATTGATGTCTTAAAGATCAAAAAAAATTCATTAAGAAAAGGGGTTGGAGGGCTAAGGGAATTGGGGAGGCCCCACTACACCTTTCTCCAATGCCTGAACACTGTGCCTCCCTCTCTTGTTTAGTTAGAGACTTGTTTAGTTAGAGACTTATCCTGAGCTAGTGTAGATGGGGTGTCATTTACCTTACCCAAAGTACACAGGGATTCACTTTCCTTTAGACAATGTCATTGAGGACTCACTTGCTTTTATCTAGAGTGGACAAAGAATTACCTCCTTGACTCAGTTTGGAAAGAGTCTCTCCCTTTGAGCCAATAGACATGGTTTACTTTTAGCTGGTAGTCTTTGCCAAAAGGAATTCTCACCTTGTGTCAGGTCCCTCTTTGAGGTGTGTAGATAGGGTATGTCACAACTGTTGGAAAAATATCTGATAAGCATATGTTTCCCACTGAACTAGGCTAAGGCTCATAGAAGCAGACGTTGGTGTTCCTCCTGTGAGCAGTGTTATTCCTCCATAGGGAGAAAGGAAGAGCTGTTTCACTTAATTATTTAAATATGTGAATACTTATTTACATGAATACCTATTTATCCTTCCCAAATGGAAGGGTAGCACCTAAACCTTGGGTTTCATCCCTATGGCCAATGCTGAATTTTCCATTTTTGGCCCCAAATTCCTGCTGTTCTTGAGGCCTCCTTTTGTCCACAACTTCCTGTGGCCTCCTCTTGCCTCCTTGTCACATGTGCAGTCAGGTGTGGAAGGATGTTTGGGTCCATGTGAGTTCTAACACACAGAAGGTCATTGGCAGTGGTCCAGCAACTCAAGGCATTCATCTTCACACACTCTGATTAGGAGCAGGCCTCAGTTGTACAGTGAGAACAAAATAAACCTGTTTTCCTTGTGAAGTATGAAGCCTCAAGTATTTCATGAGAGTAACAGAAAATGGGTTATACAACTGAATAATTTTAAACACAAAAACTTTACAAGTTGGTGAAGTAGATCAATTTGTGGGGAATTATAAACAGTCACAAGAACGTGGACATCAGATGGTCCAATGACCACTAAGCAAATTAAGTTCCTAACCTGAAAATCTCCTAAAAGGTCTTCAGTTATAGATGATATCACTGGAGAGTTCTACCCCACATTTAAAGTGTTAATACCACTTCTATAAAGTCATTTCCAGAAAGTAGAAGAACAGGAAACAATTTACAGTTTATTTTATGAAGCTGGTGTTACCCAATTGTTATACTGGAAAAGATGGTGCCAAAATAAAACAATGATAGCAACCCAGAATTGACAGGCCAAGTACATCATAAATATAGATGTGAAAGTCCCTACAGAATACACCTGGTGACAGATCCAGTAGCTAATATGATTGTATGGATTGATGTATGAATATTATATGATAAATTTGAACATCTACAGATTTAAAAAAATAGGAAAAATGGGAATAGTGAGTGTTATAGGTTAAATTACATCTCCCAAACTTTATGTTTAGGTTTCAACCCCACACCTAAGAATAAGGCATTTTTCTGAGAAATGGCATTATTAAGATGAAATTCTGTAAGGATGAGGTCATAAGGGAGTAGGGGGAGTATTGCATCCTCATAAGGAGAGAGTACTGGGAGCTATAGGGTCAGTGTGGCTTTTGTTCTCATAAGGAGAGCAGGGTGTTCTACTGGTTCAGTGGGACTGAGAGCAGGGTGTTCTACTGGTTCAGTGGGACTTTTCTTTATAAGAGCAGCCTGGGTTTCTTCTTAATTTGAACTGGTGTTTTTGTGTTATAAATTTCTCCCCTACCTAGTTGCTTTTTGTAACTGAAATATTTGAATTTCCATTCCTTTCATTTTGGGTATACTATGTGGTTCTCACAGGAATTCCATTTAAAGTGAGAGAGAAACCACTCTGATGTGAAGCTATGGCAGTGTAACTTCAGTAACATAGAGAATGCTCTTCCTATACATTTTGATTCCAATCTTCACTTACTGATGTCACAATATAACATCTTTATGCACTTAGTGTTCAATGCCATAAATTGGAATTAAGGTTGAAGTGACCTCTGATGGTATCTGTAATTTAGCATGATAAAACAAATTTTAGGCATCCCCTGTGCCAGCACAGTGAACCATGATCTCTCTCCAGAGACGTATTCTCTTCTGTACCCTGGAGTCTTTAGTTGGCATGGACATATATATTTCTAAGATGCCCTCAAGGCATCTTTCTATTGTGTTTATGCAAAGTACTTAGCATTTCCTTAAGGGATGCAGTCTTCTTTGGAGTCCTATGTGCCTTCGTTATTTGAATTTTCATCTCATTCTTAGGTTCAGAAATTTTTCTAATATTTCAATGAAAAGATTGTGTATCCCTTTAGTTTGTAATTCAGAGCCATCATTCATCCCAATTATTCTTAAATTTAGCCTCTTAATGTTATCCCACATTTCTCGAATATTCTGTTCTTGATCTGTTAACATCTTTTCTTTTCTTTATGGTCAACTTTATTTTCAAGATTATACATTTTGGCAGAGTTCCTGTGGACTGGCAGGAGCATGGCAGAGTGCCCAAACTGCCCTCAGGGAACTCCACAGGTGCCCAGCTGAGGGCAGACCAGAGACCACTAACCACCAGCCCCAGGGGAGCTCACACTCACAGGTAAGGGTCACACACAGACACTCCTGCTTGTGACCCTGCCTAAGTGAGGCCTGGACCTGATCCCAGTTCTGCTCTAGAGTTCCTGCAGACCAGCAGAGGGCTCAAACTGCCCTCAGGGAACTCCATGGATGCCCAGCCGAGAGCAGACCAGAGACTGCTAGCTGCCAACCCCAGGGAACCCACAACCAAGGTAAGGCTTGCACACAGACAAACCCACTTGTGACCAAGTGAGTCTTGGGCCCACACCAAGTCCCATTCCAGAGTTCCTGCTAACCAGCAGGAGCATGGCATAGGGCCCAAAACTGCCCCCAGGAAACTCCACTGGTACCCAGCCAAGGGAAGACCAGAGACTGCTAGACACCAGCCACAGGAGAGCCCACATCCATGGTAAGAGTCACCACAGAGACCCCTGCATGACAAGGCCCCACCCAAGTGAGGCCTGGACCCACCCCAGTTCTGTTCCAGAGTTCCTGCAGACCAGCAGGAGTGTGACAGAAGGTCCATAACTGCCCTCAGGGACTGCCTCAGGAGCCCATCCAAGGCCACTCCCACTGCCCTCTTGAGGTACATCCACTACCACCACCACCAACTTTAGTGACAGTAGTGTCTATATGAGGACTCCTGCTGGGGACCAGAAGTAACTCCAAGGTGTAATACATGTAATTTGTAGTGTCAATACAAGATTATAGGCTAGAAGCTGCAATACTTCAGATCAGCATTGCAAGAAAGGAAGATACACAATCAACATAAAAAAAAAACAAGGGAAGAAAATGCCACAAATAAACCTTGATACCACAGTAAAAGAACCCTTTGACAACACAGTTGATAAAATGTCAGAGAAAGAATTCAGAATGTACATAATTAAAATGATCTGTGAATTAAGAATGCCATAACGGAGCAAATACAGGCAAAAATTAATCAATCCAACAAAGAAATAGGAGAGCAAATAAAGGCAACCATTGATCACTCTAACAAAGAGATAAGAGAGTAATTACAAGTAGCAAGTGATTACTTTAAGAAAGAGCTAGAGATTGTGGGGGGGGGGTGAAATTCTTGAAATGAAGGAAACAATAAACCAAATTAAAAGAAAAACTCAATAGAAATCATCAGCAATAGACTAGATCACCTGGAAGACAGAACCTTGGATAATGAAGACAAAATATACAATCTTGACAATAAAGATGACCATACAGTGAACATGGTAAGAAATCATGAACAGAACATACAAGAAATATGGGACAGCATCAAAAGACCAAATGTAAGATTTATTGGGATAGAAGAAGATGCAGATTTTCAAATCAAAGGAATGCACAAACTCTTCAATTAAATAATATCAGAAAATCTCCCAAACATGAAAAATGAATTGGAAAATCAAATATAAGAGGCTTACAGGACACCAAATGTACAAAATTACAACAGATCTACACCAAGGCACATTATAATGAAAATTCCCAGCCTACAGAATAAGGATAGAATTTTAAAGGCCACGAGAGAGAGGAATCAGATTACATATAGAGGGAGAACCATTTGTATCTCAGCAGATTTTTCAACCCAGACCCTAAAATCCAAGGGATCATGGAACAACATATACCAATCTTTGAAAGAAAATGGATGCCAACCAAGAATCCTACACCCAGCAAAATTGAGCTTCAGATTTGATGATGAAATAAAAATCTTCCATGATAAACAAATGTTTAAAAAATTTACAGCAAGAAGCCCTGCATTAAACAACATTCTTGGCAAAATATTCCAGGAGGAGGAAATGACAACCAACAATGAAAATACACAAAGAGAGGAACTACACTTAAAAACAGGTGGAGGGCAATCAAAGGAGAAACCAAGTCATGGTAAAAAACAAAAATAAACCAAAATGACCAGGACTACAAATCATATTTCAATAATAACCCTGAATGTGAATGCCCTAAATGCACCAATTAAAAGATATAGACTGACAGACTGGATTTAAAAAAAAGAACAATATGATCTTTAACAGACTCATCTCACAGAAAAAAGACATCCACAGACTGAAAGTGAAAAAGTGGGAAAAAACATATCACTCACATGGACCCCACAAACAAGCAGGAGTTTCCATCCTCATATCTGATAAAGTGGACTTCAAACTAAATCTGGTGAACAAAGATAAAGGTCATTTCATACTTCTTAAGGGAATCATACATCAACAAGACATAACAATAATAAATATCTATGCTCGAAATAATGGGGCTTCTACGTATATCAAACAAATCCTTCTCAAATACAAGAATCAAATAGACCACAATACAATAATACTTGGAGACTTCAACTCAGCTCTCTCACCACCAGATGGATCTTCCAAACAAAATCCAAATAAAGAAACCATAGATCTCAATGAAACTATCAAGAATTTAGATTTAACAGATATATATAGAGAGTGTTTCATCCATCAAAGAGCAAATACACTTATATTTCAGCAGCAAATGGATTCTTTTCCAAAATAGATTATATTTTGTGTCACAAAGCCAGTCTTAGCAAATACAAAAAAATAGATACTACCCTGCAACCTATCTGACCACAATGGAATAAAATTAGAAATCAATGACAAATTAAAAAATAGAAATTACTCCAACACCTGGAAACTAAGAAATACGCTATTGAATGATGCATGGATAATAGAAGACATCAGGAAGAGATAAAAAGAAAATTCTTAGGTAAGTGAAAAACCCAAAACAACATATCAAAATCTCTGGAATACCATGAAGGCAGTGCTAAGAGGAAAGTTCATTGCACTAAACTCATTCATTAGAAGAAGTATAAGTCAACAAATAAATGAATTGACTCTTCATTTCAAAGCCTTAGAAAAGGAAGAACAAACCAACACCAAAAGAAATATAAGACAGGAAATAATCAAAATCAGGACTGAAATCAATGAAATTGAAAGAAAAGAAATAATTCAAAAAATTGACAAAACAAAAAGCTGGTTCTTTGAAAAAATAAACAAAATTGACAAACTCTTAGCCTCTAATAAAAAGAAGGAGAGAGAAAACCCAAATTAATAAACTTCTTGATGAAAAAGGAAATATCATGACAGACATTACTGAACTATAGAGGATAATTAGAAACTATTCTGAAATTTTATACTCCAGTAAAATAGAAAACCCTGAAGACACTGACAGATTTCTAAAGGCATATGACCTATGCAAACTAAACCAAGAGGTCATTCACAACTTAAACAGATCAATTTCAAGCAAGGAAATAGAAGATGCCATCAAGAGCCTGCCAACCAAGAAAAGCTCAGGCCCAGATGGATTCTCAGCCGAGTTCTACAAGACCTTCAAAGAAGAATTAATACCAATATTTCTCAAACTATTTCATGAAATAGAAAAGGAGGAAACCCTCCCAAACTCATTCTGTGAGGTAAGTATCACCCTAATTCCAATACCAGACAGAGATACATCAAAGAAAGAAAATTTTAGACCAATATTCCAGATGAACATAGATGCAAAAATTCTCAATAAAATTCTGGCAAATTGCATACAAAAACATATCAAAAAAAAATAGTGCACCATGATCAAGTGTGATTTATTCCAGGAATGAAAGGTTGGTTCAAAATACAGAAATCAATAAACATAATACATCACATCAATAGACTTAAAAATAAGAGTCATATAATTTTATCAATCAATGTAGAGAAAACAATTGACAAAATATTTCACCCTTTTATGTTCAAAACACTAGAGAAACTTGGAATAGTAGGAACATACCTCAACTTTGTAAAAACTATTTATGCTAAATCCAAGGTCAACATCATCCTAAATGGACAAAAATTGGAAGCATTCCCTCTAAAAACAGGAAAAAGACAGGGATGCCCTCTTTCACCACTGCTATTCAACATAGTCCTTGAAACACTAGCCAGAGCAATTAGACAGATGAAAGAAATTAAAGGGATACAAATAGGAAAAGAAGAACTCAAAATATCATTATTTGCAGATGACAGGATTATATACTTAGAGGATCCAAAAAATTCTACCAGAAAACTTGCAGAATTAAGAAATGATTTCAGCAAAGTAGCAGGATATAAAATCAACACCCATAATCAATTGCATTTCTATACATCAATGATAAACCCTCTGAAAGAGAAATTAGAAAAACTATCCCATTCTCCATAGTCTCAAAAAATATACATAAAATACTTGGGAATCAATTTAACAAAAGAGGTGAAAGACCTCTACAATTCAAACTATAAGACACTGAAGAAGGAAATTGAAGAAGACCTTAGAAGATGGAAAAATCTCCCATGCTCCTGGATAGGAGAAATCAATATTGTCAAAATGGCCATACTCCCTAAAGCACTATATAGATTCAATACAATTTCAATTAAAATCCCAATGTCATTTCTGATAGAAATAGAAAAGTCAATCATGAAATTCATTTGGAAGAATGAGAGACCCAGAATAGCCAAAGCAATTCTTAGCAAGAAGAGTGAAGCAGGAGGCATCACAATACCAGACCTCAGATTATACTACAAAGCTATAGTAACAAAAACAACATAGTACTGGCACCAAAATAAACATGTAGACCAGTGGTATAAAATAGAAGACACAGACAAACCCACTTAAATATATTTATCTGATACTAGACAAAGGAGCCAAACATGTACACTGGAGAAAATACAGCCTCTTTAACAAATGGTGCTGGGAAAACTGGAAATCCATACACACCAAAGAAACTAAACGCCTATCTCTCACCATGCACAAAATTCAACTCAAAGTGGATCAAGGACCTGGGAATCAGACCAGAGACCCAACGCCTAATAGAAGAAAAAATAGGCCCAAATCTTCATCATGTCAGATTAGGACCTTACTTCCTTAACAAGACTCCTATAGCACAAGAAGTAAAATCAAGAATCAATAAATGGGATGGATTCTAACTAAAAAGCTTCTTCTTAGCAAAAGAAACAATCAATGAAGTGAACGGAGAGCTGACATTCTGGGAACAAATCTTTGCCACACACTCATCCGACAGAGCACTAATCTCCACGATATATAAAGAACTCAAAGAACTTAAAAACAAAAAATCAAACAACTGAATCAATAAATGGGCTAAGGAGCTGAACAGACACTTCTCAGAAGATATACAATCGATCAACAGGCATATGAAAGAATGTTCAACATCTCTAGCAATCAGAGAAATGCAAATCAAAACTACCCGAAGATTTCATCTCACGCCAGTCAGAATGGCAATTATCAAGAATACAAACAACAATAAGTGTTGGCGAGGTTGTGGGAAAAAAGACACACTCATACATTGCTGGTGGGACTGCAAATTGATACAACCTGCCTGGAAAGCTGTATGGAGATTCCTTAGAAAACTTGGAATGGAACCACCATTTGAGCCTGCTATCCCACTCCTTGGTCTATACTCAGAAGACTTAAAAACAGCATACTACAGTGACACAGCCACTTCAATGTTTATAGCAGCTCAATTCACAATAGCTAAACTGTGGAACCAACCTAGATGCACTTCGATAGATGAATGGATAAAGAAACTGTGGTATATATACACAATAGAATATTACTCAGCAATAAGAGAGAATAAAATTATGGCATTTGCAGGTAAATGGACGGAGTTGGAGAACATCATGCTAAGTGAAGTAAGCCAATCTCAGAAAACCAAATGCCGAATGTACTCATTGATAAGTGGATACTGATCCATAATGTGGGGGAGGATATGAGAAGAATGGAGAAATTTTGGTATCAGGGATGGGAGGGGGGAGGGGGCAGGGCAACAGTAAAGATGATGGAATATAATGGGCATCAAAGCCCTAGTTTTATGTATGACTGCATGTATGTTGTGATTCTACATCACATACAACCAGAGAAATGAAAAGTTGTGCTCCATCTGTGTACAATGAATTGCACTCTGCTATCACGTAAACCTAAATAGAACAAATAAATAAATAAATTTTAAAAAAAGATAAAAATATTATAAATTTTATCTTTGAGGCCTAAAACATCTATCTTCATAAGAGATTAATCTAACAGTTATTTTTTCCATTGAATTTTTTTATTTCTTTTATTGAGTCTTTCATTTCCAGGATTTCTGTTTGGTTATTTTTCAGAATTTCTGTCTCCTTATTGAAGTGATCTTTCATTTCCTGTATTTTCTCTCTAATTTTACTCCTTCATCTTCTTTTAACTCATAGAACATTTTAACTACATACTTTCTAATTTCTTTCTTTGACATCCCCCAATGTGGTGTTGATGGAGTCAGTTGATACAACATTATAGGGTGTTTGCTATGGTTTGCTCCCTTGTTTTTTTAAAAATTTTTTGTATGTATACTCATCTATTGAGAGAGTTCTCACTTCCTCTTTTAAGCAAGGGACTAATTTGTGAGCTTCTTCTCTTAAAAGCTCAGTTTGGGTGAATATCCAGATATTCATATTTCAAGTCAATGTGTAATCTCCACTGATCCCAATATCAGCACCACTTTAAGAGAGATTCCATTGAATCCTATTTATTATAATCATTTTAGAGACAAACCGTGTACAAATCAACCTTATGAAAACTAAAAATCTTTCTGATATTGTTCTTCATGGTTTTTCAAATCCAGGTATAAACTTGCAATATATTTTGGGAATAGGTCAAAAATTAGTTATTACATATAGTCAAATTACTATAACCTTAAATGAGGGATACAAGCGGGGAGTAAGAAAGATTGGGCAAAAGAAAGATAGAGATAGAAATAGAGAGAGAGGGAGAGATAGAAAGAGAGAAAGAAAATATGTAAAAGAATAATTTACACCAAGGTAGAAAGGGGAAATGGATGGTGGGTATGTGAGGTAGTAGCAGATAATGCAAAAGGATGAATTAAGTAGAGCAAATAATTAAGGGAAGTATGGGGAGAAAGTGAACACTACAGCTAAGAAAACCAAGATAAGAAAAATTGATTCCAATTAATTCTTTAAACTATTAGATGAAATATATTCACATATGTTGAAGGTACAGTGTTGTCTATTGGGGTAACAACTATCATTCAAGTTGAAGAGTTATTTTTATGATCAAATTTGACACAAGTTATTTATAATAAATAATTTGAAGAAAATTATTTTTGAATCTTGATTTGGATTTACTAGGGTTTGAACATTTAGCAGATGTCCATAATTCTTTGGCTGTGGATACCTCCAGAGTTGCAGGGTCACTGGTGCCAACTCCCTAGTTGCTATAAACTTTTCAGCAGCCAATTATGATTCATCAGTTCAAGGATTTGCAGCTGACTCCTGGAGGGTGCACTGTTGTTGCTTGGTCATTTCTATTGTGTGAAGTTGAGGATGCAGGCTCTGGAGTGTCGCTGTGATTACTGTGGGTCACTGTGTACCTACTCCCCTCTAGAGCATCCTTTCCATAGTGGTGAAAACCTGGTGGCTGTCTGTGAGCACAGGAATTGTGGTTGTGGGTTCCATAGGTGTTATGTGGTGCCAAAGTATTCCCCTGACTGACACTACTCTGCGGTACTATAGTGAAGGGACTCAGGAGACTCACCTGGGTTCTAGTTTTCACTACCCCAGGTTGTGAATGACAGGCATTGATTCCCTCTGTTGACTATGTCTGATTCAAGGTCCCACTAGTATCCAAACTATGTCCTCTCTCTCAACAGTTGTGATCACAGGTTAGGCTGGGTGCCAGTTAAGCTGTAAGCAGCACCTTCTTGTTGCCTAGACTCTGGTAATTTTCCACCTTAACTGATATCTTTCTGGCTATGTTTGCTGGTGCCTTCTGCTTAAGTTTCCTGGGGTATTCAGGGAACTTATCCTAGCAGTCTTTTGTCTGAAACTGGCACCATAGTGGGAACTGAATTGTTTTATCCCTGGATATTCAGGGAGCTTCCCTCTGCTACAGCCCTGTGATCCCTGGGACATTCCCTAGGCTTCCCATGGTGGCTTGGTCACCATGTCAATGTCAGTGGTCAGACTGGTATATTCTTAATGAGTCCACTTTTCTCTGCTTGAGAACAAAGCTGCTTCATTGCTGTCTCTCTAAATTGAGTGGGTACTGCGCAGAACTTTCTTATTTTGCCTGGGTCCTGAGCTGGGTTAGGTCCTCACAATCCCCATTCCCCTTGTTTATAGGGGAAAAACAGAGATTTTTGACTAGTAGTGGTCCCTCTAGAAGTTCTAGATTCTAGAGATTTTTGACTAGTAGTGGTCCCTCTAGAAGTTCTTTCTGGCCAGATTCTTAAGAGACTTCACTCTAGGGTATGTCCTTCTAATTTAATATGTGTCTGTCTGAGCATGGAAAGATGCCGTGTTAATTTAAGGTAGTGAATGGTAGGCTGAGGGCTCCACAAGATGACTGTAGCCCACTGGCTCAGTTTTCTGTTCACAATTTGATTTTAACCTGTTTGCTCTCTTTTAAGAGCCCTACTATTCCTGTCAAACTTTAAATTTTTCTTGCCTTTCAAAATGTTTCTAAGTGGATGAGCTTAACAGTTTCTCCACTGCCAATTTCTTTCTCTGATGCCTGCCTCCTCTCCTATTCTGGTTCATTTTCGGCATTGGGGAACTCTGAACTTATTTTTTACTCTGGCAACCTATCTTCAAGTCTTTCCCAGTCTCTAACTTTGTGATATTGAGTCTTAAAACATTTATTTTTTCACCCATCTTTCAACTCTGATTTTACTTTGTTGTCTCCTTTCTCTATTGTGGGAAGTCTGGGACTCACTGCCTAGTTTTCTTCCATCATCTTCTGAATCATTAATAATATTTCTTTAGAATGACAGTAATCCCTTCACCAATATATTCTTTATTATTATAGTATTTTTTTGTACTTTCTTGTGGTACAAATCTAGGGTTGGTCAGAAACAATTGAATAAGATAATCTACTCCACATTTCTGTAAAACTAAATGGTTTCTTTTTTATATCAAGTCTTCTAATTCCGATCTATTTTGTGTCTATGAAATTCAAGTTTCAATTAATCAATGAAATATGCAATTGGTATGACTTAATAATTCAGGCTAGAACAATAGAGTAAAAATCTTTAAAAGTTCTAATTTTACTGATAATTATCACCTAGTCACTCAATGTAAAATACAAATCAAGGATATAATATGTTGGAGATATCTCAATTATTTGGCAAAGAAACTACATCTCTAATAGTTTATAGAAATGGGTTTAAATCTAAACTCTACAATTCTTTAAAGCAATCTATTATTAAATGTTTGTGAAAATAAATAAATAAAATTGTTTTAGTTCAATTCAAATTTTTGGTATGTCTACCAGGCAGCTATGCAGTGTATAACTAGAATGTACTTAAACTAGGCAAATTATTATTTTTTAATTATATGGTAGTAAAACTTTCTTGTTTAAATAATGTATGTATTTTTATTGTTAGTTATAAGTACTGGCTTAAGTGATTCTGAAACCACATTCAAAAACATATATACTGAAATAATGTAGATATGCCAGCGATTGAAACATTGCATTTTAACTTGAATTACTGCACACAAAGCAGTTCCATGTTGACAGGTAACTATTATTTATAGAAGATTATATATTACTTTAAGTTCTCCTGACAGTCTTTATGTATATTTCTTTTACCGAAGACAGTTGCAATTTAATAGTGCATTAAAAGACTATGCGCTATGCCATTTGTTATATGCTATATTTATATAATCTCTGTTATTTCCTGCTGGAGTTCCAATTAATCTAGCAAACATCTCATTATATTTTAAAATCCTGACTCTATTTTAAGGTCAATTATTAAAGTATTGCAGCATTACTGACACATTAAATACACATGTATATTTTTCTCCATACCTAGAAAATTCACAGGAGATTGGGAAAACTATGGTACTACTTCAGCTGTGTTTAATTGTAGCCTTTATTCATAAGTTTGACTTCACCTTAAACTAACATAGTATTAGATTTAAAAAATAATAAGTAATATTAATAGAAAAATACTAATATTTGCATTTAAATGAAGGCTGCTATGTAAATAAAGAAGCACATATAAGTTTTTCCTTGATCTCAATGTCTCAGACATCATGCTGACACCAAGTTCCCACTGAAAAATGTGTACCCTTTGAAGGTCAGGACATCTCCCTAACATTTTTGTCCCTTTCTGACAATTTTATAAACTCAATCTATGAGGTTTCTTGGTGAAAAATATCAGGTAAAAAATACACCTGGAATATTCCTAAGCATAAGACTTGGAATATTAAATTTAATTTTTCCCTAGTATATGATTTCAAAATTTCACAGAGAAAACAAAATTTTAAAAATGAACTGAGAAATAGGGGCTGGAGGTGTGGCTCAGTGGTAGAACACTTGCCTAGCATGTGTGAGGCACTGGGATGGATCCTCAGAAAAACATACAAATAAGTAAAATAAAGGTCCATTGACAACTAAAAAAAAAAAATGAACTGAGGAATAATTATGATCAGTGATATGGCATAATGAACAGTTCTAACCTTTTATTTAAGAATTGTTAACACATTATTTAGGTCTCAATTTAAGAAAATGTGATACTGAGGAGGAAATGGAAATGAAGTCCAGAAATCTAAATTTTCAATACCTAAGGATGAATAGGTTCCTTGAATACATCATGAAAAAGTTTTATCCTGTTGGTGCTAATTGTTTTTGTTTTGTTTTTTCTCTTCTAGGTATTCATTATATCAAATAAATGTAAATACTCTTTATTTTTATGTTTTTAAAACATACCTGATATTTGCTTAAGAACATTTTAGAAACTCACTATTTTGCTGCTTCCAATTAATTTTCTTAATATTATTAGGAAGAAAATTAGTACTTATTTTTCATATAGAATAAATAGCTATTTTAAAACAATAGATTAAGAATAGATCATTTATGTGCCCCACATGCACAAATGACACTTTGAACACACAAATGTACAGGTATAAGTAGGGCTAAAAAGAAAGCCACAGACTAGTCGAAAGTTGAATGATTGATTATGTGGTTTTTGATAATACGAGTCTAAAAAGTATGTTGTCATTTGGATAGTAATTGGTTTCCTATGCATTAAGGACTAAACTCTGAAATGTCAGCAGCTCATGAATTACCATCTAGTGGTGTCCTGTGATGGGTTTTCTTATTAGACTTCAATTTTGAGCCATAATAGAATTTTAGAAAAGCACTTCTACTCGTATTTAATTTAGACTTTCAATAAGGGCTGTATTTCAGGCAGAAAAAATGTTTCTAAATGCAATATTTTAAGATCATATTAGTCCTACTTGAGACAAAGCTCTTTGCTTTTACAACTATGTATGGTAGAGGAAAATATAAAGCTTGTCATTTTCAGTAAAGCAAAACTGAGACAAATAAAATTGGCTATGACTTGCTATAAAGTCAGTTTTACTTGGTACATTGGAATCTTTGCAATATTCATGATTAGTGCACACAACTATTTAATAAATACTCATTTTGTGACCAGGAATCATGTAATCTGCTGATCTGACAAGAGTAATCAATTCCTGGACCCATCAATGTCTTTGAAAAATTAAATCTGAGTAATTTTTATTGGTAATAATCCAATATAATAGATTGTCTCAGATGAATCAGAGGTAAAAATGATGAATTTTAAAGATTTTTTATATTTATATACTTAAAAAATGAAAAGAATAAATTCTTATTTTAATTAGTATACAAATTAAATTTGTATGGATTCCATGTATGCCATCTGAGACTTAACATTAAATAAAAATAATAAATTAAGAACATACATAAACATGTCAATGAAAGATTTTGCATTGTGCTGAATAAAGAATAGATGAGGTTAGGATAACATGTAAGAGCTGATTTAAAAAGTGGGTTCATTGAGCTCAAAATAAAACATTAGATTTATAGTAGCAGTAACAATTAATAAAAAGATATCTTACTGCTTGTCAATTATGCAAGGATCATGAAAAAATATCATCTCAAATAACACGTAAAGAGGTGAGGATGAAATAATCCAAGAGAGAAAGGTACATCATAAACAATCAATATATAAATTGAGATGTGAAAAAATTAATGGATCAGAATTAAGTAAATATATTAAAATGATCATGAGAATATGAAAAGATACATAATACTTATTATCTTAATACTTGTTACTTCTTAATAGAACAGCCTGATGTTTTCCTTTCCATGTAAAATGGTTAAGATTTGCTTTTAATTCATTGGGAATATAAAGAATAAAATTTAATTTTAACTACAATTTTAAAACACTATGAAGTGAACTCTGAGAATGCAGTTATCAAATAGCAAAGAGAACTTGTAACAACTTCAGAGATGGGTTAGTGACTTGCCTGTGGTAACTAAAACTTTCCAATCTTCTCCACTCACACCTAGGAGTCACTAGGTACAGCAGCTATTGTAGAAAGGATGCTGAATTTGTATTAGTCGAAAGTTAAAGAAAAAAGTATCATCATTAAAGATTTGAAGAGTTAGAAGACAGAAAATTATTTGGGGGAGGTACAGGAGAAGCAGCTGTTTCAAGTTGTTGGATAATCAGGGTGCTTACGAAGAAAGTAGTACTTTCTAGTAGTACGTATTTAGAACTTTTTCTTGTTGCCTAAGTCTCATTTTTCTAAGCCCATATGGGGGCAGGAGACCCTTTTTAGAAATGTATAGACAGTTACAAACATATCCAGATTATGAAGACTGAGCTAACACTTAATCCTCCAAAGCATGAATGTTATCCCATCCCAACATGTAACAAAACCTTTTGAGGAGCTATGGCTTCACCTAACAATCACAACAAAGTGCCAGAAACCAACTATTTGGTAATCAATAGGGATAAACTCAGAGAATTCAAAATAGCTGTTTTAAGAAAACTCAAAATGCTTCAACAAAGCATGAATAAAAAATTCAGTGCTATAACATGTAAAGAACAATTGAAAATTGTTCATAGAAGAAATTGAAAAAAAATCAAGTAGAAATTCTTGAGCTGAAGAACACACTAAGTGAAATTTAAAATATGAGAGAAAGAATTAATAACCAAAAACATCAAACAGAAGAATGGATTAGAAATCTCAAAAATAGGATTTTTGATAATACAAAGAGAAGACAAAAATGAAAAAAATGAAGCAGAATGAAGAAAGCTTACATGAACTTTGAAACAGCATTCAAAGAACAAACATTTGTGTTACAGGATTCAAAAAGAACTTGAGAATGCCAAAGATGTAAAAAAAAAAAAAAAAAAAAAAAAAAAAAAAAAAAAAAAAAAAAAAAAAAAAAAAAAAAAAAAAAAAAAAAAAAAAAAAAAAAAAAAAAAAAAAAAAAAAAAAAAAGAGAAATAAATAGAAAATTCTCTAATCCTAGAGCAGTTTATAAATAGCCAAGTACCAAAGGTCAACTATCAAGTGTATTTCAATGTATCTTTCTAAGATACATTATGATCAAAGACCCAAAAGTGAAAGAAAATGAAAAATTCCCCAGGAACCAAGGAAAAATAAACAAATACCTATTAAGGTGGTCTCCATTTACTTGGTAGCAGACTTTGCAACAGAAATCTTATAGGTCATGAGAGAGTTCTATGAGATTTTCATAGTACTGAAGGGGAAAATAAAATGAAATAGAATAAAGTCAATAATGCTGTACCCAGTAAAATTATCATTTAGAAATAAGTGAAAAAAATATTCCAAATAAACAAAAGCTGAGAGAATGTATATCCACTGGACTTATCCTATAAGAATGGTAATGAAAGTTATTTGAACTAACAGAAAACATTTATGAATAATAAAAAAACACCAGAAGATACAAAACTCATTGGTAATAGTAACTACAGAGAAAAATTCAGAATACTCCAATATTAGAAATATTTTATGTAATGTAATGATTCATAGTTTTAGTCTGAAGGTCAAAATAAAACAATTAAAAATAATAATAACTAAATATGTTAAGATAGAGGCAATATCAAAAAATGCAAAAATGAGACATAAAAATAAAATGTAGAAAATAATGGAGTACAAGGTTTTTTTTTTTTTTTTTTTTTCAGTACAGTATTTCCCTCTGTGGTATCTTTTCTTGTCCTTATAGAAAGTTACATTGCTATGATTTCAAAACAGCTTTTTATAATCAAAATATGTTTTTTGTAAAACAGGTTAACCACATAGTTGAATATATAATAGACAAACAAAAATAATGAGGAAGGAATTGCAAAACACTACCAGAGTAAATTATTCAATTACTAAGGAAGAGTGAAAAAGTAGAAATAGTTTTTAAAAACATGACTGTAGTAAGACTATTATCTATTGATAATCACATTAAAAGTGAATAAATTAAACTAACCATTAAAAATGTAGTGATTGGATAGATTTTTTTTAAAAGACTCAAATATACATTGCTTACTGAAAGTTCATTTCACCTCTAAGGATACACATAAAATAAAAATGAAGGAGTAAACAAAGTATTTTCATGAATGGAATCCAAAAGAAAGCAGGAACAGCCATAGTTATATTAGATAAGAAGTAGTAAAAAAAGACAAGTCATTATACCATGTTACAGGAGTCAGTTTCCTAAGAGGAAATAAAAATTCTAAAAATGTGTATGTCAAATTAAAGCACCTAAATATATAAAGCAAATATTAAGAGACCTAAAGAGATAGTCTCCAATGCAATGATTTTTGAGGACTTTAAGAACCCACATTTATGAATGTCCAGATCATCCAATCAAAATACTAAGAGAAGATGTAAGATTCAGCCTAGACTTTAGAGGACCTAGCAAACATCTGTAGAATTATCCACACAACTACAGAATACATATTCTTCTTAATAGCACAGAGAACATTCTCCAGGCTAGATCATTGGATAGTTTTATTGTAGTAGTTCTCTTATTTCTTCTATCTCCTTCTCTTGCAGAGAGTGGGTTGACTAGAAATTGTAGCCATGTGGGTTGTAACGAAGCTTTTCAAAGGATGGAGCATTTAACACAGGGCAACTGGGCACTCTTCCAGATAAAAACTGTGCGGTTCTGTGTCTAACCCCCAAAGCTTCATGTCCATCCCTCAAAGCAAAATGCATTCCATTCATTTCCATTTGTCCCTAAAATCTTAACTGTTCTAGCACTGTTCAAGAATCCAAGTTCAACATCTCCTCAGAGAAGAAAAGCAAATTGTAAACCCTTTTAAAAATAATAATTAAAAATATCTTAAATTATATATTTCCTAGATTCAATGGCACAGGGTAAACATCCCTATTTCAAGATGGAGGAATAGGGAAATTGGGTATCAGACCAAAGCAAGACTGAAACCCAGCATAACAAATATTAAACTCTATAGCTCCATATCCATCATTTGGGGCATACTGTGTTGGAAGGTGAGCTCCAAAGATTTGGAAATCCTTTCGCTGGAGACAACATGGATGGAAGTGCATGCAGGTCATTATGTCAGGTGAAATAAAACAGTCAAAGAAAAACAAGTGCTGCACAATCTCACTCATAGGTAGAACTTTAAAAAGTTGATTTTATAGAAGTTGAGAATAGTTAAATTTTTATTAGAAGATGGAAAGATAGGGGTAGTGAGGGGTGGAATCATGTTGGGCAATGGAAGGAAGTTTTAGCTAAATACAAGTAGGAGATTCTGGTGTGCGGTGAATATAGATACAGTGCAGTAAATATAGATAATGTATTTTGTACATTAAAAAGCTAGAAAATTATTTTCACTATAAAGAAATGATTAATATCTCAGAAGATACATGTTTAACCTGATTTAAACATTACATGACACACACATATATATCAAAATATCATATAATATCCCATAAATATGCATAATGTTTTATGTATCAAAGGATAAACTTATATTTTAAAAATATAATTTTGAAATGTCAACTTTTAAATAAAATGGAAGTAATAAATAAAAAATTGTCAAGATTCGTTCCAAGATGGTGGCCTAGACAGACGTAGTATTCCTAGTCTCTCCAGGACTGGGGTTTAAAGTAGAGGAAACACTGTTTCTCAGCAAGTTTTTAGAAGACACCCAACAGTTGCCTCCATGCAGGAACTCCACTCACATGCTTGTAGGGTCGACAGGCCCCAGCATTTGCATAGGACCCTAGCCGCAAGCTGGCGCAGGACAACAGCCACACACTCTCTTGGAAGACTCTGACTGATTGCCTATGCAAAACCTGATCTTGCACAGGATCTCTGGCTCCAGTGCCCACACACCCAGTAGGACCTTGAGTTGGCCACCCACACAAGACCCCTAGCCATTGCTTCCACATGGGACCCTGGCTCCTGCACAGGATCCCTGGCTGCTGCTCTTGTGTAAATCTCCATGCACTATGGTGGAACCTCCCTTTTCACCTGCACTTGGAGACACAGGACAGGATTGGGAGGCAAATATTTATGTATGCACACCACACCACACAGCTGCATCTCCAAACATGTCACCCACAACCACCACTTGGCCTGGCCCTTCACCCCATCTCTGAAGCAATTGGCTTCTTTGTGAGATTCTGGCTTCATCTTTGACCTGAGTGGGCAGACACCAGGAGGCAACAGACAACTCCACCTATCTACTGGAAGAGAAGGGAAGGAATTCTGTTTATTTACATTGAGAATTTTTATTTTTTTATTTTTTTCTTCTATTTCTTTTTTTCTTTTCTTTTTTCTACTTTCTTTCTTTTTTCTCCTTTTCTCTCTCTTGCTTCTTTCCCATCCTCAAATACCCAACATTTGGGAAACCAAGTATTTCTTAAGCAATAGGCTACTGTGGACCAGGATATCTGATTAGTATACTACAATTGTTTTATATAGTCTTGTAACATCCACCTTTACATGTTTTATTTTTCTTAATGTTTTTGTCTCCTTGTTAGTTGTACTCTACTTTCTTCCTACTTACTTGTCTTACCCAAATCTCTTTCTCTCTTCTCTATTAATAGCTATCTACATTTGGATTCCTCTTTCATGCTTTTTAGGATCTAATAACTATATCCTCACTTCCTACTTTCCTAACATCTCATCCTACACCCCATCCCCGTTTTTCTCTAATCCACCAGTAGAAACCATAGACCCTTATGCAAACCTATTGTTTATATAGTAGATGCCAATTGAATTCACAATTTATGTATATTGTGAAAAAGTTGTAAATATATTTAGGAGCTATTAGGTGCTACTTGGTTTATAACTATATATTGTTTGTATTGAGATCTACCAATATTGGTCTGTTCCTTAAAGGAGAGGTATTGGAACCCTGTAGAGAATCTATAAGCCTATAAAATAAAAACTGTAACACCTCAGATCTGTAGTGCTAGAATGGAAGACACAAAACAACATGATAAAACAAGGGAATAAAGGGCCTCAAATAAACCAAGATACTAAATTATTAGAACTGACGGTCAGCACAGCAGAAAAAAATGTCAGAGAAGGAGTTCAGGATGTACATAATTAAAATGTTCTGTGACTTAAAGAATGATATAAGAGAGCAAACCCAGGCAGCAAAAAATCATTTTGATAAAGAGCTACATAGGAAAATACAGGAAACAAAAGATTACTTCAATAAGGAGATAGAGATTCTGAAAAAGAACCAAACAGAAATTCTCAAGATAAAAGAAACAATAAACCAAATTAAAACTCAATAGAAAGTATCACCAACAGATTAGATCACTTGGAAGACAGAACCTCACACAATGAAGACAAAATATTTAATCTTAAAAATAGAGTAGACCACACAGCGAAGATTGTAAGAAACCAAAAGCAGAACATGCAAGAATTATGGGATAACAAGGCAAGACCAAACTTAAGAATTATTGGGATAGAGGAAGGCATAGAATTCCAAACTGAAGGAATGAGCAATCTATTCACTGCAATAATATCTGAAAATTTTCCAAACATGAAGAACAAATTGGATAATCATATACAAGAGGCTTAAGAGACACTAAGTATACAAAATCATAACAGATCTACACCAAGGAACATCATAATAAAGATGCCTGGTATTCAGAATAAGGAGAGAGTCTTAAAAGCCACAAGAGAAAGGAATCAGATTACATATAGGGAGAAACCAATTGGGGTCTCTGCAGATTTCTCAACCCAAATCATTAAAGCTAGAAGAGCTTGGAAGAATATATACCCAACCTATGAAAGACAATGGATGCCAACAAAGAATCTTGTATCCAGCAAAATTAAGTTTTAGATTTGATGATGAAATAAATACCTTCCAAGATAAACAAAAAATAAAAGAATTCACAGCAAGAAAGCCTGCACTACAGAACATTCTTGGCAAAATATTCCATGAGGAGGAAATAAAAAGCAGCAATAAAAACCTGCAAAGGGAGGAACCATGCTAAAGGAAAGGCCAATCAAAGGAGAAACACACTCAACTTAAAAACTAAGAATAAACCAAAGTGTCTGGGAATACAAACAATGTCTCAATAATAACACTGAATGTCAGTGACCTAAACTCAGCAATAAAAAGACATAGACTGAAAGACTGGATAAAAAAGAAAGACCCACCAATATGCTGCCTCCAAGAGACTCATCTCATAGAAAGAGACACTCACATATTGAAGGTGAAAGAATGAAAAAAACAATGTATTACTCACATGGAATGCACAAACAAACAGGAATTTTTATCCTCATATCAAATAAAGTGGACTTCAAACCAAAGTAAGTGAAAAGGAATAAAGAAGGTCATTTCATACTGCTTAAGGGAATCAACAAGACATAACAATCTTAAATATCTATGCTCCCCAAAATGGAGCATCTATGTATGTCAAACAAATCCTTATCAATTTCAAGAATCAAATAGACCACAACACAATAGTACTAGGTGACTTTAACACACCTCTCTCACCACTGGATAGATAATCCAAACAAAAACTAAACAAACAATCTACAAAACTCAGTAGACCAATCAATAATTTAGTCTTAACAGACATATATAGAATATTCCATCTTTCAACAAGCAAATACACTTTTTTTTTCTCAGCAGCATATGGATCCTTCTCCAAAATAGATCATATGCTTTGCCACAAAGCTGGTCTTAGCAAATACAAAACAATAGAGATACTACCCTGCATTCTATCTGACCATAATGGAATAAAATTAGAAATTAATGACAGTTCTAAAAAAATGAGCTACTCCAACACCTGGAGACTCAATAATATGCTATTGAATGATGCATGGATAACAGAAGACATCATGGAGGAGATAAAAAAAATTCTTAGAGGTAAATGAGAACCCCAATACAACATATCAGAACCTCTGGGACACTATGAAGGCAGTGCTAAGAGGAAAGTTCATTGCATTAAGCTCCTTTATTTAAAGCAGAAAAAGTCAACAAATCAATGACTTGACACTACATCTCAAAGCCCTAGAAAAAGAGTAACAAACCAACACCAAAAGAAGTATAATACAGGAAATAATTAGAATCAGGGCTGAAATCAATGAAATTGAAACAAAAGAAACAATTCAAAAAAATTGACAAAACAAAAAGCTGGTTCTCGGGCTGGGATTGTAGCTTAGCGGTAGAGCACTTGCCTCACATGCGTGAGGCCCTGGGTTCGATCCTCAGCACCACATACAAAGCAATAAAATAAAGATATTGTGTCCATCTACAACTAAAAAAAAAAAATTAAAAAAAATTAAAAAAATAAAAGAATATAAAAAAAAGCTGGTTCTTTGAAAAAAACAAATATAATTGACAAAACTCTAGCCATCCTAACAAAAAGGAGAAAGAAAACCCAAACTACTAAAATTTATGATGAAAAAGGACATGTCAAAACAGACTTTGCTGAAATACAGAGAATAATTAGAAACTATTTTGAAAACCTATACTCTAGTAAAATTAAAAACCCTGAAGACACCAACAGATTTCTAGAGACCTACCCAAACTGGACAAGGAGGACTTTCATGACTTAAACAAATTAATTACAAGCAAGGAAATAGAAGATGCAATCAAGAGCCTACCAATCAAGAAAAGACCTGGACCAGAAGGATTCTCAGCCGAGTTCTACAAGACCTACAAAGAAGAACTGACTCCAATACTCCTCAAATTTTTCCATAAAATAGAAAAGGAGGGAAACCTTCCAGACTCATTCAATGAGGCTAGTATCACCATAATACCAAAACCAGACAGAAACAAATCAAAAAAGAAAAAAATTTAGACTAACATCTCTGATGAATATAGATGCAAAAATTCTCAATAAAATTTTGTCAAATTTCATACAAAAGCATATTAAAACAATAGTAGACCATGATCAAGTGGGGTTCATTCCAGAGATGCAAGGTTGGTTCAACATACAGAAATCAATAAACATAATCCATCACATCAATAGACTTAAAGATAAGAATCACACAATTTTATCAATTGATGCAGAGAAAGTGTTTGGCAAAATAGAGCACCCATTCATGTTTAAAACACTAGAAAAACTAGAGACAGTAGGAACATATTTAAAGCAATTGTTAAAGCAATCTATGCTAAATCTAAGTCCAACATCATCTTAAATGGAGAAAAATTGGAAGCATTCCATCTAAAAACTGGAACAAGACAGGGATGCCCTCTTTCACCACTCTTATTCAATACATTCCTTGAAATTTTAGCCAGATCAATTAGACAGATGAAAGAAATTAAAGGGATATAAATAGGAATAGAAGAAATAAAACTATCATTATTTTCAGATAACATGAAATTATACTTGGAGGATTCAAAAAATTCTACAACAAAACTTCTAGAATTAATAAATGAATTCAGCAAAATTTCAGGATATAAAATCAACACCCATAAATCAAATACATTTCTATACATCAGCAATGAATCCTTTGAAAGAGAAATCAGGAAAACTATTCCATTCACAATAGTCTCAAAAAAAACCAAAAAACACAAAACTTGGAAATCAATCTAACAAGAGCAGTGAAAGACATCTACAATGAAAACTACAAGACACTAAAGAAAGAAATTGAAGAAGATCTTAGAAGATGGAAAGATCTCACATGCTGTTGGATAGGCAGAATCAATATTATTATAATGGCCCTACTACCCAATGCACTGTACAGATTCAATGCAATCCCATTTAAAATCCCAGAGTCATTTCTTATAGACATAGAAAAGGCAATCATGAAATTTATTTGGAAAAATAAGAGACCCAGAATAGCCAAAGCAATCATCAGTGAGAAGTGAAGCAGGAGGCATCACAATACCAGAACTTAAACCGTACTACAAAGATATAGTAACAAAAATGGCATATATTGGCACCAAAAGACATGTAGACCAATGGTACAGAATAAAAGACACAGAGACTAACCCACATAAATGCAGTTATCTCATAATAGACAAAGGTGCCAAAAACATACATTGGAGAAATGATAGCCTCTTCAACAAATGGTGATAGGACAATTCGAAATCCATATGCAATAAATTGATACTAAACCCTCTCTCAGCATGCACAAAACTCAACTCAAAGTGGATCAAAGACCTAGGAATTAGACAAGAGACCCTCTGCCTAATTTATGGGAAAGTAGGGTCAAATCTTCATCATATCAGATTAGGCCCCGACTTCCTTAACAAGATTCATAAAGCACAAGAAATAAAAGCAAGAATCAATAAATGGGATGGTTTAAGCTAAAAAGCTTCTTCTCAGCAAAAGAAACAATCAATGAGGTGAACAGTCAGCCTACATTCCAGCAGCAAATTTTTGCCACGTGCATATCAGATAGAGCACTGATCTCCAGGATATATAAAGAACTCAAAATACTTATCACTAAAAACAAACAACCCAATAAATAAATGGGCTAAGGAGCTGAATAGAAACTTCTCAGAAGAAGATACACAATCAATAAACAAATATATGAAGAAATGTTCAACATCCCTAGAAATGCAAATCAAAACTACTCTCAGATTTCATCTCACCCCAGTCAGAATGGCAGCTATCCAAAATACAAGCAAAAATAAGTGCTGGCAAGGATGTGGTGAAAAGACACACTCAAACAGTTGTTGGTGGGACTGCAAACTGGTGCAACCAATCTGGAAAGCAGTATGGAAATTACTTTAAAACTTGGAGTCGAACCACCATTTGACTCAGCTATTCCACTCCTTGGCCTATACCTAAAGAGTTAAAAACAGCATATTACAGTAATGCAGCCACTTCAATGTTTATAGCTGCTCACTTCACAATTTCTAAACTGTGGAAGCAACTGAGATGCCCTTCAATAGATGAATGAATAAACAAACTGTGGTATATATACATAATGGAATACTAATCAGCAATAAAAGAGAATGAAATTGTGCATTTGCTGGTAAATGGATGGAATTGGAGAATATCGTGCTAAGTGAAGTAAACCAATCTCAAAAAACCCAAGGCCAAATGTTCTCTCTGATTAGTGGATGCTGATACATAAGGGGGTGGGAGTGGGGAGCATGAGAGAAATGGAGACACTTTGGATGGAATGGGGGAGGTGGGGGAGGAGGGGGGCATGGCAGTAGCAAACATGGTGGAATGAGATGAACATCACTACCCTAGGTACATGTATGAAGACACAAATGACGTGACTCTATCTTGTTTGCAACCAGAGAGATGGAAAATTGAGCTCTATATATGTACAATGACTTGAAATGCATTTAAAAAATAAAAGAATTGATGATAAAAAAATTGTCAATATTTGTAAATGTATCAATGTATCAATTGATAATAAAAAAATTGTCAATATGTATTGATGTATCAAACAAATGGCCAAGTAAATTTACTAGAAAGAGAGGAATTTCTTATTTATTTTATTTATTATTTATTTATCTTATTTATTTCTTATTTCTTATTTCTTATTTATTTCTTATTCAGTAGTTCACTTTCTATATAATCTTGGGAAAGAAATTTAATTCTCTTGTTAAATAAGTAATAATGGAATTAATTAGAAGAAACAATTATATGCTATGTATATGCATAAGTATTTTCATAGGTAATTTTCCATTTTAATTAGACATGTTTTTCATTTAATTAAATTTATCCATTTTAGTTTTATAAACATAGTTACCTTATATCAAATTATAGTATATTTCCAACACTGAAAAACTCCTTCTATGTTTCTATGTTAAAAATACCTCCACTGGTGTTATTATTAAAGTATTGTCTTTCCCTATAGTCAAAATAAATTGAGTCATAATATTTGAAACCTTCTGATTCTGGCTTTTTTCAGTGTAAATTTAAACATGTTGGTTCACAATGCATCAATCAATTTCTTTGTATTTCTAGGTTGTATTTCACTATATAGATGTAATATATTTTATGTTTCACTAAGTACAAACGAGCTGTTTTCAGTTTTTTGCTTATTGAAATAAAACTTCTATAAATATTTACATCTAGATCATTTTACTATTTCAAATAATATATACATCTATAAATAGAAATGTCATCAATTAATCAGATGACAGCTATATGCTTAATAAGAAGGTGATAAAAAATATTTTATCAAGTAACTGCACCATTTTTCATTCATAAAAATCTATGACTTCCATTTACTTCATGTTTTGCAAGAGTTGTTAATTTTTAAAAATTTTATAAAATGTAACAATATCTCAGAAATTTTTCTTTTTTTCAATGTCTACTGATGTTAAACATTTTCTCCTGTGATCCTCAGCAAACTATAGATGTTTTATAGAGTGCCTGTCCAAGTATTTTGTTCAACACTGGGAATATTCTCATTGATTTTTAGAGTCCTTATTAATTTTATGTGCAGAATTAAGATTTTACCTACTTTATTCCAGTCTGAAGATTGTATTGCACTTCCATTATTTTGTTTTTCCCCAAAGAGCACACAGTCTTCCTTATGATGAATCAAGCTTATCATTGTTTAATTTTATTTGTTGTACATTTGTGTTTGCTTGTATGCAAGAAATATTTTCCTGATACAAAAATTAAAAAGTTTCCCTTATGAAGGGTTTTTGGTTTTGTTTTTGATTTTTTTATTACAAATTCATTTATCTATGAAACATTTTGAGCTTTTTGAATATATAAATTCAGTATCATTTTTAGTATACCTATGCAAACAGTTTCAACACTAAATGAAAATACTACCCTTCCTCCAAAAAAGGACTGTAGGAATTCTGACTGTGGGAATATACAGGGTAGTGTTTCTCTGGTGAACAAACTCCCAGGGACTAACAGGCACCCTGTCTCCCATGGCTCAAATATTTTGCAGCTTTTCCCAGACAATCTTGTGATAACCAATGTATGCTTGGTCAGGGCACTTAACTAACCATAAGTAAAACATCTTTCACTGTAACCTAGTGTAAGCTGCTAAGTGATATAGTAAACAATAATGTACTACTGATACCAGTGACCGAATGTAATCTATTGAGATAAATATAGTTGGCTGCTCAGGCAAGCAGCCATTCTTTGCTTCTGCATCTTGCCTCTGTCTCTCCTTTCTGTTTCTTTACAACTGGTGCCAATCATGAGGCAGGTGTCTCCACACCACTTCACAGCCTCTCTGTTCAGAGGGAGACTGGGGGCCCAGTGAGCCCAAAACAGAGACCTTTCCAGACATGCAGGTGGGGGAAGGGAGTAGCTTATTGCCTGGAACAGGCTTTGACCGCACAACTCTCAATGGCTAGTACCTATCCCCTGGTAAAATATGGGAAATTCCTTTATCTGACACTCAACCCCGACATCGGTGGAACTTTCCTACTTACTTTGCAAGGCTGGACATACCATGACTAATGCTGACCTCACTGCTTTGCTAGTAGAAATAGACTCTTTCTGCCCATGGTATCCAGAAAGCAATTTTGTACGTTCAGAAGATTGGGGGGATATAGGTAAAAAACTTCACGTGGATCCATGAGCTCTTGTGCTTGTGCTTCATGCTTGGTTTCTCTGCTGCAATGCTGTCTCTAAGATCTGCTTCTCAGCAAACCCCAAATCCCTTAGCAACTGCTGCCATAGCTTCCTTCATGGAGGTATTCCCTCAGCCTTTGCAGCCATCTTCTCCTTCACCACAGTGCATCCCACCCCACCGCAGGTAGAGGAGGAAGAGACCCATACCTTGGCTGTTTGCCCTATTAAGCTAAATTCCACTGGCCAACCCCAAACATAAGCAATCTACCTTTTGCTGTGTTTAAAAAATTGTCACCCTCTGACTCAGGGCAAAAAGAGAGAAAATCCATTTTACAGTCCCCTCAAGATTCCATACAACAAATGTTCCCAAGTCAGACAGAGCCTTTTCTTCCAGTTCAAACAAAATATCCTTCAAAACTCCTTTCATGCCACTAAAGGGAGCTCTACTGTCATTAGAGCAAATTTAATAATGACCAAAAACAGACCTAAATTAACTTTTTGTTTAAATGAGTGGCCAACTACAGAGCTATTGGACACTGGTTCTGTTATCAAAATAATACCTGTTATGGTATGGCCTCATTCATGGCCTCTTCAAAGGGCCACCCCAGTTCTGGGGCACAAGAGGCAGTGTCAAGCAAATGTCCAAGAGTCCCCTGTGGTTACAATGCTCTGCCCCTTCCAATGCAACAAAGAATCACTCATATTCAACCATATGTTTTGACAATACCTTTTCCCATGTGAGGTAAAGATATTTTACATAAACTCAAATGTCTATAAAATTGCCTTTCTTTTAGGAGCCTCTGCAGATCTGAGTGCCTTACCACTACAGTGGAAAGTCACCACCTCTGTCTGGCTAAACGAGCACATTGGAATACATGACTCTTAAAACAAAAACCCAAAAGGGAACCTAGCCTCTCTCTTAAACATTGCTTTATTTACAGTTAATGCACTCAACATGTAATATGAAGATAATACAATGGGTCATCTGCCTTGGATATACAATTCATTTCCAAAAAACCACTGCCAAAAATATATGTAAAGCACAGGGTTCCATCAGACCCAGAATAGCAGGATCCGATGCTTCGGATCACAGTAAGAAAAAAAAAAAGGATAGGCTGCTATGCTTACAGCAACAGGTCCTGTTTGAATTCCAGCTCATTGCATGAGAACTATCAATCATGAGCTGGCATCAGGGACTTTACAACCTGATCCCCAGGTTTTATTTGACCCTGGATGAGGAGAATTCCACTAAGCAAAAAATGATTATTGTCCTCAAAAGAGAAGGGACACTACAAGAGGGACCTAAGATACTCAGCTCCAGTGACTTGGGAGGGAATATAAAATCATCAACAGCCTCAGTTCAACAGCTGTTAGCTCAAATGGGGTTAAAGTGCACTACAAAAGATTTTATTACTACTTTATTTGCTCTGTAAATGTTTTGATCCTTATAATAATGCTATTTTGCTGTTTTCAATGCCTGCCCTATTTTTTGCCTCTT
This sequence comes from Geosciurus inauris, assembly GCA_004024805.1. Lineage (NCBI taxonomy): Eukaryota > Metazoa > Chordata > Mammalia > Rodentia > Sciuridae > Geosciurus > Geosciurus inauris. Next base: position 129,162 of record PVHX01000984.1, on the reverse strand, counting down.
CCAATATTAAAAATAAAACAAGTGTTTTTCATCCAAAAGACCATACAAAACAAAAAAAGGGGAGCTGTAAGGGTTCTGACCATGGGAATACAGAGGGCAGTGTTTTTCTGGTGAGCAAACTCCTGAGGAGTAACAGGAACACTATCTCCCACAGCTAGAATATTTTGTACCTTTCTCAGGCACTCTTGTGATAACCAACGCATGTTTGGCTGGGGAGCTTATCTAACCATAAGCAAAACTTCTTCCATTGTAACCTACTGTAACCTGTTAAGTGATATAGTAAATAATAATGTACTATTGATAAGTGATGGAATGTAAACTATTGGGATAAATAAAGTTGGCAGCTCAAGTGAGCGGCCATTCTTTGCCTCTGCATCATGCCTCTGTCTCTCTGTTTTTATACAAGTTACCTTCAAGTCTTTGTTGAAACCTTATTGAGCTTCTACTTGAGTATCTATTTGTGGATGCTGTATTTTATTTCATCATCTATATATCTATATCTTCTCCAATTTCACACTACCTTGACTATAGTAGCATTATAATAGGTGTAGAATATAGGTAATATGGGTAAGGTAAATTTTCAAATGTTTTCTATTTTGGTTTCTTTTATATAAATATTATAACCTAAATTTACATGACTTAGAACTGATTAATTTCTGTTTTCTAACATTTTTTCCATCATCACACCTATTAGCCTCTGGTAACCACCATTCTACTTTGTACTTTTATGAGTTCAACATTTTTAGATGATATATATAAGTGAGATCATGCAATATTTGTCTTTCTATTATTGGCTTATTTTTTCCTGTTATATTGTACTATTGACCAATGTCTCCCGTCCCTCTCGGTCTCTTCTTCTCCAGTCTCTGATAACCATTATTCTTTTCTCAATATTTATGAAATTACTTTTTATATTTCACATATGAGTGAGATCATGTGGTACCTGTTTTGGGGGGGCTTGGCTATTTCACCTAAATGCAATATCCTCAAGGGCTATTGATATTGTTGCAAATGATAGGATTTTTCCCCTTTTGGGCTGAATAGTACTCCATTATGTATGTGTACCGCATCTTTTTTTTAAAAACTTTGATCATCTGTTGAGCAAATACTGGTGAAAATATAGACAAAAGGATAACTAATATACACGGTGGGAATATAGATTAGTATAATAGGGAAAACAGTATGGAACTTTCTCAAAAAACAAAAAATAGTGCTATATCATATAATCCACAAATATCACTATTGGATATATATTCAAAGGAAATCTAATCAGATTATAAAGGAGATATCTTCAGTCTCTATTATGGTTTAGATGTGGTATCCCCTGAAAGCTTACATGTGATACAATGCAAGAAGGTTTAGAGGGGAAATGATTGGGTTATAGCCTTGGCCTAGTCAGTGAGTTAGTCCCTGATGAAATTAACTAAAGTGGTAGGGCATGGCTGAAGGAGGTGGGAATTGGGGCATGCCTTGGTGTATATATTTGTATCTAGCAAGTAGAGTCTCTCTCCGCCCCCTGGTCACTATAATGTGGGCTGCTTTCCCCTACCACCCTCTTCTGTCATGATGTTCAGCCTCACTGTGAGCCCTAAGGAATGGATCCAGCCTCCTATGGACTAACACCTCTGAAAGTGCGAGCCCTCAAATAAATTGTTACTGCTCTATAATTGTGCTGGTTGGATCCTTTAGTCACAGAAGCAAAAAAGCTGACTAAACCAGTCTCTTTATTGAAGAAAATGGATTTTTAGATACACTTTACTGTAATCTGTGTCCATTGTTTCTTATTAATAATGTAGATACAAAATTTTATCTTGCATTAATTTTTTTTGTCAACAGAAGTAGTTTTATCATATCCTATAGTACATGTCTGCTGTCATTACACATAATATACACTCTTTTTTTTCTGTAATTGTTTTATTAAATTCAAATTTGAAAGATTCTATTTGGATAAACACACAATTATGATTGAATAGTATTTTTATTTTTCAACATTTGAAAATGTCATTCCATTTTTTCCTAGTCTTTATAGTATTTAATGAGAAGTGTACTGTAAGTCACGTTTTCCTATATGTCATATTTTTTATTTTGCTTGCTTTCAATATTTCCTCAATCTTCTGTTTCATCTGTGTATTATCTACATAGAGGTTTTCATTGTTGTTTTTATTTGGTTTGTTTTTTAGCCTGATTTATGAGCTTTTTAGATTTAAAATTTAATGCAATAATTTTAGGGAAAAAAAAAAAAAAACCCTTGGCCATTATTTTTAAATACATCCCTTGTAACCCATTCTTTCTCTTTTTCTCCTGGGATTTCAAGTAACATGTTAATCCACTTGATGATATCCTGCAGTTCTATATATTCTTTATTTTTTTCAGCCTTATTAAAAATTTTGACTTTCCCTGTGGGTTATTCAACTTTCAAGTTCTCCGTTTCTTGTCTTGGATCTCTGAAGTCAACAAATGTGTCCTGTTACGTATTTTACTAGCCACCTCCTCACTTGATTCCTAGTAATTATATACACTCTCTGATATAATTATCTTGCATGTCATTCACCTTTCTTATTACATACTTTAACACATTAATGATATTACTCTAAAATATCTCTTCTAATATTTATGATACAACAGAGTTTGCTTTTGCTAATTGTTTTGCTTACTGATAATTATATTTAGGCTCTTTTGTCTGCCTTTTTATGATTGTTATTAAAAATATTTATATAAGATAAACAAATTTAGATAAACATATGTAAAAATGGGTAAAACTTTCTTCTATTATAATTTTAAGGTAGATTGTTAAAAAACATCAAGCCAGAATGTATGTATGTATTGGCACCAGATATTGAACCCAGAGATGTTTATCCACTGAACCATATCTCCGGCCCCTTTTTTATTTTATTTACTTTAAAAAAAAATTTTTTTTGTTTTGGTACTGGAGATTGAACTCAGGGGCACTCAACCACTGAGCCCTAGTTTGTGTTTTATGTAGAGACAGGGTCTCACTGAGTTGCTTAGCACCTCGCCATTGCTGAGGCTGGCTTTGAACTCGAGATTCTACTGTCTCAGTCTCCCTAAATGCTGGGATTACAGGCTTGCACTACCGTGCCTGGCTTTTTTTTTTTTTTTTTTTTTTTTTTTTTTTTTTTTTTTTTTTTTTTTTTTTTTTTTTTTTTTTTTTTTTTTTTTTTTTTTTTTTTTTTTTTTTTTTAATTTGAGACAGAGTCTCACTAAGTTGCCTAGGGCCCCACTAAATTATTGAAGCTGACTCTGAATTTGTGATCCTCCTGCCTCAGCCTCCTGGGCCACTCTGTCAAAAATTTTTGATATATCTTTGATTTGCAGTTGCTCCTGTTATCCTTAGGAACCACAGAATTTAATGCTTTCTAGTTTTCTTTTTGTTTAGAATGAGAACGTAGTTGCTACAAATTTATTTCAATGCTTTCCTATCTTTTGTTTTCACTGGTAACTCTTCTAATTAATAGTTCTATTTAAAATTTGGCTGAATTATCTTAATATTGCCTGACATTATTAAACCCAGAAAGGCAATTTCTTGTGTTTTATTTAAACTTATTTGAGGATCTTTGACTTTCTTTTGTTTCAGTTAAGTTGGCTTCTCTGACATCTTGATTCTCTGAAATTAAAGAGAAATTTGCAGAATATCCAGACTTTGCTTTTGTTGTGAGGATAAAAGTGATGTTTGATGTAGTTTCTCTATCCTAAGTGGACAGCAGAAATCAATATGTATTATTTTAATGGGACCTAATTAAATGCTTTCCAATAGGAAATTTGTGAACAGTATTAACTTTTTCTTTAGGTGCACATGTTTAATTGAAAAAAAAAAGGAAGTTTCTATTTTTTTTTTTATATCTTCAGTTCACAATGGAGAAATAGAACAGAAATAGAACAGTTTGTCATCCTCTTCTTCCCTCCTAGATTGTATCCCTTTGTAAATTACTTGGAATTTTCAGTGATTTAAAAAAATACAAGATAATGATATTTATTACATAAAGGGTGTTTTTCCTAATCTTTCTTTTATAAATAATCAAAACTATTAAATATTTGGTACAATGCCAAGGCTTAGAACATTAAATATTTATATTTTCCTATAAAACAAAATAAGCTCATAATGAAATAACTCACATAATGAAGACTTTTTAAAGACATCATATTATTTATGAGATCATGGCTTTTTCATCAAACTTTGTGGATATTTTAAAATTGGAAAATATAATCTATCAGATATCTATATAATTTAAAAAATATATGTTTGCTAAGGACAGGGAATTTAATACATTTAATTTTTCACCTACATTTTCCCTGATTATATGCAGTCTTGTTAGAGTAATTAGTAGCAGACTATATCTCCTAATGTTCCTTTCCCAGAACTGGAGAGAATAAAAGTTAGTCTGTTGTTAATATAATATATTTAAAAACATGTGTACTATTTTTTGAACCTGGTTATAGTATTGTTTGTTCAACCTAAATAGAGAATGATTTTTATATTTTTAAGAATTGTGCTGACTTCTGCTGAAACTATATTCTATATGATTTACAATACGTATCATTAGTTCCCAACATTATAAGCATAGGGATACAGTGTTGTGTCTTGAATTATTTAATACACTATATTCATATAAGCAAGATAACCATATGGTTGAGTTACATTTTTTTTTATTATGTAAGCTTTCAGGTTTGCTCTTTAAAATTTTTATCAGCATCATTAAGTATAAAGTTTAAACATTTTCTTTAATAAACCACTGAGGGAATAAATATTATGCACTTTCTCCTTGTGTCTTCTTAAGCAACAATAGTAATCATAATTTTTATTTTAAATTCCAAAGGAAACAAAAAACATAATCATCTATCCGACACATAATGAATTATGTAAAATCGATCATGTGAGATGAAAAAAAATTATAGAAATATGTTGATGGGACTTCTGGTGTTTAAAATTTCATTGTTATAAATTGTTTATTACATAGAATTTTCTGGTTAGATAACAAAATGATTCTATTTCATAAAATTCTCTCAGTCTTCATAGAGCCTTTATTCTTTAAATGTATCTCATTGGACTCAGTAGTTTAAAATTTTCAAGCCTACTTCTTTTATAAAAATGTCATAATTTGTACTACGTGTGCTTTTTTAATTTTGTTTTTTGTTTGTTTGTTTTGTAACAGGGATTGAATCCAGAGGTGCTTACACTGAGCCACATCCCCAGGCCTTTTTATATTTTATTTTGAGATAGGGTCTCACTGAATTGCTTACAGCCTCTCTAAGTTGTTTAGGCTGACTTCGAAACTGCAATCCTCCTACCTCAGCTTCCTTAGCTGTTGGGACTACAGGCCTGTGCCACCATGCCCAGCCTATGTATAGTTTTATATTTATGCTTTGATACAATCACAATCATAAACATTGAGCTACAAAGGATATTCATGATTTCTCCCCAAAAATTTAGTTTTTAATTTTATGGCATATCTGTATCAACTTTCAAGAAGTCAAACACAATAAATCATTAGCTGTATATTTAGTCATCTATTTATAATATTATAAAGAGTTACTTTAATCTGTTTAATCTAAAACAACTCATGCAAACCCATAAGCTAAAAAAATACTAAATTAATCAAAACTGTATTAAATAAAAGGAGAATAAGCACCACTTGGAAAATCATGTGGAAAAAAATAGCCCCAGGTAAAGGGGAAAAATAGATATGTAAAATTAAAATGCTAGAAACTTAAAAGATCCATTTGGAAAATAAAATGGAATAAATACATGAAGCCAATTAATAACAAGAACTAGAAATAGAAGAAAATTCCTTGAGACAGGTAAACCCTTATTTTGATAGGTTGAAATATCTCAACACTAAAGGAGCTAGGAAAAGGAAAATGTTACAAGAGTAATAAACTAATAAGTCAAATCATAACAGCCATTTTTCTAAAAGAAAATTTACTATTATCTTCAACTAAAATAGAGGTGGTTGTGTTAGCTTAAATAGTGAAACGATGACATTCTAATCTTAGGAAATGTACTAACAAAATAATAATTAAATTTTAAAAATGAAGGTGAACTACTAGCATTTAGTTAATATAAAAACATGAGAAATAGCCATACTAATGTGAGATGAAATTTAATATTAAAATTAATAATGAAATAAGATTTTACAGTATATGGCATGAACTATATGAAATGGCAAATAAATTATACAGAAATTGATTAAAAAGGACAAATTAACCTTTATTATATGGAATTTTTCCCCTGAAAAAATTAAATAATCAAAAATTAGATAGACATAGTATAAAAATATAAGTAACATAATAGTAAATAAAAACACAAATTCTTGGTTACTATAAGTTTGTATTGTTGTTGGGATAATAAATGATAATCAAAATCAATAAGAATATTATTTGATACATTTAATATTATATTCTTTCTAGAGAAACAGAATATACATACTTATTAAACATATACATAGTATACTACATTATATTGTCATTACTACTATAAATAAAAGAGGAATAAAAGTACAATCAAGTAAGAGTAACTAGAGTGCATGGAAGTGATTGGGAATTCCAGTTTCAAAAATCATGTTGCAAAATATTTTGCCAAGAATGCTGTGTAGTGCAGGCTTTCTTGCTGTAAATTCTTTTAACTTTTGTTTATCATGGAAGGTTTTAATTTCATCATCAAATCTGAAGCTCAATTTTGCTGCATAAAGGATTCTTGGTTGGCATCCATTGTCTTTCAGGGCTTGGAATATGTTATTTCATGATCTCCTGGTTTTTAGAGTCTGGGTTTTAAAATCTGAGGAGATACAAATTGGTCTCCCCTTGTATGTAATCTGGTTCCTCTCTCGCGTGGCCTTTAAAATTCTATCTTTATTCTGTATGCTGGGCATTTTCATTATAATGTGCCTTGGTGTAGATCTGTTGAAATTTTGTACATTTGGTGTCCTGTAAGCCTCTTGTATTTGATTTTCCATTTCATTTTTCATATTTGGGAAATTTTCTGATATTATTTCATTGAAGATATTGTGCATTCCTTTGGTTTGAAATTCTGCACCTTCTTCTATCCCAATAAATCTTAGATTTGGTCTTTTGATGCTGTTCCATATTTCATGTATGTTCTGTTCATGATTTTTTACTATCTTCACTGTATGGTCAAGTTTATCTTCGGGATTGTATATCTTGTCTTCATTATCCAAGGTTCTGTCTTCTAGGTGATCTAGTCTGCTGGTGATGCTTTCTATTGAGTTTTTTATTTGGTTTACTGTTTCCTTCATTTCAAGTATTTCTGATTGTTTTTTTTTTCATGATCTCTAGCTCTTTCCTAAAGTAATATTTTGCTAATTTAATTGCTCTCTTATCTCTTTGTTAGAAAGTTCGATGATCGCCTTTATTTGCTCCCCTATTTCTTTGTTGGATTGTTCGATTTTTGCCTGTAATTGTTCACTTATGTCATTCTTTAGTTTGCTGATAATTTTAATTATATACATTCTGAATTCTTTCTCTGACATATCAACAACTGTGCTGTCAATGGATTCTGTTACAGTGGTATCCAGGTTTCTTTGAGGCACTTTCTTCCCTTGTTTTTTCATGTTGATTTTGTATCTTCCTTTCTTGAAATACCCATCTGAGGTATTGCAGCTTCTATCCTATAATCTTGTATTGACACTCCAGATTACCTGTGTCTCACCTTGGAGCTACTTCTGTTGCCCCAGTGTCCCAGGTGGGTACTACTGCCACTAAAGTTGGTGGCAGAGGTAGTGGACGTACCTTTAGATGGCAGTGAGATTGGCCTTGGAGATGGACCACTGAGGGCTGTTTTGCCTCCCTCTTGCACTCCTGCTGGTGAACAGGAACTCTGGAGCAGAACTGGGGGTGGGCCCAGGTCTCACTTAGGTTGGGCCACAAGCAGGAGAATCTGTGTGCAACCCTTACAGTGAGTGTGAGTTCCTCTGGGGCTGGAGGCTTGGAGGCTCTGGTCTGCCTTCAACTGGGCACTGCTGGCATTCCCTAAGGGTGGTTTTGGGCCTTCTGTCTCACCTGACCATAGGAACTCTGGAGCAGAACTGGGGTGGACCTAGGCTGTCCTTGGGTGGGGCTGCCTCCACTGGTGTCTCCAGAGCAACTCTTGCCCTGAATTTGAGCTCCCCAGTGGCTAGCAGCTAGCAATCCCTGGTCTCCCATTGGCTGGACACCCATGGAGTTTCCTGAGGGCAGATCTGGGCCCTCTGCGGCTCCGGTGGTCCACAGGAACTCTGGAGCTGAACTGGGGCAGGCCCAGGCTTCCCTTGAGTGGGCCTGCCTTGAGCTAGGGTCTCTGCAGGGACTCTTACCCTGAGTTTGGACTCCCCAGTGGCTAGCGGCTAACAGTCCCTGGTCTCCTGTTGGCTGGACACCCGTGGAGTTTCCTGAGGGTGGATCTGGGCCTTTTGTGGCTCCCGCTGGTCCACAGGAATCTGTTTTAATTTTTCTTTCTTTCTTTCTTTCTTTTTTTGTTTTATTTAGGCTTACATGTTAACAGTGTAAATTGATTCATTGTACATAGATAGAGGATAACATGTCAATTCTCTAGTTATAAGTTGTATAGAATCACAACATATATGCTAGATGAAATTTTAAAGTTAATGGCAAATAAACAAAGGAAAACATTTGAATAGTTTGGTAATATATCATACATAATTAAGGGATAAAAGAGGAAGATGCATTTTCAATATAAATACTTAAAAACTTCAGATTTATTTTTGCCTTGATAGAGTCTTATTTTTCTTATCTAAGTAAACTGTTTTCCTAGCCAAAAAAATCCTTTTGGAATTCTAAACCTAAATTCTAAAAGTTAATTTCTATTTTATTTTAGAGACAGGATCTCACTGAGTTGCTTAGTACCTCGCTTTTGCTCATGCTGGCTTTCAACTCGTGACCCTCCTGCCTCAGCCTCCCAAGCCACAGGCGTGCACCACTGTGCCTGGCTAAAAATATACTATTGCATAGCAGTTTTAATTAAAATATTTCCATAACTTATATTTTATGAAATTTATATTTCAAAATATTTGGCTCACTATTAGCAATACAACATCTTGTATATGTGATTTCATAGATCATTGGTTCTAAATAAAAGTATTATTTATTTAAATCATTTGATGCATATTCTATTTTCTTGTCTTAATTTGCAGTTGTGAAAACTCACATGACTCTATGTAGCAAAACTGAGATTCTCAAGATATTTTGTGCATTTTCTCTTCAACCACACAAGTACAGGTTACATTATTCATGCAATGATGAAAGAAAAAATATTATTCCCCCCACACAGAATGAAGAACTTTAGTTGTTTTTCCTTTTAAAGTAAATGCCAATCATACACTATTTCATCATGTACTCTTCAACTCTTTTTGAGGCATATGAGTTCATATAAAACTTTTTAGTATTATAAGAATTGTTAAACCAAAGTCAAATTAAGTTTGAGTCTGAAAGTCTCTATTTTCTTGATTGAATTAAATGCAGAGTGCTCATGTATATGCGCACACACTGGCATTCAGCAGAGCCCTCATTACCATGCTGAGAAGTGTAGATTCAAATTAGAGCTGCATGTTAGACAACTGCTTGCATAAGCTAAGGCTTGTTAAAACAATGTTAATGAGCCCCCATTGTATTGAACAGCTTCACTTTTCAGATCTTTCATATTTGTTCACATGAGGCCAGGGAAGATGCTGAACTGATTAAGTCTGAAATTGGGCAGGAAACTCTCCACAGAGTCACTAGGGTGAGGGGAATTTGAACAAATCAGGAACAAAGAGCCATACAGTTTACTTTAGGTTAAAAAGCATGGTGATATAACTTCCCATGTGCCTCAGAATTTATTTAATGCATGCTTAAAAACTCTGGCCATACAAGGTAAACATTACATAGGTAACCTAACAGTTATCCTCAGTTATATTTTCCAGTGTCATTTGGACACATTTAAGGCTTTTCTGGCTTGTTTGTTTCCTCTATAATTATTGTCTTCACCAAGAAAACCTTTCTTGTGGTGTCAAGTAAAATCTGTTCTCAGGGGAAAAAAACTCCAAGAAATAAAAATCAGCAACTCTTTTTCAAAGGTTATTATTTGTATGTTAGAGATACATGATAGTTTGCGTACTTCTAACAACCGCTAAATGATGCACGAAGTATCTCAGCTTAAGAAACATTTCATTCAATATCAAACATTGACACTTTACATGATCACTATGCCACAAAAAAACACAGCATGCACTTAAAAAACATATACTTTGAAGTACTCCTACATTTCTTATAACATGGACATCTAATTACTTTCAATATTATATATATCAGAAATTTAAAATTTATTAAAAATGCAATGATGATCCTATAGAATTTGCAGATCATAGGAAGTATATTACTAATTTTGCACTTAGGATTTTGAAAAACACTGGTTTAGTATCCCTGATTTGCCTTTAAAATATATCAATGTTGAGCCCATCCTTAATGAACATCAGTTGTCAATCACTCTGGAGTTCTTGAGAGGTTACATCTTTTTGAAAAATTTGGATGAAAATGGAACCAATGATAAAGGTACTGTAAATTTCCTAGCTATTCAAAGAACTTGGAAGAAGTTATTTATAGAAATTACTTACCTACCATGGGACATTATCCCTCTTATCTCTATTATACTATAGTGATAAATAAATTGCAGAGATCCAAATTCATGCTGAAAATCATTAAGTGCTATAAAGTATGTACATGTTATTCACTCAAGGGCATGAATTAATAGATTAAGGGATGGATAAAACAGTACACTGACAGTTGCTCATAGGAAAAGAATTAAATATTTCTTCATAAATATTATTTAGTATTTGAGGTCATTGTGACCTTAACAATAAATAGTTACCAGGTAACAATGAATCACAGCCTGTGAATGGGAAGTGCTACTCTGTCTCTTGGAGAATGTATTTATTATGTATAATATTGGCCTGGAGATATATACACTTTTGTGGAAAAACATAAAGTCTTTCTAAGACATAAATGCTCAAGACTTATTAAAACTAAACATTAAAATTTGAAAAATTCAAGATGTCTGAACATTTACCTATTAGATATACTATCTATATTATAAACTTCTAAAAATACCAAAGGTAAGATTTTACTCAGTAGCATCAATAGGAATACAATTTTATAATTTGAACTAATCAAAATTTCTAAAGTGTTAAAACATTTTGAGTTTAAAAAAGCACCCCATTTTAGTGGTGTTGCTTGTTCTATCCATCCACCCTGTGGGAAGGAGAGGCCTTTGCCCACATATCCATATGAGCTTGCTGACTTCTTTCCATCCATCAGGCCTTTCCTTCTCAGGTCAGGGCCTTGTTTATCTTTGAGTTCAAAAGTAGCCCTTGCTGCCATTATTTACTCTCATTTCACACAACTTTCTTTATGACACTTTTAAAAAATTAACAAAATATTTGTATCTGTGTGTAGGGTTTAGTAACTCCACTAGGTAGTAATCTTGGAATGGAAATGGTTATGTCTATTCCATTCATAATTGTAATACAGGACCTAATATATTCCCAGACACAAAACAGGACCTCATGGAATCCCTTAAGAATGACAGAACCACAAGGGAAATAAAAGACTTAAATTATCTGATTTTGTTCAGCATATTAAGGGTTAACCATGTGAAAACTATGTTGAATCAGGAAACTCCAAAGCAAGACCCTGAAGACTCTACAGCAGCACTTGTTACATGCAGCATCTAAAGGTCAGCAAATGCTTTATGAAAGCCTTTTGATGACAGCTGTCATTACAACTTCACTACAAAGTAAGCTATAGTTATAAAAGCACTCATGGGGAATGGTAGGCACTTTGAGACCAAAGGTTTACTGCTGGAGCTATTTTTACATGTCAGGTCCACTTACAGATAGAACAGTAAGCAACATAAATGAAAAGCCTGTCCAAACTTAGTGGACAATGACTGTGTGGCTTTGGATGAATATTTTACAATTTATTAATTCAATTATTGAGCTTATTTCCTCTAAGCCATAGAATATTAAGGAGATTTAAATTGAAAAATCTCACTTGTTCCACTAATTATGATCTCTAAAATAAAGATCAATTTTAAAATCTTAACCTCTAAATGGGGCAAAGAAATGGATTGCAGAATGCGTACTATTCAAACACTGGGGCATCCTTACTGGGTTTCCTATGGATGACAGAATAATAGTGGAGCATGATAGGAAGTAAGATCTTGCAGAGTTTACAGTTAATCATTTTGGATTATTATAGTTTGAGAATTCCTGTAGTCAAGTAAAAGTAAGAATGGAATAGGAAAAAAAAATGCTAAAGCATAGCCACTCAGTCACATTATTGGTAAAAGATGGCCCTGGAATCAAGAGGTTGAGTGATTTTTCAAAGGCTATATAATTTTATGGGAAAACTGTGTATAATGATTCCTATTGTGAGGGGAAAATAGTGCTTAGCAAAGCATGAAACAGAGAAACTGACCTGCTGGTGAAACTTAAATGAAAGTTTCTGATAATTTCATAATGATTTTATTGTGACTGGGGAAAAGAATTCATTCCACCACCCATTGTTATAAAGACTCTCAGTGACAAATATTTAGAGTTATAAATTTTATTTCTGTGATTTTTAAATTAAGGGGAGAGGTTGTTTAAACTGACACATCACACTTCATGAATTTACAAACGGGATGGGGAGGGAAATATTGCATATGTAGTTGACATTGTTATGTCCCTCTGGGCAGTAAACAGGGGTTCTGTTGTTAGCTGCTATTCTATTTCTAGTCAGTGTTTCCAAATCCTTCCTAATTAAAGAGACAGGGTTTTTCCTTAGCTCTAAAAACTATACTCCCAAAAGAAATGCCAAGTATCACTCAGAAAACAAGCCTTAGCACAATAAAATATATAATGTAGTGTACACATATGTGAATGTATGCCATATATTACTATATAATATATAATGGAATATACACATATATATGTCATATATCATAATATAATATATAGGAAGAATACACAGAGTTTAAATTGTATAATGAAGTCACAGTCCACAAAGAGAGGCAAGTTTCAACAACAGATTGTTTTCATGCCAGTTCTGATCTGCCTCCTGAGAAATTGTTGCTAGGCATTCTTCTTCTTGGACTATGATCATTCATTATCTAGAAATCTTTTATACAACCCATAGTCAGGGTTTTGCATCAGGGAAATTATTTATCATAAGAAATCATTGTAAATTTTCTTATTAAAAAGCACATGATTTTACTATTTGTAGCTATATGCTAAAAGTGAGTGATCGATATAAGGCTTTAAGTTCAATACATAAAAAATAATTTTAGGCAGTTAATGGTGGTATTAAAGGTCATACAATCATGTTTTGAGATATTGTGGGATGTGTCAAGAACATTCTATGAAAACTTGCTACTCACCATGTGATTTTAGCTTAATCACATATAACATTATTGTTATGGATACACTTGTTTTATGTAGGAAGTAAGGATTTTACTTTAAGCTTGGAGTTTCCATTTTAGGCAGATATAAAATGTTCCCTTAAGGCTGTAAAACATGGACAAGTAATTCTGAACAAGGTGTATTTTTAAAGTATTGTTGATGACTCATTTCTCCTAACAATATGTTAGAATATCTGGTTTATTTCTACTTTCATCTTTTACAACTAGCATGTTTCTCAAATAATTGATGAATATTTAATTCTGCAGAAATTGTAACTTCTTGGGATTTTGGCTGCAAGTTATTTTGGGTAACTAAAATATGAGTAACTGTGAACATAAGCATCATTAAGAAACCAAAATTTAGGGACTGGGGCTGTAGCTCAGTGGTAGAGTGCTTGCCTAGCATGCGTAAGGTACTGGATTCGATCCTCAGCACCACATGTAACTAATAAATGAATAAAATAAAGATTCATCAACAACAAAAAAATATTTTAAAAAAAGAAACCAAAATTTGTAATCTTCCCATAGTAGAAAATCTTCTCAATTTATCACAAAACCCTCATTGAAAATACTGACATTCCATAATTCAATTTTAAAAACAGTTATCAATGCAATAAGCACCATTCTGCTGTAGGTCAAATAGTTCTCAGATATCCAGACAATAAGAGGAGGAGTTTGGGAGGAGAAAGAATTTCTTTAGAGCTGCTCAACAGTAGGATTGTCTAAAAGAGCAAGGAAAATGTTCAAGTTTTATTGGCTATAAATTCACTGATTCTTAAGCAAAACAAGTGGCACACTTAGGCATTGTTTATGCTCATATAATTACAAAACTATGTAACTGCATTCCACAATCAATAATAGATCATATTTCACATACATATGCTATATGTTTTACATATTATGTAAAAATCAGTCATAATTTAATTTTTAAATGTATATGGTATATCTATGTTATATATGTGTACATACTCAAAATTCTTCATTTGCTACAGATACTTTTCTCTCTTTCCTACCTATAACATGAATAGGCATATTTAGAAGCAAAATTAAATGTCTCTGTTTTTTGAAGAATGCAATAACTATTTTAACAGATTATCTTAAATTTGGAATAAAGCCTCTGAAGAATTTTTAAGAAATCATTGATCTAACTTAATGTTTCTATATTTCAACTTCTGTTCTTATGGTATATCATGTAAATAAGTTAGATATTTGTTTGAAAGATTTGGTGGTGAGAAAAGGATATTCCTAGTTTCCACATTGAGAAGAAATATGTGACTACATAGACGAAAGTTATGTAATCAGGTGGATGAAAGGTAAGCTGCAACTTTCTTGTTACCTGATATTTTTTTCTCTGTTCCTTCTTCTGTCCACTTCTCTGTCTCAAGTCTCTATTTTCTCCTTCACACTATCTCTAACAGCTAGGATCTATAGCTAACCAGCTACTGGGGAAATAACTTAATTAAGAGTATTCGTGTGGGTTTTTTTAATAATCATATGAGATAGGTACTTCTATTGACTTCATTTTATAAACAAGGAAACCAAGTCTCAGAGAGATTTAGTTTGCTTAAAGATAGTTATATGTTAGATATTGGATATGAACCTAAGTCTCACTAACTATAAAGCTATACAATTAATCATTAAGCCCTTTTCCAATGGGAAAAATTCCAGTAGGTTGCCAGGACTCTTTCATAAACTTACTGTCCGCATCCAAGCATAGTTCTGATAAGTCAGTCATTTCAGTTCTATCCAGACAAGAGAATACTCAACTCTCAATTTTTTTTCATATTCTACATCTTTATATAATAATTTTTTTCCTTCCCTGAAGTACATACTGGTATTTTCTCATATATCAAATTGTACTGGTTTTCTCATATATGAAGTTGTACTGTAGAGTTCTGAATGCTTCTGGAGCATATATTTATGAGAGTTAGTTTCCCTGATCTTTCCATCTCACTTAAGTTCCAAAATCATGTTGTCTTAAAAACACATTGAGCCGGGCACGGTGGTGCACGCCTGTAATCCCAGCACTTTGGGAGGCTGAGACAGGAGAATCGAGAGTTCAAAGCCAGCCTCAGCAATGGCGAGGCGCTAAACAACTCAATGAGACCCTATCTCTACATAAAACACAAAATAGGGCTGAGGATGTGGCTCAGTGGTGTAGTACCCCTGAGTTCAACCCAGGGTAGCAACCCTCACCCTCCATAAAACAAAATATTATTAGTAGAATGTGGTTACCATGGGAAGGGATAAGGTGAAAAAGAGAAGTTTTGTTTAATGATATAGAATTTAACTTTACCAGATTAAAAAAAAAAAGAACCTTAAAAAATATTTCTTTATAAATCTGTACATTTCAGAATGTACTTATATTGCTCAATCCCTTATATAAAATATATGATTCTTTACTATTCTCACTTGCTATTAAATAGATATTTTTATCTATATTTAACTACTGGACATATCATGTGATGTTTAATTTTGAGGTTTAAAGAATCAGAAAAACAGGGTTCAAGGCATACTGCATTTGTTTTCCAATCTTATGACTGTGCAAAGTAATTTCCCTTTCATCCCTTCAGTTTCCTCATTTATAAATGTAAATAACAATGTTTTTTATTTCAAATGTCACTATAATGAAACAAGTTCTACTTTTAAATAGCATGTCATAGTTATTGGCACATAGGGACCCCAACTGAATAAAACATAAACTCTATTAATATTAGTTTATAAATTATATCATTTGATATTCATATTTTACATCTCTTGGACATAAAACCTACATTTAATCTCCAAGAATTTATATCATGAAAACAAATATAAGCAAATATAATATGGCAAATGTAAGTGAATTTTTATGAAACTAATAACCTCATCTTCCTGATCTAACTAGCTTGACTAAATGTCTTTGATTTTCATGCAGTTTTACATTTGGTCAAATGATTAAGTTTTCACTCCAATTTGAATAGAAGTGGTATGATCTCTTTTAGGTTAAAGATGATGAAATCTTCCATCCACCATTATCCATGCTTTTGGTACTCTTCCAAGCTTGAGGTCCACATAGGAAATCTGAAAGTCTCATGATAAAGACTATGAAATCATAAGATAGAGAAGTCTATTGGAGTAGAACTACCCATCAATGGAAACATAGGTTTTAAAGTTTATGTAAGAAAGAACTAACTTCCTTATATTTAAAACTTTATACATTCTATAGTTTGCTTGCTCTAGCAGCTGAAAAATGAAATTTGTAAGTTCAAGTGGCAGACTGGAGGAAGCTCTAAACATGGTTTCAGTTTGATTTCTTAACTATTTTGAATAATGAGTGCTATGTGTCTTAAAATGTTTTCCTTTTATTTATCACTTTACAGTTAAATCCATCATAACTTATACACAGAAACATAAAAGTTATACATATTAGTGGGGCACCAAGTGATGCTTTGATATATAAACATTGCATGATGTTTAATTCAGGTTAAACATGTTTATATCTAACTATTTATCATTTATTTGTGATATAGATATTCAAAATTCTTCTAGCTTTTTGAAATGTTAGTACAGTATTATTATTATCACACTGTACAAAAGCACACTAGAATGTTTCCCTTTTATATACAGAATCCTTTACTATTCTTACCTTCAACACTTACCCCACTGTGTATTGATCAAGAGTCAGTAGAAACCTTATCTTTTTACTTTATGGCTAGAGTAAAAGAAACCAGGTTCATATAGAAGAGACAGGAAAACACATCAGATAAGTGTGCTGTGCTTGAGCTGAATGCAGTGATTAGGTGGAGTCTTAAATACTTTCTTTTGTGGAAGTGATGAGCCTATTGTTATATGTATAGGAATAATATTAAAACAAAGATTTAGTATCAAGAAGAGAACACTGAAATAAATTGGTAAGAAACTCACATAAATCATTTTCTCTTTTTTCAGATCCAACAATTAGTCTTCCTTCTGGTTAAGCATTGCCACGTGAATGGATTTTGGATAATGGAACAGATCAATGAATTGCATATGAGTAATTACTTAAAAAAAAACTAGCCCTGGATGTTGTGAATAGGGTTTAATGTGGAACTCAACAAAATTGTTCTAAAATTTATATGGCAGAACTGAAAGTCAAAATTAGTCAAATAAGGTACTCCTGAAAGGAAACTTTGAGAAATCCAGTTGATGGTGCATTAAGCAAAAAGAGAAACCAGTAGAATTAAATAGGCACTGTTTTAGTCAGCTCCCCCCCCCCCCCCGGGCTTAAGATGAGGCAGAACATCATGGCAGAAGAGTATAGTGGAGGAAAGCAGCTCAGGATATTATGCCAGGCAGGAAAGAAAGACAGCCCTTACCACAGGCAAAATATATGCCACAAATGCATACCCCAATGATTTACTGCTCCAGCTACATCCTACCTGCCCACACTTAGGTTAAGGCACTCAGTCTAATCATTTCTCCTATAAGCTTTCTTGCATTGTCACACACATGAACTTTGGGGGATGGCTCATATCTAAACCATAACAGACACAAAAGGAGGCATGGGGACTATACATTAGATCAACTACTCTGTAAAAAAAATGCTGAGGCATTTGGTTACATAGAAATAAAGACAAATTTGTATCTCAACATCATACAACTGAAAATGCATTACAAATTGATTAAAGACAAGATTATACATGTTTAGAGAAAACACAAAAGAATATCCTATGACCCTGGAATGGATAATGATTTCTGTAGCAAGAAATATATTATGGTTTAGATATGAAGTGTCCATGTTTGAGACAATGGAAGAAAGTTTAGAGATGAAATGATTCCATTATGAGAACCTTAACCCTCAGTGCATTAATACACTTGAATGAATTAACTGGGTGGTAACTGATGTAGGTGACTTGGAGCAGGACTTCCGGGTATATATTTTGTCCTTGTTGTGTGGAGCTTTATTTCTCTGCTTTCTGATTGCCATGTCCTAGGCTGGTTTCCTCCACCACACCCTTCTACCAAATGCTCTGGCTCACCCCAGGCCTGGAGCCATGGAATTGGTTTTCTGTAGACTGAGATCTCTGAAATTTTTGCTCCTCTAATAAACTTTTCCTCCTCTAGCAGCTTTTGTCAGGGTTTTTTGGTCACAGTAACACAAATGCTGAATAAAACAGAAATTGGTACTAGGAGTACTCTAATTAATCTGACAATGTGGTTCAGAAGGTTTTGGAGCTCTTTGGAATTTGTGGAAAGAATTCTGGAAAGTTAGAGATGAGACCTGGAAAAGCTTTAGAATGTTGTCAGTTGAGCTTAATGGGCAATTCTCATGGGAGCTCAAAAACCAGAATATCAATAGGACTGTAGACAGTAAAGACTGGACCCATTAGGTTTCAGAGAAGGAGGGCTATTGAAAATTGGACTGAAAGCCATTCATGTTTTCCTGTGGCGGAGAAGTTGTTTACATTTTGCCCATGTACTGAGACTTTCTGTGAGATCAAATTTAAAGGTGAAGAACTAAGTGATCTGACAGAGAAAATTTCACTGTAGTATAGCATTCAGGCAGTAGAACGGACATTGCTGGTGGCTTTTAACCAAGTTTGCTGTGATAATCAGGAGCAGAAAGTAAAGCTGAAATATATGAATAATTGCAGTGTGGACAGAAAACTGGGAGCACAACTGAAGCTAAGGATAGTGTGGTTAAGGAATTACAACCATTAAAAACTAAGTACTTTACCCCCCAATAAAAGGAAAAATGGCTTTGTGGCATCTCAGGAATTGGCAAGACCACACTCATCTCAGTTTCAAGGCTGTAAAAATGAAAATTCTTTTGAGAAAAAAACACAGGAGTACCTTACTTGCACAGAGGGCCTAGGAAGTGGTTTCACTATGCTCATTAAACGAGGCTCACAGAGGCTCTGCAGCCATGATTCCAAGAAATTTGGCTACCATGGAGATGGCAATTCACCTTGGCATCAACCACATGATATTGGTTCTGAAGGAATGCAGGATGCTGGAGTTAGGGGATCATGTAAGCTTCAAAGGAAGGCCCGGGAGGATAGGCAAAGTGTAACAGGATTAGTCACTGTAGGCTACCTCTGAGAGGGCGATATGTGAAGATGTGAGAAGGAAGCTGAAGCTGTAGTGGAGAACTCCAAGATTAAGAGATACAAGTACCTTGGAATGCCTGTCAAGGAAAGCTAAAGATCCAAGGAGAGATAAGCAAAGGGAAAGGCTATGTGGGCTGCAACAAGCAAAACTATAAGGGTGAATCTATAGAAGTCCTTTAGAGAGAACATTACAATGCCATATGCACCAGATGCTGGATGTGGATCTACAGGGCTTGTTTGTCCAGCTGGATTTCAGTCTTGCTTTGATACCATTCCTTTGTTTCCCATGCCTCTATTTCTCCTGTGGAATCAAAATATTAAGTTTCTTCTATCATGTATCATAATATGTAACTTGCTTTTGATTTTTACAGTGGCTTACATTGAGAGTTTTTCTTGAGTCTCAGAGATTTTTGACTTGAACTTTTGGGCAACTTTATAACTGTTAAGACTATGGGAACTCTTGAAAATGGACTAAATGACTTTTGCATTGAGAGATGGGCATGAGTTTTTGAGGGCCAGGGCAGAATATTATGGTTCAGATATAAAGTTCACTTCAAAAGCTCATGTATGAGAAAATGCAAGAAAGTTTAGAGGTAAAATGATTGGCTTAGGAGAGCCTTAACCTAATTAGCGCATCAATCCACTTGAATGGATTAACTGGGTGAAAACCGCAGGCAGGTAGGGTGTGGCTGGAGGAGGTATGTCACCAAGGGCATGTCTTTGTACTATATATTTTGTCCTTGGTGATTAGAGTTGATTCTCTGCTTCCTAATTGCCATGTCCTCAGCCATTTCCCTCCATCAAACCCTTCTGCCATGTTGTCTTGCATCACCTAGCCTTCAGCAATGGAGTTGGCCATCTATGGGCTGATAATTCTGAAACCATGAACCCCAAAGAAGCTTTTATTTCTCTAATTTTTCTTGTTAAGTCTAGTCACAGCAATGCAAAAGCTGCTTAAAATAATGTATGAATTGGTAATGTAAGAAAAGACCAACCCATTTCATCACATTAAATTAGAATCTTTGTAAATTAGGAGTCACCTAATAACAGAGAAAATATATAACACAAAATGGAAATTATTATTTATAACATATAAATTGACAAATAATTTATAAAGAATTTTAATAAATTAACAAGGAGAAAAACACAAGTTATTTGGAAAGGACAAAAGTCAGGAATTACAGAAAGAATTATTATTAATTATAATATTTGAAATTATGCTTAACCTCATTAATAATAAAGAAAATTACAATACAATGACTATCATATACCATAAAAATACCGAATTACAAACAATTCAAACTTTTCTCAATTCAAATAATGTTATGAGTGTGAATGAAAGAGGTCTCTTACTCAAAATGGAAATAGAAAAACAGGGGAGCTATTTAGAATAATATTTCTAATATGTTGTACTAATGTATGTTTTATAATGCAGCTTTTTGTGTCATATCAATGGGAAGCTTTAATACTTTATATCACCAGGAGATATTTGTGTGATTCATTATATAAAACATTCAAAACAGCAAAATTTCTAGTAAAATCAAATGCTCATGAATGGGAAAATAGAAAATTTGTAACATATTTCTACAATGAAATATTTTTACTTAGTGAACAATAATGGTAATAGCTGAACATTTTTACATGAAAAAATATCATGGCACAATAATGGATAAAAATATAAGCCACAGAAATATGTAAAATTTTATGTCATTTCTGTTAGTTTGAAAAATAAGAAAAATAAACTTATTTTTTAGTAATTATTATGAAATTAGGAAATCTTCAAAGAAAAATAATTGTTTTGTTAACAAAGATAAAGCTACATTTTTCTTGTGAAAAAAAATCTTTGCAGAATTTAGGCTAATTTTTTGTGTATGCCAAATGCAGTGTGAATGAGGGTATCTTCTATATGGTGAGGCACCAAGCCAGACTGTGTTAAAATTGTACTCTACCATGCTTTTTCCTAGAAGAATTTCAAAGAGAATTCAATAACATGCTGAGTTTTACACTGCATTACACAGAAAAAAAGAAGTATTATATTTCATTTTTCAGAAAGATGCAGCTTTACCTATCTGATGGGTTGGGGAGTAAGTGGAAATTTTTTCTCCCAAATGCCTATGAAGAAAAAATGTACAAAGAATTGTTGAACACCACTAATATTTACCAAGGCTAAAAACAGAAAATCCAGTATGAATATTCTCTAAAAGGAGAGATATAGAAGCAGAGAGAGTTATTTATTTGGAAAAGAAGAAAAATAAAAGAAAAAATTCCTAAACCATTTGTAATATTCTGTTTTTGTAGCCTAGTTAGTAGGTACATGTGTTTTCATTTTATTATTGTAACAGTGTACAAAAATTGTGTATTTTTGTATGTATGATATATTTCAAAATATACAATTTATAATTTAATATAAATATTTGAATATCATATACCATAATATATCTCATAACACACATATGTGAATGTATATCATATATCATGATATATGAGATTAATGACCCTTCAAAATATCCACATTCTATCAATAAAAGGGATGGATTTAAACTAAAAAGCTTCTTCTCAGCAGAAGAAACTATTAATGAGGTGAAGAGAAAGCCTACATTCTGGGAGCAAATTTATGCCACACGCACATCAGATACAGCACTGATCTCCAGGATATATAAAGAACTCAAAAACTTAACACCAACAAACAAACAACCCAATCAATAAATGGGCTAAGGAGCTGAATAGAAACCTCTCAGAAGAAAATATACAATCAATAAACAAATACATGAAGAAATGTTCAACATCTCTAGCCATTAGAGAAATGCAAATCAAAACTACTCTTAGATTTCATCTCACCCCAGTCAGAATGGCAGCTATCCAAAATATCAGCAACAATAAGTGCTGGTGAGGATGTGATGAAAAAGATACACTCAAACATTGCAGGTGGGACTGCAAACTGGTGCAACCAATCTGGAAAGCAGTATGGAGATTCCTTAAAAAACTTGGGATGGAACCACCATTTGATCCAGCTATTCCACTCCTTGGCCTATACCCAGAAGACTTAAAAACAGCATATTACAGTGACATAGCCACTTCAATGTTTATAGCTGCACAGTTCACAATTGCTAAACTGTGGAAGCAACCCAGATGCCCTTCAATAGATGCATGGATAAAGAAACTGTGGTGTATATACACAATGGAATATTATTCAGCAATAAAAGAGAACAAAATTATGGCATTGGCAGGTAAATGGATGGAATTATATATCAGTGGATGCTGATATATAAGGGGGGTGGGAATGGGGAACATAGGAGAAATGGAGGATCTGTAGATGGGGCGGGGGAAGGGGGGAGAGAAAGGGGACTTGGTGTAGTAAAGATGGTTGAATGAAATGGTCATCACTACCCTAGGTGTATGTATGAAGACACAAATGGTGTGACTCTATCTGGTTTGCAACCAGAGAAATGGAAAATTTGAGCTCTATATATGTACTAGGACTTGAAATACATTTAAATAAACAAATTTATTAATAAAAAATCCACATTCTAAAGCATGAAACCTGTGAATGTTTTTTACCTTATATGATGAAAATAATTCAGCAGTGCATTTCAGGTAAAAGACCTTAAGATATGGAGGTTACATGAGATAGTCTGAGTGAATTCAGATGTTTACCCAGTTTTGGTCAGAGGAAGATGTGTAATTGAAGTGTTAGCAACATGCAACATTTCTAGGATTAAAAAGTGGAGGAAAGAAGCCAGGTGCAGTGGCACACACTTGTAAACCCAGCAGTTTGGGACACTAAGGCAAAAGGATTGCAAGTTCAAAGCCAGCCTCAGCAAAAGTGAGACACTAAGCAACTCAGTGAGACCCTGTCTCTAAATAAAATATAAAATATGGCTGGGGATGTGGCTCAGTGCTTGAGTTCCCCTAAGTTCAATCCCTGATATCCCCCTCAAAAAAAAAAAATGGAGGAAAGAAAACATGAACCAAATTACTGGGGCTGGAATAGGTAAGGAAAAGGGATCTGGGGTGGACCTCAGTGGATAAATATAGCCCCTAAGTTCAGTTCCCAACATACACAAACATACATACACATACATACACATGCACACACACACAAAGGAAAGAAAAGAATTTGACCCTAAAAACTTTAAAAAGAAATGCCACCCTGTCCATATCTTCATTTTTACCAGGTGAGACTTTTAGGTCTACCAAAATGCAAGGTAATAAATTTGTAATGTTTCAAGCCTCTCAATTTTCAATAATCTGTTATGGCACCAATATGAAATAAATACAAATTCATACACATTCACACGTGTGTGTGTATGTGTGTGTGTGTATATATATATGTATATGCTACTCTCATAGACAAGTCTGAATTTCACTGCAATGAAATTATCTAAATTTTTGAACATATTAAGTGTATCTGAAGTTGCTGACTATAGAAGTTATGATGTATGTTTCATTAATTTTCATTAATTAGTATATAGAATAATTTGTTTTCCAATATAGTTATTTACTGAAATGCTCAAAATATTAGAGTATTCAAGAAAAAAATTAGAAAATCTTTGATATGAAATGTATAAAAACAGCAAGATATCACTTCTAGGTCACAGAGTATGAAGTAATCAACATTTCCAAGAACAGGGCAGTCAGAATGTCAAAACTGATTAAAGTTAAAGCTGACTGAAGCAATGGTTGTTGAAATTGTTTAAGTCATGGAACATGTAGCAAAACAAAAAATTTGTAGCATTTTTTTCTGTTAAAAGGATTTGTATAAATCACACAATTTGTAAAGGCAAATGAATATGGAAGATAAATTTTGCTATAAATCAGAGAGCCACGGATACATGATCTATTTTCTTCAAGCACTGTATGTGGGAAGAACTGTCCAATTCTTTGGGGGAAATAAAAATAGAATTGAGTGAAAATAAGTATAGTGTATTAAAAGTGCTTGAATATATCAATTGCCTGCTATTTCTGTAAATTTTTACTTTCACTTTCATGCACTCTAGAAAGTTTTAAAATTATTGTTATTGTTAGGTTTAACCCTAAGTCAAGTTATCAAGTTTAGTGCTTAGATGTGTGTGGATTATCTAAAAAAAGCCTTGAAACTTTTTAAAACATAAAGCACTGTCAATAAATTCTCCCAGTATTTTCATTGTTATTATTGCTGTTGTTGTGTTGGTTTTTAAAATTTTGTCTTACAGAAAGACCCCCAGCTTTCTTCATTTCTCATAAAATATGCAATGCACCTCATTGGAATCTCTGAATTAAATTATTTCCTTGAATATTGCGATTTATATTAATTACTCTGAAACAAAGTTATTAGGAAAGAAAATGGAAGCCATGTCATATTTGACGTTCTAAGGAGACATTGTGTTCAGGGAGCCATCTCTCTGAGTGACCTTAGTATATTGACAGTGATGCTCAGGTGTGATGGGGGGATTGGCTTCTTTTTCTTTAATGTGAAAAAAAAAAGTCAACTTCCTTTGTTCCCAGAGAATTACAGTTCAGCATTATTTGCTTAAACAAGTACATTAGGTGACAAATGTAATCTTTTAACTTTTTGTTTATTTAAACTAGTATACTAAGACATAAGAGACATAATCAGAACTTCAGAGTCTGGCACAAGTCAGTATACAAGGTAATCCTAGAGAAGCGAAGTCATATCCTCTCTAAAGTAGGGCAGTGGAACAGACTGGTTGCAACCTAAGCATCCCCATTATGCTTCCTAGATACAAAGACACTCTCCACCTTTGGTAGAAAAAATGACTACTTCTAAAGGAATATGAAGTTCTAAAATACCTTTGGAGTTCTATGTTTCTTCTTTCTTCCCTGTTCCTGAAGCCAGAAAGAAAGGACTCTTAATTTTAGGAGACATTTTGATGGAAAAAGATGGACACCTGCATTATCACTTGAAGAAGATCCTTGAAGGGAAATTTTAAATGTTTATTTTCAAGCAACCAAAACCATTTACCATATTACACAATGAAGAGTTAAACGGAGAGCATAAGCACAAACAAATAAAAACCACTAAAAGTAATATTTGAGGGAAAGGAGGTAGCCAGTGATGATTCAGGGACAACAGAGAACTCAGTTTACAACAACAGATCCCAGGGTTTGCAGTGCCCAGAATGGAGTGGAACAGGGAAATTTTACATATGGAGTGATCCATGATTCAGTTAAAGTAGAGAAAATAATCATTTCTAAAGCTTATAGAGAATTTCAGAAAGTAAAGGAACTTTCATGAGAATCAAGAGTTGTGGCAATGGCAATGCCATTGATGAATCTGCCCAGTTCAGGCTTGCTGGGTCAGTAAAGTCACCAGGGTCTTTGTTAATAATTAAATTCCTGTTACTCCAGGTACACAAACCTCGATCTCCAGGGCAGCCTGAGAATCTGTGTTTTTAGTTAAAAGTTATGCAGGTGATCCTCAGGATGAGATAAGTTTGATAACATTGGTATACGTAAACAGGGTCCAGTTTTTAGGAAAATCACAAGAGCTCTGTCAGGTCAATCTGTCCAGTAGAACTCTCCAGGATTCTCAGACACTGGTCCTGTTTTTTTCCCCCTCTCCCTATCCTGTAGCAGCAATAGCTCTACGAGTCTCCCTTGTAAAATCTTTGTGATTTAAAAACCTGGCATTAGACTGGGTGAGATTTCAAGGTCTCTCTCTGATGAGGTTAAAATTCCTAATCAAACAAGTTGTCAATGATAATGAGCATGTCTTGGCCACAAAGTGGTGCAAAGGATTCAAGATTCAGGCTCAGACACTTGTAAATGATAAGTTTATGAATGTAGTAACTCCCTATTATCCTGTCTGTTGACATGGGACCAATAAATAAATTAACCTAGTCTTTCTTCCATGCCATGCTCTCTACCTCTTGTAGAGATCTGGTCTCATTTATTTAGAACACTTAGCTCAAGAGAATATTTAGAAAGAAAGATCAAATATCAGTAACAATAAAACAAAAAAACAAACAAACTAAGTATAGCTTAATGTTTATCTAAAGTTGAAATCATCTATGATGCATTTTCCCACAGAAATTTAAAAATTTAGTCATGTTAACTGAACATTGTGAAATGAGTATATATTTCTATTTTAGGTTTGAGAGTAGTAAAAATATATGCTGCTTTTGAAGGTCAAACTTAAAAATTTGGAAAGACAATTCTAAAAAGTAGTATTAATGCTTCTGTGTGCTAGTTTTAGTGGGTGAGTCACTGCTGACTCCAAAGCAATCCATGGTGTCTCGTGAGGAATAAAACCACGTAAGGAAGCACATAAACGTCGCCCTACAAGTGGGACACTGCCTAATGGAACTTATAATTCTTACTATACGTTTCCCTTTGGAGCATTGATGCATTTTTAAAATTTGCTATTAAGAGTGGATTGTAGTTTTTTATTTGTCATTATAGCAACAGAAAATGAAGCAGTGGTTTGGTGATGCAACCCCAGGGATTTCAGAATTGAAAACAAACAGAACAGAACAATACCAAAAACTGCAAAAATGTTTTCCTTTGGGATAAAATTTTGTTATTATGTATTGAATTTTTAAACAACAATGATGAAATGCCATACAAAGCGTTAAAATAAGAAGATCCAGGGGAGAGCTCAGAGTAATCTTTAATAAAAACTGAAAAATTTGTCCTATTTTTTTTCTTTTAAGAAGGTAGGGTTAAAATTTTTTCTGACCTTTTTATTTTTATCCTATTCAGTGATTAGAGATGAATATTTTGTTCTGTGAGAAGAACTATCACCAGAACTATTACCAGTTATCTGAGTCCCATGTCAAAAGTAGAACAGTTTGTTTTATCATAGGTGAGTATTTTAGTTACAATTTTAGTATTTTAGTTTTTTTAGTACCAGGGATTGAATTCAGAGGCATTTGACCACTGAGCCACATCTCCAGCCCTATTTTGTATTTTATGTAGAGACAGGGTCTCACTGAGTGGCTTAGCGCCTCACTGTTGCTGAGGGTGGTTTTGAACTCGTGATTCTCCTCTCTCAGCCTCCCAAAGTGTTGAGATTATAGATGCGCACCACTGTGCCCCGCTTATATTTCATTTTTAATACAATGTTGTTATAATAGGTATATGTTACAGTCACAATACAGCAAAAATACGAAAGTATAATTTGTGATCCTTAGTTTATGTGCACATGTAGAATGTGAGAGGTTTATAATAGTGTCGTCCTGTAGAGCCATAAGAAAATATTCTCTGGGTTCTTTTATCTATTCCTAAAGGATACACATGGTGCAAATATCCTCAGTTGGGTTACTCCAAAATCCTTTGCATCTCAGAAAAAAAATGTATACACCAGAACAGAAAGTGAGGATCCAAGTCATAGCTGCTTCATCTACCAATATGGTGCTACTGCTCCCATGCAGGGGGCAACAAGAGGCCCTCTCCTTCACAACTATCTTCTCTTTCTCTTCTACAGGCTTCCTGAAACACTGAAATTAAAGACATTGCTCAAAAAAATAAATATTTTAAAACCCCAAACCTTTGGCGGGGGGGTTTCAGTAATGCTCTAAATTATTTATGTTTTTTCCTCTACAGCATTTATTTCATGTATATGATTATAGACTCAGAGGCAAATAATTTAATTTGCCAATTATTCACACTCTTTCAAAAACTTTCAGATATTAAAATAATTTTTTGTCATTGGTTTGATTTATTTTGGTTTGTTTCCTTTGGAGACAAGAAAAACAACTCAGGACTCAGTTTGTGAATAATTTGAACTGACTTCTGTTACTCTCTATTTATAATTGCTTGGATCCCTTAGAAAAATGAGAACATGAAATAACAGGTAGATCTACTTCATTAGTTAACCTTAAAACCTCAATTGTAAACCCTTTTGTTGCAGTCCTGTTGAAGAAGCTGATCTTGACCAAGCAGGTCTTTGTGGTCCTTTCTCTGTATCTACATATTAATTTGTATTCTGGAGACTATTTTTTTTTCCAGAAATTCTATAATCTTCTATCTCTGCTCAAGATTAAGTATGTCTTCCACCAAGTATGTTTCCTAAATATCTGTAATTGTTCCCCTCATTCCCAGTTCACCTTCTCCTATCCATGCAACTACACTCCCATTTAGAGTATTCAGGAACCTTCTACCTCATCCTACTGCTTTCTCTCTTGTCCCCACTTCATCTTTTTGTACTGACTTTTCATTTAGGCTTCTTATTTCACAATTGTACATTTTGATCAGTATATTCAGGTCCAGAACCTACAATTCTGCAATGATGCTAGAGTATTCTTTCACCTTTCACGCACTCTCATTAGACGAGTGTTCCATAGATTCTCTCACTAAGACCTACTTTCAGTAAACTCTGTTATGTAGTCCTGTGTTAGGTAATCAGTTGTACTTATCATAGTAGAAAAGCAGTAATTGATTTGTTTGTCCTTATATTCCTATGAAACCAGCAAGTTTTATAATGTGTGTAGGGAACTGATCATATATAACTTGCTCAATTTTGCTCCCTCAGTGCTTAGTGAGGATGAGTGGCAAATATACCACTTATATATATTTGTGGAAAAATGCAGATGAACAGTGAAGAAAGCATGGAAAACCAAAGAGAATGAAAGCAAATGGAAGGGGATAGAAATTCCTTGATTGCAGATGCTTCTTTCTTCTCCCCCTTAAAGTTCAAACCCTGTAACATGTCAGTAAGCTGACACTGGACAGAACAACATGAAGAGACCAAGTGCTTGGCAAAGCAAAGTGAGGTACAGAGATGCTATGGGTTCAGCTTATCATCACTAGACCTTCCCCTTAATCATTCCTCAATACAGCCTTATTCTTTGTATGTTGTCTCTTGGAATTTTCTTTAGGCTCTTGGAAACCAATCCCATTTCCCTGACACAACTGGGTTATGAACTTGATAACTGAAGGCCCAGCCAGGACAGTACAGAAAATCCCCATAAGTACAGAGACCATGGAGGTTGAAAGGAGGTATAAGTTAGAGAAGGGACTTCTGGAATGATTTTTCATCTTCATGTATGGGGTGATGGAAGCTATTATGGATCTTGAGGGCCATCACTTGAGTACCAGCGTGTCCCCCCAAACACCACAAGGACTTGGGAAAAGATTTTTCTTGTGGGAAAGCAATTTCATTTAAAGTGGAAAAAAAAAAAAAAAAAAAGGCCTATATGAAATCACAGCAGCTGTGGGCTCTTCCTCACAGCAGCACAGGCAGCAAGAGAGTGGGAGCTTCGGGCCAAAGCCCACATCAAGCAACTGCAGAAGGAATTAAAACTGGAGCATGAAGTGCATTTAATTCAAGCAGGGACCACTGAGAAATTAATTGCTCGTATGAAGAGCACTGATGAGAATTTAGAAACTCTAGACTGCCACTTTAGTAAACTGAAAGGTAAACATTTACCACAAGCTAGAGTAAGGATGGTAATTACTCAAAAGGATTGAGACCACCAGAAATGGGACCCTTATGAATCTAGCCTCTCAGAAGAAGAGAATGATAAATAGAATGAACTGATTGAGTTTCCAGTGTTAGAGTCCCGACTGATCATATCTCAAAACATACAAACAGCTGATAGGAGTGAGTGAGAACCTGTTCCCCACCTTGACTGACACCTGAGGGATTATACTAAGGCTGAACTAGTAGAACCTGGGAACAAGTTTAGGTAGCAAAACAGGAACTATGTAGCAAGATGGCTGCTATGACTTTGAGACTCTGGTGCTGAATTCATACTCCCACCAGGGAGTAAATGAGTAAAATCACCTAAGTCACCACAAACACTACACTGTGGCAATGTTTATGTTTAACTATTAATGTAATCAGGACATCTTTTTATTGTTTTGGCAGATATCTGCCTGTAAAAACATTTTGCCCAATGTGGAGGATTTACTACATGGTAGCATGATAGCATGCTTTACCCCATGATAGCAATCCATGGAAGAACTACAAGACCTCCTAAGAGAGTTAAGGATAAACTATGTCATTTATGCAGTGAACTATATTGGTCTTGATAATGAAATATTCACAGCAGGAATAAAGGCCACCTTTCTTCAAATGATTTCCAAGACAACCATTTGAATCTCTGGTATCAATTTTGAGCCCTTTATTGGAACTTCTCATTTCTCAAGCAGCACAGGCTGTAACTGACATGGGAGAAGCTGAAAGATTAGGAAGCAAGAGATGCAGAGTATGGATCAGAAGGTGGAACAAACAGAGAGCAAAGGAAATACAAGGGCTCACTAAGAGAAGCCAGGAGCAACTTGTTTTTACATGGGACGGCAACGGTGGACTTTAAATATTCTTTCAAAAGGGTATTTATATAAGGTAACTATGTGTCATGGGATCGTGGTGGTGGATCTTGCCCAGTGGACAAAGCCTGACAGAGCATATATGATTCATTATATTGATGGTATGATATTAACTTTTGAATCTTTCATCTCCTATAAGAGGCAGTTCAAATGATGGTGGCTCATCTCCAAAAGACATAATGGGCCATCAACACCTCCAAATTGCAAGAAACTGGGCTATCTTTAATGTACCCAGAGGCTATTTGGTTGGGCAAGGATAAAGCAACTGTAATAGATTACTAGTTTTTCCTACTATGACTACTCTAAAACAACTGAAGACCCATTTGGAATCACTAAGGCACTGATACTTCTTCATTACATATTTAGCACACAGATGTTAAGAACATTGTAGTATTTAGTAGAAAAAAAATGTCCATTAGAACTGGGAACTTGATTACTTTCAGTTCTTTTCTCAAGTAAAAATAGTTGTAGACAAGCCTTGAGCATAGTGGTCCAAGAACAACACTGTGAATTGGATATTTCTAGCTATCCCTATGAATTTGAGTGGATCTTGTGGCAGTGTTAGAGCAAAATATGAGTTCCTTTGGGATCTTGGTTGTATCTACGGAAGGGAACAAAAGTACGGAAAGACATTGAGAAGCAATTGCCACATTTGCAATGGGATATGTATCGTGGCAGCATGTAGCTCTGCTTCTCCACCAGACAAGAAGATAAACTAAGGGCTCTAGCCTTGTATGGATTGAGATTATTATGACTTATTCTTATTTATATATGAGATGTGTGAGGAATCTAACAGATTTGAATGTTTAAATTGCCAAAATTCTCTGAGATGCTTAAATTATAAAGTCACGCATAAGTAACCGAAACTTGATCTCACTCAACATCTTATTCCTCTGCCGATACTAATAAACTCTGCATTGTATGTGTTATTTGGTTTGTTGAAGCTAACCTGCTTAGCCTCCACTATCATTTTTTGGGGTCAACCACACTATCACTTTATTAATTATCCACAAATCTTCACAATTTCAGTACATTAATCCCTGAAAGTAAATGATAGTGGAGCCTCTCTGAGACATGTCAGAGCCTTTTAGGTATATTGCCCCATACTCTGCAGTATAATTCTTTCTTCACATGTAAATATCACTTCCCACTAGACACTGAGATTCAAAAAAGTCAATATTATACATTTCAGTTACAAACTGTATTCATTTCATGTCCTTATTCATAATTCTCAATATAGTATTTGACCCAGAGAAATCACTAAGGAAATATTTGTTGTATATTTCACTGTAATTGTCTCTTTTAAAAAATACCTGTTTTAAAATGCATACTTGGAGGAAAAACTCTCAAAAGGAATAGTTAAAGAGTTTTAATTTTATTAGAAGTTCTCACATATTCTGGAAGCGGTAACTTTGCATTGATTCTTCCTTTTTTTCCTTTAATGGATCTGTCAATAGGGAGATCTTGTCTTTATCATCCAGTGTCTTCGCTGTTACTCTTTCAGAATTGTTTAATCGTTTCTTTCTCACTCCCCTCAATTAGCAATAACTATAATGGATAAATGGATAGTTCTTATGAACAAAATGTATTTCAACTAACTTTATATTCAATTAATTTTATCCATTTGTTCTTGTGGTAAGTGGGAGATAATGTTCTTTCTTTTCTCCTTTACATACAACAAGTATATTTATACTGCACTTATTGGTGAATTTAAATCAACAATTTGAAAAATATGTATCATTTGAAGATTCAGTACCTTTAGAGAATGACACCATTGGTCATAAAACTTGACATAGTTGTCAATTAGTGGATACTCACTTAGCAAATGCCTATGGTAGGACCTTTGCAAACCTTTCATAGGAATACAAAAGTAACTGAAAGAAATGCAAAATGGTCCTTCTTAAAACAGTAAAGTAAAGAAATTGTCTAAATTATACTGATTTTATCTTTGGTTTCTTTTTTCTAATTTTTAATTGTTATTCTTCAAACCCAAAATCAATGGTGTGGTGGTAAATAGCATTTACAAAGCAAAGACAGAAAGAGTCACCAAGTTGTACTGATTTTCCATTTTCATGGTGTAAATGCACCTACAATGGCCAATTTCAATCTAAAAATGTGAAATTGGGAAGAAACACTAAAAATCATTTCTCACATGTGCATGCTGACTCCAACTCACCAGGCATCCCCCTCACAGATATGCTTCTTGGTACCCATACACATGAACTCTAGCTTCTGATCTTATGAGTGGATCTGACACTAGTTATCAGTACATTAACATGAGTTATAGCCATTGTATTGATTCTCTCAACAATTGTATTTCATTTTTAGTTAATGTGATATTATTTCAACATCTTAACTCTCACATAATAATTGTAAGTCTCATAAACCATTTGAACTATGTGTAGTCATATGTAAATATGCTGGCTATTCCATGTCTTCTGTGTGGCCCTCTGCTGAAATGATTGAGTTAAAAGTCTTCTATTTAAAGAGATGATTTAGAAAAGTTAGAATTTATATTGCTCAATATTAAATATTACTAATTTAAAATGCATGCATCACTTTTTGATTCTAAGTAGGTATGGCAAACATCATTTTTTTCATTTTATTTGTAAAATGACATTATTATTTAAAATGCATGGCTTACATAACTTCAGAAAATACTTTGAAAGCAAAATGCATCCGAATTAAATTACTTAAGTAAAAATAAAATTGAAATATACTATTGACAAACACTTTCTAAATAGTGAACAACAATATGCCTACATTAAAAACATAGAAATTAGTTGTTAATTCACACAGCTAAAGCCAAAAGAAAATATGCAGTCACCGAGAAAAACATGTTACAATTGCTTTCATAGATTTTATAAAATGAAAATGCCTTTAAGTAATAGTCATAGAAATAGGTAAGAGAAGAATTAAATAGCTTAGTAATTGTTGGCTTTTTAAATGAATCACCTTTTAAAAGTGTAATATGTTTAGTGGATTTCTGCCTTTGGCAATTAAATTAATTGTGCATTTTAATATAAATGCTTTCTAACCACAATTCAGTTTCATCATTTAACATATACAATATTAAATCTCTTAGACTAAGAGAAGCTATGGGTAAAATTCCTGATAATTTTTTTTTATGTTTTAATAATAGATTTCTATTAAGCAAAAATCTGTAAATTTCTTTGATAAAGTATTAACTATTTACATTTGTGGTGATATACAATTTATTACTTGTGTTCTACATTTTTAAATTATACATGAGCATAACAAACTTGCACAGAATTTATATTTCTGAGATATTCATTGCACTTCAGTCTCATGTAAACTGTTATTTCTCATGTGGAAATAACAGATCCAAAAAAGAAGACTAATAAATAACATTAACTAAATATATAGGATTGGAGTTGTGCTTAGATTGCCAAAATCACATATGTCTGTCTAAAGTGTTTCTCAGTGATCCATGGACTTGTTTTGAGTATCATCTCCTATTTAATCTGTTTTCTTTGACTTCTTTTATCCTGAATGGACCATGCTGCTTTCAACCAACCAGGTGTCTTTAATCTTTAGTTTTTAGACTCACAGAATCCCGAATTCAGTGGGAAGGGAATTTGGATGGTGGGGTTGAGGGTATGCATGTGAGTATAGTTGGTATTGTTTTAAGTCACCTGTGCTTTTTCAAGATTAACACTAAATGAAAAATCTCTCACTGGTGGATATAATGGTTAATATCCTATTTACTTATTTATTTACTTATTTTCTTATTTATTTATTGGTACTGGAGATTGAATTCAGGGGCACTCACTCGACCACTGAGCCACATCCTCAGCCCTATTTTGTGTTTTATGTAGAGACAGGGTCTCACTGAGTTGCTTAGCCCCTTGCCATTGCTGAGGCTGGCTTTGAACTTGTGATTCTCTTGTCTCAGCCTCCCTAAATGCTGGGGTTACAGGCTTGTGCCACCGCGCTTGGCTAATATCCAAATTTTAATAATGGGCAAAAGAGGTTGAACTATCTAGCATGTTCTGTGGTGCCCTAATTTTATTTCTAAGATTAGTCTATGTGCATTCTAAAATAAATGCCATACTTTTTACTGTTTTCCTAATAGAATGAGGGTGAGTTTCATATGAAATTCCACTTGTTTTATTATTACAATTTTATCTTGCAGCTCCAGGGGAAAACAATGTTTTGCCTTAAGAAGTAGGAGCTAAACTGCTTGTGAAGAATAGACTGCCAGGTATTTCAATCGTAGGAATAACTGTCAAAGTAATTGTGATTTGGCTCTGGGAGTGTTGTGAGTAGGAGGGCTCATCCAGCATGTGCAAGGCATTGGATTCAATCTCCAGCACCACAGAAAACAAAGTAAATACATATTGTCATTTCAATTAGCATTGAATTACCATAGATTAGGATTTCAATGTGTTTTCATTTCATTAAAATACTTAAAATGCAGTATTCATAATTAAATAAGAAAATATGAAGAAAATCAAGTATTGTAGGAATGACTAAAAATCTCTCTATTACGCCAGATGTGAAAAGTTTACAATACATCTGGTCCTAGAGATAGTTTAAGAAGTTACACTATGCAGTTCTTGAGTTGCAAACCCATATATTCAAACTTTTAGATATATACATGATATCTAATAATTACTTAAGAAAATAAATGAATAAGAGTTGAATCAGAATGCATCTTAGAAACTATATATATATATATATATCTTACTTCACGGGTATTGTTTTTTTTTTTTTTCTTTTATCTTATCCTGTCATATACCTCTAAAATACAAGAAAACTGGACTGTGCACTGACAAGGCCCTCTGAAGATTTCTTCTTTATATTTCTGTTTAACTCTCAATGAAAATAGCTATTTTTATATGAAAAATGGCCAAGAGGAAGGGGATCAAATCAAGTGATTTTAAATATATCTGGGGAGAAAAAAAGAGGGATTCTAGAAAATATGATAACCTGCTTTGATTTTGTGAAATCAAGTACCTTAAGTTCAAAAGGCTAAGTTTTACAAAGGTGAAGCTCATTCTTTTCACTTTGATTTTGTTATTTCATGCTTTATAAAAATATAAGAGGAGTGGGAAAAATTAAAAAATAACACTTTTATACCTTTTCGATTTCTTTTTCAAAGAGCCTCCAGGTGTCCTCAGAGATATTCCTAGCCATAAGTAAAGACTTCCATCTTCTGTTTTAATATGCCAGAGGAAGGGACATGCAAAAGTAGGAAAGGACCCTCTTTGAAGTCTTTTCACTTCTTCAGCTTCATGAGTAAAGAGTGAAATCCATGTACATTATTCAATAAAAAATGTTTAGACAACACCACAAAAAGTTGGAAAAGGGAGTTTTTTAGCATTTTTAAAATTCCTATCTCAGTACCATAATATCTTCCTACTCTTTACCTCCAATCATAGGACTACTACAGCAGTAATTGCAATCAGTTTTCAAACCCCAGGTGACAGATCTTTGGACCTAGCAAGGCAAAATAATATTTAAAAAATAAATAAAATGATAATAGAAAGATTATAAGGTAAAAATTTTCTGAAGTTCAGGGAAAGAATTCCTTTAAGTGTGGATGTCATTTTGGAAATTTTATCCTAGGTTAATTATTTCTAGGTTACTTTCTTGGGGGGAAGTAACTGTTTTAGTCAGCTTTTTGTGCCTGTGACAAATATACCTGATAAAAACAACTTAGAAGAAAAGTGTATTTTGGCTCATAGTTTCAGAGGTCATTTCATCGTTAGCTGACTCCATCACTCTGGGTCTGAGATGAGGCAGAATATCATGGCAGAAGGGTGTAGCAGAGGAAACTGCTCAGTTTATGGCAGGCAGGAAGCAGAGAGAATTATGGAGGAGCAAGGTAAACAAGATTTTATCTGCTAAGGGGCAACCTTAGGGACCTGATTCCTCTAGCCATGCATAGCCCACTACAAATTATTAATCCATCAAATGGATTAATCCATTGATTAGGTTAAAACTCTCATAATCTAATTATTTCACTTCTGATCATTCCTGTATTTTCTCACACATGAGTTTTTGAGAACAGCCTATATTCAAACCATAACAGTATCACTCTTTGTTGGAATGAAACATTTGTATATAATCAGTTCTGGCACAATATCTACTAAAAGAAGGTGGAAAATCTAGGTAAAAACTAAGAGAGAGTACATTGTTTGGGAGATAGAATACCATAAAAATCTGTATTAATTCTGTTGCTTTAACACTTCATTTAAAACAAAATATCATTTACTCAACTCAGAATTTTAAAAAGTATATAAATAATTATGGGTGAAAAAATCCTTATTTTATTTTGCTTCTGCATGTATTTATTTGTTTTCCAAAAAAAAAAAAAAACCTCTAGTGGATAAATGTATGAATCTCTGATTTCAGAAGTCCTCTCAGATGTTCATTTTTTAAATTAAAACTGTGAATTATGCTTTATTTTAATGGATAAAGCAGAGGAAATCAATAACCACTTTACATTTTTAAAGATTTTTAAGGAGATATTTATCAAAAAAAATGTATTTTAATCTTGGATAGGCTATATGAGACTATATCCTCAATATTTATAGTTGATCATTTTTCCTAAAGCAGAACAATGAAAAGGCATCCAAGTGCAATTAATACTTTTTAAACTTTATTTGAATTAATAGTTCTACACAAATTTGTTTTTAAAACATGCACATAAATAGTACTTTGTTTTTCCTTTTTACATTCTTGAGTAAAAAATGTCAAGCTGAAGTGAGATCAGTAACTAAGGAAAGGACTAAAAAAGGACTATTTATTTATCTATTATTTTTAAAAATGTTAACTGACAAGTAATAATTGTATTTATGGAGTACCATTTGGTATTTTGATACATGCACATATTGTGAAATGATAAAATCAGGCTAATTAGCATGTCTTATCTATCACTTCAAATATTTATAATTTATTTTTAATGAGATCATTTGACATTATATTCTATATAAAGTTGACCTTTTTCATATATTGTTAATTATATATTTGAGAAACCATTAGTTATAAAATAATCTTCATAGCCAATATATAGTATAATACATAAAAAGATAATCTGAAAACATGGCTTTATCAGTTTTCAATTAAATACTCAAAAGATTATCCTTTATTTAGATTGAAATCCCAAAAGAAGCAGGGTAGAACAACTATTGTTAAAATGTTATTTCTTTAGCACTGAGATAAGTACCTCTAGCACTGAGATGAGTATTTCAAAGATATTCTTATTTCTCAAACTTCTTTGGCTAAAGATCACGATATTGCTTAGCTTTTTCTACCTTCCTTGTAAAAATGAAAAAGATTTCCTTTTTTCTCTGCTATAAATAGCTGAATTATGTCCTCTGGTGGTCTTTGTTTTGAAATGAACTATTGACAACTGTTTTAGTCACCTTTATCAAGACAGTGACCAAAATAACTGAAAAAAATAAATAAATAAAACAATCAGAGGAGGAAAAGTGTATTTGGTTCAACATTTCAGAGGTCTCAGCTCATGGATAGCCTACTCCATAGCTCTGGGCCCCCAGTGAAGTCAAATATCATGGTGGAAGGGCACGGT
The DNA here is from genome assembly GCA_004024805.1 of Geosciurus inauris. Classification (NCBI taxonomy): domain Eukaryota; kingdom Metazoa; phylum Chordata; class Mammalia; order Rodentia; family Sciuridae; genus Geosciurus; species Geosciurus inauris. The sequence goes on along the minus strand of PVHX01000984.1, from coordinate 90,818 downwards.
AGAGGAAAGCAGCTCAGGATATGGCAATAAGGAAGCAGAGAGAAAGAGGATCCTTTCATCAAGAACAAATTATAAACCCCAAAGGCACACCATCAGTGACCACTTCCTCCAACCACACCCTGCTTGCCTAGAGTCACCATCCAGTTAATGCCTATCTGGGGATTAATTCACAAGTTAGGTTAATAAGGCTTACATAAACCAATCATTTTACCTCTGAACCATCTTGCATCATCTCACATATTAGTTTTGGGGGGACATCTCACACATAAACCATAATAACAGCATTTCTTATACCTGTGTGGTTTTCACTCACCTACTTTTCCTCAGAAATCTCAAGTCTTATTTTCTCCATCATGTTCAATAAATAGTCATTGTCAGTCTAAGTCCTCACACTTGTCTCTCTTAACTGATTATAATGATGTGTTAGAATAATAGCATTTATTTTTTTTAAAAAAATCTATTTAAAGAGTTTTTCTACCTAGAAATAAAAAAGAAGTAGGAGGGTTTTTTTCATTTTATTTTTTCTACTCCTCATCTGCTCCTAAAAAAAGTAGAGCATGCGGGAAATATGGTGCTGAATTATACTAAGATTTAATTAGTCTTTAAAAAGATGGAAATGAAGGGGGAGAATCCATTTGGAATTTAGGCAGTTTTTAGATTTCAGAAGGATTTTGTCTTTCCTTGTTTCACAAGCCTTTTCCCCAAAATCTCTTATAAGCCTTCTCTTGAATCTTTCCTCTTCTAACTATTACAAAACTCAATGATTTGTTCAATGATTTTCTTCACTTATATATTTTTATAGACAATTAAACAATAGCTTTAAAATTAGAATATAATTTTAGGTAAAAGAAACTAATTATAGAATTGTCATACCTAATGTACATTTTTTACCATTGTTTTCTTACTTGAATGAGGTTAGTTTGAGGGCATCAAGTGGGGAAAATATTTCAGAGTTTGCAATGAGTTAAAATTTGTTTGAAACTCCTATTGGGTTGTGTACATATGTCATTGTGTAAATAATACAAGTTGAAATATCTTACCTTCCAAAATTCTTGAGTACAGATGTACACTAAGCAAAGGAAACCAAAAATAATGATTTACTGCTTTTAAAGTAAAATTTATAATTACTTATATCTCTAGACTAAATTACATAGAATTTTATACTAGGATAAATGTACTCTGACATATGCTTGCACGCATGTTTTCACGGCTCTATTTAGAACTAGATATTTTGAATAGGATGCTAAATTCCTGCTACTCTGAGAGATAGGTCCATTGAAATTATTAAAAGAAAATTGAATTTTAGGAAAAAATATTTCAATTGGAGTAGAATTTCAGAATAAGAAAGGAGGATCTTTCAGGATATAAGTGATTAAATACACTTGAACTCAGTAGGTTAAAAATGAACCCGGCTAATCAGATGTGTATTACAGTTCCTAAAATTGACCACTGGGTGGCAATCTTCACCCACTTTTTATTTTTATTTTCATTTTTTTGTAGCAATTCAAAAGCTGTAATAGGAGGAAATGAACTTTCTGGTCTTCAAGGTTATTTGTGGGTCCTAAGACACTGAGAAAAGTCCATTCTTTTAAATGTATTCTAGTTTCTTTGTTTTCCACACAGAATAGGCTGTGTCGTCTATTCCTGCATTACCGTTCTCAATCCATTAATTGATCCTAGCAGAGGGGCATGCTATAGAGAATTAACATTGGGTCCAGAAGAAAGAAATAAGAATCACTAAGGAGTTATAAAAACCACAATATGTAGCCACATGAAAACACCTTCGAATATTTATTCTTGAGAATTAAATGTTGAGGAGTGAAAATAGATCATTCATGTCTGAACAAAATCAGTATGTGTGCTTTCCTTTATCATTTTAATTGATGTTCAAAACTATTTAATAGGGAAAGTTAGATTAAAAAATAGAAACACATTGATAAAAACAATAAAAATTTAATAAATTCAGCCAGGCTTAAGCCTGTAATCCCAGCACTTAGGGAGGCTGAGACAGGAGAATCATGAGTTCAAAGCCAGCCTCAGCAATGGCGAGGTGCTAAGCAACTCAGTGAGACCCTGTCTCTACATAAAACACAAAAATAGGGCTGGGGATGTAGCTCAGTGGTTGAGTGCCCCTGGGTTCAATCTCCAGTACCAAAAAAACAATTTTAATAAATTCTTCAACTTTATTTTAACTAGACTTCCGACACCATTTTTTTTGTGTGTGTGTGGTGCTGGGGATTGAGCCTGGTGCCTTGTGTACACGAAGCAAGCACTCTACCAACTGAGCTGTAACCCCAGCCCTCCTACACCAATTCTTATCCTCAGATAGAGGGCTAGCCCTTGGCAAAGGATTGAGCAAAGTTGAATTGAGCACCTCCCCCTCTTCCTGTAAGTTACCTCCAACCACAGGTAGGGATCTCCACAAGGTTCTTCTGCATAGCTGGGGACTGCTGGGTAACTTCAGGACTTAGTTATTTTTGCTTTCAGGTGAATGTTTTCTGCCACTGGCATTGAAAGAATTAAATGATGATGACACAGAAATTCCCTGGAAAGATGGGAAGAACTGGCTAAAACTCTCCAGTTGGATTCTTAACTCCATGAGAAATTCTAGTTAGAAAGGATTCCAGGCCGCAAGTCACACACAATATTTGTGGTGCAGAGTAATAGAAATTTTACTTTAGACAAAGTTGATTATTGCAACTTTTTTCCCTAGAAATGACTCAACAATTATGGAGTTTCAGTGTGGTTTTTGTATTTATTAATTATTAGTTATCTTATTATTGTTCCTTTTTATCTTTTGACATGGGGAGAAGAGATGACTAAGAGAAAGAAGAGGAGCTTCAATTTTTTTTTTTTTTAATTAGGAAAAATGGGGAAAAGTGTAGGAAAACATTGTCCTCTGTTAGTTTAGGCAATACTGAATGGAATGAATATATATATGCTATATAACTTTTGGGAAATAAGATAGAGGAAAATATCCTACACCAAGTGATAATTGCTGTTCCATAATTGCAATGAATTATTGAAGAAAGAAGAAAGGAAAGAAAGATGAATGAAAGGAAGGGAGGACAGGGACAGTAAGCTCATCTCAGAATTTAATGTTTTATAGATAATATATATATAATATTAAAAATAATAAAGATATAAAAAATAGACATAGATATGCTTATTGAAATTGACAACTTTTCTAATGCTAACTAACTTTTAGGAAATATAATTGTTATTTTTAAACACCAGAAGTACAGGACCAGAAATGTGCAGACTTCCACTTCTAGTCTTTATAGAAAACATCCACCATATTCTAGTAGAAAATAGGGTATGCATATCAACTTTTCAAAAAATTGAACCACAGGCAATACAAACCTGTCCGTATGAGAAAGGAAACAGGAAAGATGATATGTGCCATCACCCTGGCTTTCCTCTGGGAAGCCATTTACCAACAATGGATAGAGACCAGGGACAAACTTGGCAGTCTCCTGAGTTGAAAGGAAGACCTCAAAGTTTTCAGTGCAAAACTGATGTGGAGCAAAATTCTAGTAAGAAAAGGGAACTGTGAAATAGACTTTGGGTATCTATTAAAAACTATGTTGCTCATATCTACAAAATTCAATTGCCTGGATTTTGATTGAAATTGTAGAATTGACATCTTTATCATATCAAGTTTTCAATGTACACACATGGCACTTCTCTTCATTTAGATGTCCCATTTCCTATTTCTCCATAATGTTCTGTAGTTTATTCTCTACAGACTTGCATGCATGAAAAAATTCCCAAGGATTTTTTATTGCTCTATAAGTGATAATGTAAGTTTAATTAAGTTTATGATAGTGCAGAAATGGTTTACTAACCTTTTAATTTTAATTTTACTTATTCTGGTAGCTGTTTGGAGATTACTTAGAATTTTTTTTTTTGCATAGAGAAAAGTGTCTATAAATAAAAATTTTATTTACTTTTTAATCAGTATGCCTCATGTTTCTTTATTTTTTCTTTCCTTTTTTTTTTTGTTGTTTTTTTTTTTTTTTTTTTTTTTTTTTTTTTTTTTTTTTTTTTTTTTTTTTTTTTTTTTTTTTTTTTTTTTTTTTTTTTTTTTTTGTTTTGTTTTTTTTTTTTGCCTTATACTTGCAAAGACCTTTGGAAAAATACTAAATACAAGGGGCAAGAGTGAATGTCTTGGCCCTGATATCTTTGACTCAATGTTAGCTGGAGATTTTTCAGAAATAATTTTTATCTGATTAAGTGAGTGTCTTTCAACCCCTTGTTTGATGAGAGTGCTTATAACAAATATGTGTAATGTGTAAAGTTTTTTTCTTATGCATATACTAAAATGATTATATTTTTGTTGTTATATTGCAGTCTATTATAGTGAAATGAATGGATAAATCTTCAAATGTTACATAAACTTTGCATTCCTGAAATATAGCCCACTGGATATGCAGTCCTTTAAATATGTGTTTATGAATTTGATCACTAATATTTTGTTGCAAACTTTAGTATTTATATTCAGTCTTCTTGGCAATGCCTTTGTCTTATATTAACATCAAAATAATTCTAATCTTAAGAGATAAAAATATCTCCCTTTTCTCTATAGTTGGAAAGAATTTTTGTAGAATTTTTCTGATTTCTTTTCTTATCAATTGGGAAAATTTACCACTGAAGCCACTTTGATCTATAATCATCTCTTTGTTTTCTTTCTTTTTTCTCTCTTTCTTTCCTACCTTATTCCTTCTTTTTTTCTTCTTTTTTCTTTTTAGTGGTTATGTTTTAAATAATAAATAATTGTGTGTGTGCTCACGCGCACACTTGCATGTGTATACACAGAAGTGTATATAGTGCTCTTGACATTGTTAACTTCTGGGTCTTCTCACTTTAAATGTTCAGGCTATTTAGAGACTTAGCCCTTTAAAAATAATATCTTCAAATATCCAATGCCAAAAATCTAGAAACAGTTCAGATGATTTGTAACATTTCTATAAATACTTAACTTTATTCTACAAATTTTATGCTGTGGTTAATAAACACTCAATTCTAAGAAAAACATGTATATATTTTTTCCTGATAACCTCCCTGAACCATGGGTCATTTAACATTATGTAGTTTATTTCTGAAATATTTGGATATTTTCTAGATTTGCATCTCTTTTTTGATTTGTATTTTGGGGGCATAGACATAATTAATATGATTTTAATAACTTTATATTTTTTGAGATGTGTTTTATCATATGGAATGTCATCTATCTTGGTAAATATTCCATTATACTTTAATAAGAATGTTATGCTATGATTACGTGGGAAATTCTTTCATTCAGAAAGTCATGAACACTTCTTTTTTAATATATATTTTTTAGTTGTGGATGAACCTTTATTTTTATGTGGTGCTGAGAATTGAACCCAGTACCTCACACATGCTAGGCAAGCATTCTACCACTGAGCCACAAACCCAGCCCAAGACATTTTTTTTATTTAGCGTTTTTCACAGTCTTATTTTTCCTCCAATTGTCCATTAGTGTTGAAGTCTGCTACAGTAATTATGGACTCATACAATTCTTTCAGCTACTTTAGTGTTTACTTTGTGTATTCAAAGTCTACATTATTGGATGCACACCTTAAAATTGTTAGGCCTTTTTGATATTATTATTCTTTTATTATTAGAGAACTAAATATATACATATATTTGTTTGTATTTTTTACTTTTTATCATCCAAATTGATGATTTCTTAAATTGAAATCCATAGACCAATTACCTACAATGAAATTACCAATACTTTTAATGTTTGTTTAAATCTACCTTCTTTACTTTTTCTCCTTTGTTCTTTTTTTTTTAGTTATTTTCTTTTTTTATTAGTTTATTTAATTGCATTTCAAGTCATTCTCCTTTGTTCTTTTTTCCTTTTTATATGCATCTTTTCTGATGAAAAGTGTTTTATTCCTTTAATGTTATATTTATTTCTGGGCTTACAATATATCCATACCTCTCACCTTGAAATTCTGAACTTTTACCTATGTAACTTATTTTTACTAATTTGATTATTGTGAAGCTGTGGTTTATTTCTATTTTATTCTTCAGTTATCTTTCTGGATTGGTGAGATTATGGTTTTCATTACATATAAATAATAGCTGACTATCCTTTATTCAATGTATCTAGTCTTTTTCTCCTTTCTCTTTCCCTTGTGGTACAGAAACAGGACATATATTAGGATACTTGACATTTTTTCCACACATTACTGATATTTTGGTGATTTTTACCTCTTTCTGTCTGTCTCTCTTTCTCTCTGTTATTTTGAATAGTTGCTGTTTGCTATTACCTTATGTTTACTGATATTTCCTTCAACAGTGTCTCCTTTGTTTTTCTCATCCAAGGAACAATTTATATCACTTACTGATTTTTCTTATTTCCACTAGTTTTACTTTTGTTTTCATTCAACCCCAAAACTGCAAATTCCCCAAGCACACTGTTTACCAATTCTGACAAAAGTACTTAGAGTTGGAGGATTCAATGGAGAAGTTTTGGACATTTTGTTACTTACAGTACTCTTTACAGTACTCAGCTGCAGGCAGGATACAATGGAGGGCCACGAGGTGACTAAAGGTAGGGGGAATATATAAGACAGGTTGCATGCCCACTGTGCAGATAGATTTCTTTAGCTATTTTAAGAGTTATTCATTTACTTTACAACCAAAATTACCCTGCTTTGATTCTCACTTAAAAATTGGTAATACATGAGGTGACCAACTTCTCAGTTTCCTTCATTACTACATTCTTTAGAGTTCTTATCTCACTCAAAGATTTCCTAATTGAATTTTGCTTACCCCAATCAGTTCTTAAGAGTAGCATTTTTTCCCTCTTATTTTCTTGACCATGTAGAGCATTATATAATCTATAGTTTGATCATAAACTGTGAAGAGTCTGAGGTTTATTCCAGTAACAGGATAATAAATTGGCCTAACTTTGGATTATGAATGATTGCAGAAGATATAATTGCATAAGAAATTATGAGATATGAAAAGGAGCATGAACAAAAGTCAAGTTAGTACTCTTAGAACACTTAGTAGCCAGAGAATTTGCACTTCATTCTAGTTATCCCAGCCTCAATGACTTCAGGTCAATTTAGAGGACTGCATGGCCTCTGCATACAAAATGTGCGGATTACAGATGAGGAGCTCTGAGATAGAGAATCTGAAACTAATGGACAGGAGGCATTTCTACCTTTTGTTTCAGTGGGACACCTTGCTTTATTGTTCTGGGGATTAAGAATACCTGAAGTGGGACTGGGGCTGTAGCTCAGTGGTAGAGCACTGGCCTACCATATGTGAGGTACTAGTTTTAATCCTCAGCACCATATAACTCTAAACAAATAAAATAAAAGTATAAAAAATACAATAACTATTGTTTTAAGTTGCGCTGCATGGGTCCGCTCAATGAGTTTGGGTCCTGAGAGATGAGAAAGGGGTCTTTAGGGAAGACAAAATGGTGTCTCCCAGGATGGGGGTGATGGCCTTCGGATTCAGTTCATCCAGACCCCCTGGGGTGCAGGTAAAAACTGCCCTGCCAGAGCAAGATACAGAAACACCGTTTATTCCAAAAAGTACAGAAGCTTCTATACACTCCTGGACCAATGAAGGCCCAAGGTTACAAACAAAAGGATGCTCTCTGTCAAGCACACAGTCCATTAGCATAGAATGGGGAAAGATGGAAGGGAGGGTTTGAAGAAATGGAGAGTGCTCCTACATATCCCCCTTTTTACTTTTATTTGAAATGTCAGTGGGGCCTGTATGGCCCATAAGCAAGCATGTTGGAGGCATCTGTGATAATCTCCTCATAGGAGAGAATAATTCCACTGGATTTCTAGACTCCTACATGCTGCATATGATAGAGGGAGGACACAAATGAGACTGTTGTCTATCTTCGGTTGTGCTCCTCTGAGCATCTTACCCATTCTTGATCAAGCAGCTCGTGTGCATGAGAGGGGGCAAATGAGACTATGTTTGTCTCAGGTTGTGCTCCTCTGAGAATCTTACCCATCTTTGGCTAGCCAGCTCATGTGCACATGCCCCAAAATGAGCTCTCTCCCAAGAGAAGGGGTGATGAGGTTGGGAGGGGTTTGAAGGGAAGGAGTTTGGAGTTAGGATCAACTGAAGCTGTGAAGACTTGTGTTTCCAGCGAAGATGAGATGGGCAAGCTTCTTATATATTCTTGAGGGCTGCAATCCATGTAGCAGGAATTTTCTTGTGTTCCTGTGATTCTTTAACAATATGAACTAGGAGAGGTTGTTTAGTTTGACAAAGAGAAGGACCAGAAGAAGGCTTAGAACCCTGAGCCCAATGATAACCCAATTGGATGGATCTAATAGAGCTGATAATTCACTCCACACCTTTTGAAGAATAGAAGGGTCAAAGACAACATTAGCTTTGGTTTAGGTACTCACAGAAGGGGCTTCTCTCTTCAGGTGGGGCAGGTTGTCTTCTCAATAGAGACTTGGATGAATATTCCTGGCTGGGATCCAAAGGTGCATAGAATCTGTTGGGGGAAAGACACAAGCATAGCCTTGCCCTTGTGTGAGCAGAGGGTCTGGGCCTTTCCATTGAAGGGTCAAGGGGTCTTTCCACCATACTGAGGAAAGGGGGTTAGGGAAGGTAAATGGGCCCCAGTGTTGGATTGCTGCATTGAGGCCTTGTTTGTCAAAAATGAGGTAGTTGGGGATAAATAAAGCATCCAACAATCTCAAAGAAGGGTCCTTCTCAGTAAAATTAAGTTTCTGAAGCATCTCTTTTAGAGTGATTGGTTCTCTCAATGACAGCTTGTCCTTGAGAGTTATAGGGAATCCCTTTGGTATGGAAAATTCCCCAGGAAGTTAAAAATTCATTCAATCTGAAGGAGACATAGGCTGGGCCATTGTCTGTTTTGATTGACCATGGGATGCCCATGAATAGCATTGCTTGCTTTTCAGCCTTAATCATATTGGTTGCTTTTTCTCCTGCAAGGGCAGTAGCATATACAAAGGAGGAGTATGTGTCAATTATCACATGTACAAATTTAAATTTACCAAAGGTAGGGATATGAGTGACATCCATCTGCCAGAGGGAGCTTACTTCTAGGTTAGCCTTTAAGGTAGCCATAATCTGGTCGACAGGACAGTCTCTAGGTCTAAATTTGGAATAAGCAATGGAAGATCAGACCTTGACAGCATATATGCTATCAGAGACTATGTTAAGGGAAATGGTCTGATATCTTTCCAGCACCAGGATAAGTGCAGCCAATTCAGCTACTTGGACAGAATCAGAATGTCTTTGGACAACTTGATCATTTGTTATATTAGATCCTATTATAATGTAGCTAAGACGATGAGTGTTGGCATCTATGAACACACAAGGGGCCATAGTAATGGGTTTGCTCAAAGGAAAGGCATGAGTGGTCACTGTCAATGGAAGATCTTGTAGGGTCTGCAGGAGTTTAGAAGAAGGGAGATGGGAAGACAGCGACCCAGGAAATCCTTCCACCATTATCTGGAAGTCTAAAGAAGTCTGCAGGAGGAAGACAATTTGTTCCTGATGAAAGTGTATAACTATGGTGTCAGGTTCCTTATTAAAGATAGATCCAGCTTGTTCTCTGAGTCTCACCACTAAGGCTATAATTTGTGAGGTGAGACTGGTGATTTTGTGGCAGGAGCTCCAGGGAAGGTGTGACCATAATAAAGGTCCATCACATTGCCAAAGGACACCTAGGGATAAAGGGGGTGATGGCTTTAGTCACAAACATTTGGCAAATGGTAGGGCTGTATTTTATTCTTTGTGGCAAGACTTTCCATTGATATTGCTTACAAGGGTTGGCATGATTAGGTTCCCAGAGAGGAAAGGCAAAGTAAGGCCTGTCTACCTCATAAAGAGGGGTGGAAAAAAAGCAGTCCCTGATGTCAATGATAGCAATATAGTGATCTATTATGATGGCTGAGGGGAAAGGAAGGCCACCTTGACATGTGCCCATTTTTTTCCATTTTCTTGTTGATATGTCTAAGTTCTTGTAATAATCTCCATTTGCCTGATTTTTTTTGAATGACAAAAATTGGAGAATTATGAGGGCTAGTTGAAGGCTCAATATGACCTAGAGCTAGTTGCTCATGGATGAGGTTCTTTAATGCTGAAAGCTTAGGCTCAGGAACAGGCCACTGCTCCACCCAGCAGGGTGAAGTGTCCACCCAACTAAGGCAGATGAGATCCAACAGTGGAGCAGTGGCCATTAGAATTGGGGGTTCCTTCCAGAAAGGCTTATCTTTTCATGGACTAGTAACTCATCATGAGGAGCCTTTTCATCTGTGGTAAGGACTACATCCATTTTTGAAAGTAAATCTCATCCCCAAAGCATGTTGGGAACCTCAGCTATGAGAGGGTGTATACATGAGGAGTCACCATCAGGGTACTTCTATGTCACCTGTGAAGTTACTCTACGAGAGGGTGTGAATCCGCCAACACCAAGGATGTTAGGCCCACTGGTGAATTTCCAGGAAGGGAACAAAGAAGCAGTCCCAGTGCCAACAACAGTAATATTGGCTCCAGTGTCAATGAGACCTCTAAAGGGTCTCCCATTGAGATAAATGGTCATGCTAGGTTTTGTGGGGAGCAAAGGTACTGTCCAATTGACCCTTGAGATAGTGGCCCTCTTGTTTAACGGGGCTGAGGGTTGCCCCGTTTGGAGTTTAAAGGATCGGAGTGGCAGTCTCGGGCCCAGTGGTACCCCTTTTTGCAACGAGGGCTGGGGTGCGGGGCTTCCTTCGTAACTCAGATGACTGATTAGAGAGGCAATTGCAGGCTATATGCCCAGGTTTGTTGCATCCCCAACAGATAGGGACTTGAGAGTAGCCCATCAAGGCTGAGGGAGTGTTGGAAGTCAAGCAAGACTTGATGGCAGCTGAGAGGGCTGAAATTGAGTCAGGGGTAGAAACTTCCTTAGTGGGAAAAATCCATTTATTGAGTTCCTCATGTCTCACTGGGGCTATTGCCACTCTAGAAGTGGAATTAGCACTTTCCCAGGTGAGTTGCCAAATGAGGGCATCCTGGCCTGGGCCACAATTTACTTTCTTTTCAACAGCCTGGATGACATGAGCCAAGAAATCAGGAAACCATTCATCAGGACATTGAATCATATTTTTGAAAAGTTCCTGAGGAGCGGGAGGGCTCAAATTATGAAGGGCTGTAAAGGCACTGTCCTTGACTTGCTCAAAGTAAATAAGATTACTGACAAGTGCCTGAGATTGGGGAGACGTAAAGTCACCCCTGCCAGATAGCATATCCATGGAAAAATTAAGACCTTGTGTTATATTGTGATGAGCCCGTTCTTCTACAAGTTGTAGGTAAGCAGCTTTCCACTGAAAGTTTTGGGAAGTGGAGAGAACTGCTTGAGAAGGGAAAACCAATCACAGGGAGTTTGGAGAGAGGAGGACCAGGACTCCAGAAGTTGTAGAAAGAAGGGAGAAGAGAGGCCAACATCTTGATAGGCCTTGTGTAGCTGAGTGAGCTCAGGCAGACGGTGGCGGTGTGAGTGGAGGGTAGGGTTGGGTGAAAAGGGTTGGAAGAAGAGAGATGAGTGAGTGGGTCGCAGGCAGAGGAAGCAAAGTAGGGAGGAGGAGGAGTGACTGCAGGAGGTGCTGAAGGCAGGGCAGGGCAAATAGGAGGGGAGTTGGAGGGAGGGGGGTTTACAGGAGAAGGGTGTTCCATAAAGGAGGAGAGGACCGAGAAGATTAGATTTCCCATGTTGAAGAAGTGGTGGCAGAGACGTTAAAAGAGAAAGCAAACAGCAATGCTTAAATGGCAGCCAAAAGTGGACCACATGTGTGCTGTCTTTGAAAGTTTGTCTGGCATCCCTCTTCATGTTTGTATAGCAAGCAGTGTGGATGGGCAGGCAGCAGGGACTCCAGGCCACCTGTATCAGGCAGTTCACTGGAGGCAGAGCGGGATGTGGCCTTGGCCAGAGGAGGTGCCAGGCACAGCGCACTTGGTAATTTTCCCTTTTCTCCACAAGTGCAAAAAATATATATTTTTTTAGCACAGGACACTTTTGTGGCAGTGCTTTTGTTCAGTTCTCCCTGGGAAGGCCGGCAGCAGCAAGCAGTTTTCCACCCAAAGATAGAGAGTTTAAGCAGGTGGGGCAGTGCAGGCAGCAGGGCACAGGCTGCCCACGGGCGGGGCCCCACAACACCGCAGCAGGGGCATGGTCCCTTTAAGGCATCTGTGCCTTGCTGGCATGAGTCCAAGAGCACACCTACTCCCAAGGTGGGGGCTCGCCCCTACAGGGCAGAATGGGCAGGATCACATCTGGCTGGTGTGGACTGGGCTGCCAAGATTGGCACTGGAGCCTGGGCGCTTGACTGGGGTCGGTGCCTGTGACTCAAGCTGGAGCGGGGGTTGAGGGGAGCTGCGGGAAGGTTGGTGGCACTAAGGCCTGCACATGCATGGGACAGCAGCAGGCATGGGTGTGGCTGCGGCAGGTGCTAGGGAGTGGGTGGGGTGTAGCAGGCACAGGGTCACTGCACGGCTGGTGGGACCACTGCTCAGCTGCTTGGAAATGGGGCCAGCCCCTGCGGATGGCGGGCAGAGCCAATGCAAAAGTGGTTTTGTTTACTTTTTTGTGACTGGCAGGGTCCCTCACAGCAGTGCTCTGTGCGCGGGGGCTTGGGACCAGTGCAGCTTGCCATGGGGGGGGCCATGCATCCCTGGGGTGGGGCCTGTGACTTGGGAGAAGGCACCTGTGGAGGCACAGGTGCTGCAGGCAGTGCCAATTGAGAGGCAGAGGGCCCACATGGCAGTAGCTGGGGGCCTCTGAGGAGCGGGGAGAGCTGGGCTGGGGGAGAAGTAGGACCAGCCCACGTAGGTGGACAGCCAAGGAAAGGGGAAAGCCTCCCAAAAGTAGGAGGAAATGCTATGAGAGATAAAAACGTGAAAATGTCTAGAATTAGAGCTCGAGTCTCTGGGCTGATCAGACCCTTTGTGACTGCTGGATGAGCCAGGAAGTAGAAGTATGTTCCCTGACTTAATCACACAAAGACAAACAGACACAGAAGACAATGACAAAAAGGCTGGTGTTACCTTCACCAGCAAGACAAACAGGGGGACCATCACGAATTCTTACCAAGGGGTTGAGAAGCCCGAGAGCACATGGGTGCAAATTATTGCTTTGAAGTCATGCTGCATGGCTCTGCTGGACGAGTTTGGGTCCTGAGAGATGTGAAAAAGGGGTCTTTGGGGAAGATGAAATGGGGTCACCCAGGATGGGGGTGATGGCCCACAGAGCCAGTCCACCCAGACCCCGGGGTGTAGGTAAATACTGCTCTGCCAGAGCGAGCCGCAGAGTCACTGTTTATTCCAGAAAGTATAGAAGCTTCTATACGCTCCTGGACCAATGAAGGCCCAAGGTTACAAACAAAGGGGTGCTCTCTGTCAAGCACACAGTCCATTAGCATAAAATGGGGAAAGATGGAAGGGAAGGGTTGAAGGTATTGAGAGTGGTCCTACAAATAACATTATTAAAAAAAAAGAGAGAGAATGCCTGAAGTTTGCTCCAGAGGGAGACATATCTCTGTTTTAAGCTATAAGCAAATCTACTTAATCTAAAGGGAAAATACTTTTCAATCATCAAGGCTGTTCTTTACAAAACATTCTTGAAAACAAAGAGCAGTCAGCATGCCATATTCAAAAGATATAACAAATATAAGGGACCCATTGAGAAGAGAGTTAATCTTCCAGTATAGGTTTGCTCATTCCATTTTCTCGGTGATTTCTGAAACTACATATTTTTTTTGTCCTTTCCATGGGTCATATTTTCCTGATGTCTTAAATTTCAGACAAATTCAACTAATTTTGATTAGTTGTCAAATGTTAATTTAATTGTAGAAATGCTTTTTTTGTTGTTGTTTATTTGTTTTTTGAACAGTGTTGAACTTCAGGCATACTATTAAGTTTCTTGGAATCAATTTGTCACTTAGAGGCTCAGTTCTACACTTTGCTAGGCCATCTCCAGTGCAGATTGAACTCTAATTCTGTGTTTTCCAACTACTGGGATAACATTCATCTGAAAATTCTTCCCAATGATTTCTGTATTTTGAGACCTTTCCATTTGGACTGGTAGAAACATATGCTATTTCTTGCCCTGATGGAACACAGGGAATTGTTTAGACTACTGCTTTCTGATGGTTATTTCCTGAACTTGGACACTTTCCCTCTCATGCATGAACAGATTAGAACTCAACCAAATGCTCACGGGGAACTCTCTGAAGATTTTTGGAGCTATTATGTTTTATTGGAGAGCTCCTTCCTCTTTAGTATTCTGCTTCACAAATTCTGACTGCCTTGACCTCCTTGAACTCTGATTTCTGCCTCCTTGATGCTGTAAGAATGTAGCTTCCATTTGATCTTTTTGTCCACTCTGTGTGGTGACCTGGAAACTGCCTGCAGGCAGGAATCCTGTGCAATTTTAGAACTCACCTCATTTGTTTTTCTCCACTCAATGATCTCAGTTTTTTCTTTCTTTTTACTTACTATCAATGTGTAAAAACTTTTGTTTCATAGATTATTTTTTATTCGCCAGTTGCTAAAAATAGGAAGGTAAATCTATTCCCTGTTACCAAATTATAACCTGAAGCAAAATTCATCTGAAAGGTTGCAACTGTCTCTTGTCTTTTACTGAAAATTCATATTCTAGACCAAGGTGATTTACATTTGTTCCAGTCTCTGTAACCCTTTCAATTCACTTATTTAGTATGGCTAACTCTAACTTTAAATCTATGAGTATAACAATTCATAAAATGTAGGATGAAGCTATTTGTACATAGTGATATTTACTATATACAATAGCCTGGAAACAATATTTTTAACAGACATACATAAACATAGACAACCTTCACATCCCACATGCATATACACCCACTCCAACAAAACATGTATATTTTCCATCACTGGGGTATTTCTACATGAGAAATACAATACCCATTATGTTACTATTATGCTCAAGTTGCCTGTTAATGTGTAATTTTAATTATATATCACACATAATCTTGATTTCCCAAAAACAATCTTAAACTATCTTTATTGCTTAAAAACTCAATCTTGGTTCTTTATTCACTATGCTATCATTTCTGTATTTTTTATTATATATTCAAATGTTATAAGATCTGAAGTTTTCAGAGATTCTATCATTCAAAATTTTAATAATTTAGTAGTAATTATGAATCTCAAGCTAAAACAAATGGAATTCAACCAGTCATCATATAAAGCATAATTTTTCCATTGAGAAATTTAAAGACTCCCATGAAATAAAAGCAATTTTAGAAAATAATTTTCTGACAAGCAATACTTAGAATTCTCAGTAGACTATTATTGAAGAAAGTTATAACTTATTTTTAGGTTATTGGATATGTCCTGAGTAACTTTCATAAGTTGAGTTTGAATTTGTGGGAATAATCCTCAGGAAATTATTAAATGTCAATTAATGGAAGAATTTTGCATACCTGACTTAAACAAGCATGAGATTAGGGTCTATAAGACATGATTAACTAATATAAAATTTAATATGAGACTTTTGTTTACAAAATTAAATTTTAAGCCTGTATATACCATTGTTGTTTGAATAAAATCAAGTTTGTTTTGTTGCTGTACAACCACTTAGGATTCTTAATTAAAATCTATATCTTTCTGAAGAAGACTTTCTAAGATATATATAAAAATGGCTACCCAATTTAACTAAGTGGTTATCTTTTATTTATAACTCTGCCTCAAAAGTATTAAGATATTGTAAGGAGCATATGACATAGACATGCTTGGACATGCTGGGACTCACTAAGTTGATGGCCATAAGGAACAGCAGCCATTGACATGCTTAGTCATACCTGCTTGCAATCGATAAGGGGCTGTAAGGGGCATTAGCCATAGGCATGCTTAGCCATGACTGGCTACAATTGATAGGGAGCACAGCTCCATGCACATGTGCAAAGAATATGCCCAGTTGCAATTACATTATCTCACTGGACATAACCAATGGACATTGACTTTCATTGAGTGTAACCAATCACCAGCTTTCACTACCATCTTGGAACTATATTTAGACTGCTTGTCCTGCCATATTGGGGGTTTTTGCTCCAAGAACACCAATGAGACTGGCAGCCTTGCTGTCCATCCCTGGATCAACTCCACAATTCCCTGATGTTCAGCCATCAGCTGAAGAAAGTCACCAGACAAAGTAATGTCTGCTCTTTGGCTAAGAGAAGTTGTGTGGCACTGGGGGTATTTTGGGGTTCATGGTTGCCCTAGGATTTTGTGAATTGTTTGTAGTGTTTAGTTGCCCTAAGAGAGCATGATTTGCTTATAGTGTTTACTTAGTGTGCACTGAATGCTAGTTGGGGTGCTCGCACACCCAACACTTTTCATATTAGTTGTTTATATTTGATGATTAGTGTGATTGAATATACACTTGCACTTAAAGACAGTCTGCCTCTGAGTGATCATTAATTGCACCACTCATGACAGATATTGAAAAAATTAAGTGTAACAATGAAATACTTAATATTCTACCAAAATGGAAAGAGATAAAATCTATGGATGTAGTCAAATACCACCTCAAAGAAATACTGAATTGCTGTCCTTAATGATACAGCTGGTTACTGGTGATGACACTTTCAGTTTCCCTAGGTGTTGAAGTTTGAACATGAGAGAAATGCCTAGGTAAGCATAGAAAGCAAGTCTTATTTAAATAATAGTAACACAGACTTCTCAGCAGAGAAGGAGGCTCAGGGCTGATATCCAAAGCAGTGGGAGTATCTTGCCCCTTTTATAAAGTTTAGATTCTCTTTGTTCTCATGCTCTGTTTCCCCCTTATCTCTTCCGACCCTGCCAACAGTAAGAGGAGGAGGGGTTATTCCAAAAGATGGAAAGCAAATGGGATAGGGGGAAGGCCCAAATGGTGGAATGATTCAGGCTGTAAGGTAACAGCCAGAAAGTATCAATTAACAACCTTATAACTCCCTTCAGGGAGGAATAATTCCTGGGGCAGGTTACCATAGCAACAGGTTAGAGCAGGAGCACAGGGAAAGGCTTTGGAAGAAGGAGAGAGAAAGGGCAGCATTTGATTTTCTTTTTGACCAGCTCCCAGCTAACCCAATTATTTATTATCTATATTGACTATCTTTCTGCCATGCCTGGCCTCATTAATTATATTTTTTCTACAGAAATACCAATGTCTTATCATGTACATGGGGTTCTAATGTTGCAACTAGACTGTGGTAAATACAACTGAAAGAAAAATTTCTTCTAAGTTTAGTGTCATCTGTTAATTGAATATTAGTATGAATGGGTTAATAATGTAAATTCTGGAATGTCAAGGCCCAAAGATATTTTCACTCCAAGGTGAATAAAAAATAGATTATCACAACAAACTTGCTTACTTACATGATTTTCTTCTATTTCTTTGTCAAATCCTTTTATTTTTTTGAAGCCAGAATTAAAGACAGGCAGTCAGTATAGATAGATAATCAGATAATCGGGTTGGCTCTAGAGAATGAAGGCCAATTTGGGTGCAGGAAGTTGGAGATTTCCAACTTTCAATCCCCTGAGAGATTGTAATATTAATGCCTCAGAGCCCTTCCTCCACCCTAATCAAGATAATCTGTCCTTGTTTCAACCTATTGCTAAGATAACCTGTCCCAGGGATTGTTCCTCCCCAAGAAGAAACTGTAAAAGTTGATTAATGCACCCTGGGTCCCCTTCCTGCCCAGATCACTCCATCTTGGCTCCTCCAGCCCATCTGATTCTCACCTTTTGGCCATCCCACTAGAGCATCTCCAAGCCTAGTCTCATTTACAGGAAGGAGAGAAAGATAAGGGGAAGAAATTAGAGAACAAAGGAAGCCTAGGACATATATAAAAAGATAAAAAAGGCAGAATGCTGTCACTTCTTGGGATACCAGGATACCAACTATGGTCTCCTACTCCCTCCAGGGAGAAGTCTGTATTACCTTTCTAAAATAAACTCTGCTTTATATGCTTGCCTGAGTGCTTCTCTAATGTTATACATTAACATGTATAGGAAGCAGAACTCATCAACAAAAACCAGCAGTATCAAACACACATATATTTTCAGATTATAAAGTTTCATTAGTGGTAAAATTTTAGTAGTAGTTGTTCCTCACTAAAACTGAAACTATACCAGTATTAAGTAGACTAATATTGTCATAGTTAAATCTGTAAAAATATAATATTTTCTATTCAAGAAAATAGTAAAATGTATTGGCAAATATAAAGAGACATGACATATCTTTGAAATAACACTGATTTCTTATAGAAGCATATCATCCATGAGTTCAAATTGTATTTCAAGTGAATTTTTGAGTTTTTGGGATGAAGAACACACATCACAAGATTAAAGCCTATTGCTTGGCTTCCAAAGGTAAAGAGGGTGTTATTTTTTTGATGATTTTACCAGAGTCAAGGAAGGGCATCTAAGAGTAGCATACTCACAACAATTTCATTGGGATGCATGGCATGCATCCATCTCCCCAGATTTATCTTAATTTAATTGCACTCAGAAAATTCATGTATAAAATCAAAATTGCTTTTTGGCAATACAGTAATTTAAGTTATAATCCAATACATGCATCCCTAAAAAGTCTGCAAAACAGTAACAAAAGCATTAGTTTGTATCATAGGAACTGAATAGAACTGCATGAACAGACAACTCAGCTTGGATAGAAATTGCCATTGTGAATTTTTTTAAAATGAGCTAAAACAATAGAGGGGAAAGTTATATCACTGTCATTATTACATTGCTGGTAAAGGTTGAGAGCTTCTATATGGAAGATAACTCATTAGCTTGTGGAACTGCCATTAGAATGAAGATTTGTAGCCCAGGCACTAAAAGACATAATGTTGAAGGTGCTTTGTTCTAGTAAAGTATTAAGCAGCTCATGCTTGATTTCTATTTTCTTAAATGCAGTGGAAAGAACTCCCGTTGACAGTATAGGTATCAAACTTAACTTTGCATTTCCTTTTCTCCCTCTACATTTAATATTTTTGCTTCCCTTATATTTCGTGTGAACTAACATGATGATATCACACTAATACCTTCTCCATTAGTGACCCTCACGTATGGTGTTATGTGCACATATGTGGGAGCAGACTGAATAAAATGTGTATGACCTCCAGCTGGCAGGAATTTCCTCACGGACAGGACTAGCTCCGTTCTCTATCATTTAATAAATAGAAAACTACATAATTAGAATTATACTTGGTGAGTTATAATATTAATAAGGAGAGACACATGTGTAATTCAAAGGTTCATAGCATCAAGCTAAAAAAACCCACTTTGTTCTCTACAGTAGGTATTTCTTGCCAGTGGGGTGTTTACACAATTCCATTGGTTAAAAATTCATTGTGAAGTCTTACATGAGTGCTTTATCAGCTTTCTCCTACCATACCTCTATGATTTCAAGGCTAAGGAGCACCAGATTATGTTGATGCACAGTTCTTCTTACATTCTAATAATGCCACAATCAACCATTGCTAATCTGAACATAATACACCATTTCAGTTGGATTTGCACATTTAATCAATTATATATTGTATTGACTGAATTTGTAACCATAGATCATGATTTTTAAATATTGGAAATAAGGACTAGATGATTCTTTGTCATTAGAACTCCCTTTTACATTGCAGATGTTTAACCATATTCCTGGCCTTTTCCCACTGGATTTCATAAAACATGTAAGATTTCTAGTTGTAACAATGAAACATGTGTCCAGACATTGTTAAAGTCTTCTGAGAGTCAAAAGCCTCACCAGTTGAGACACTGCTATAGTTGGCAATATTAATAGTGATTTGCTAACTATTTTTAATTCCCACTTTTCCTCTTAAGATATTGTTTCCTATGTATATATTATAGCCTCTAGGAATAAGGAGTATTTAACAGCATTTGTTCCCCTTTAGCACCACATCTTGTAAAGGAAGGAAGAATTTGGATATGTTTGGGCTAGTACATTTTTAAAATTCCTAAGATTGCATAAAATAACTAGATGTCATTTATTTCTTCAGTATTCAAGCTTTATTTACACTGAAGTGTCTGTTTAGTTTTCCATTCTTTCCATAGAATGAGTTTTGCTAGTTCTTATCTCTAGTAATATCATCAAAAAGCATTATCTTTCAAAATTGAAAATATGTATATGGGAAGTGAGAATTAGATATAAAATCAATATTTATAAAATGTCACTATCCAATATATTATTTTTCTTCTACAAGTAATTTAGCTCTCACAGAAAAGATAAAAGAGTTCGGTTGAACATTACTGTATCCAGGAGAATCTCAATACATATTAAAATAATAAATACTTCCATAAAGAATATTGTTCAACAATGCTTTGATTCATATTATCTAATATTATTTGAAATATGAAATTTTATGTGGATAAACTTTGTGATTCAAAACCAATAATAAAATATTTTTAAAAAATATTTCCACATTTCCAAATAAATGTCTCATTTTGCTCTATTTTGTGTAAGGATAGAAGTGAAACAGACATGAAGGTATATCTCTCTAGAATGTGATTCATTCAAATTGAATCTTAAGACTTTCACTAGTTTACACATTTTCTTTGTTTTACCATGTTCCACTTATGGTTCACATACTTTTCATTCAACCTAGTGGTTCCAAGTTGTAAGTTTTTATTTTTTTCCCTCTGAAATTTATTTTAAAACTTTTACTACCTCACTTTCTCCATTCTCCAAAGTGAATACAAAATGAAATTTTTTGCAAGCATATATGAATGACCCAGGAATTCACCTGAATCAGAGTGAATACCTGGCATTCTGATACAAATAAAACAGCCACCATGCAATGTGTTCTGTGTGTGTGTAGGGTGGGGGGTGGGGATGACACTCATCTACTTCAATATTAATCATTTTATCCTTAGAAATCAGCATTTTTGCTGGGCAACTTGTGTCATCCACACAGATGAGGTTAAGATACATAAATAATGTCCCCACAAATTAAAGCAACAAGCAAAAAAGCAAACATAATACTTCTTACAGCATCTTCTGATTTTCATTTGAGTGTACTGCATCTTGACTTAATTTTAGTGATAAACTTAATATATGACTTTACTTACACATTTAAGGAAGATCTATAGCTTTCTAATTATAGCAATCTTTCTGTTATTGTTTAAAATGATCTAACACCTGAAATAAAGTATAGTAAATAAAATAATATAAATTTAAAAATTTTATACCTTTGCTTTACATCTGTAAGTTATACTTACTATTTTTTAATATTTTAAAATTACCTTTTTTTATGGAGGCTTTATTCAGAAAAGATGTTGGGTAATTTAATTATAACTTTTACATGAAGACACAAATGCACTTTGGTAACTATTTTACTATACATAAGTATTTCATAATATCAGTTTGTATACCTCAAGCAGTACAATTTGTTTTAAGTTTTTTAAGATGTAATAAAGATAGCATTATTTTAGGAAGAACTAAAACTGGAATTCAGGAAAACAACTGTCTAATTAAATATGAAGGATATTTCACTTTTATTTTTATTTTCATTTATTGTTTTATTTCACTTTTCAGGTTTATGTAGTGAGGAAGACACAGCAATAATCTGCCCTGGTGTATATCCCAGTGAATTTTTATTAAGATAATTATGAATTTTCAAATCTTTTGTTAAGGTTAATTTAATTCTTCTTTAAACATTTTAAGTTGTTCAATACTAAAGAAAAATCTTTTTAATATATATTATCCAAATTTTTTGTTATATGACTAAATAATGTAGGACCAAGTTTTATTTTTTTAATTTAATTCACTCAAATATCATTAAAATTAGAATGGTTTCTAATAGGTACACCTGCACAATAATGTTACAATGCATAGACTTTAACCTTGTAGTTTTGAAAATCTACTTGATTTCACTTCAGAGATGGTAATTTCTTTCATAAAAATTACTTTACTATTGTTGCTCCAATGTTGCTTTCATGCATATAAATTTGTAAGAATAATCATCATCATCAAGTCTGATTCAGTATTCTATTAACCAGAGCTCAATAGCAAAGGGCATTTTCAGAGCAAGAAGTAGGGATAAATGAAAATATTAGTTCATTGTTTTATTTAACTAACCCTGCATTTTGCAGGACAGAAGATAGAAATGACACTAAAGGTTTTCCTTACTTTGAGAAAAGGATTGCAATCTCAGTGAGACTATTGGAGAAGGGGAAGTACATCAGGGGAGTATAAGAAAGGATAATGAAGGAAAGAATATGATCAAAGTATGAAATGAAACCAACTATTCTGTATAATGAAAACTCATTAATTAAAGAAAATATTAAAAATATAATCAAATCAAAATAACTCATAGTGAGGAAAAAAAATTAGATGAGTAACTCGTGTTCATTACTTCCTTACTATTGTGTTCTGACCAGAGCTTACTTTTGAACTTTGAAATTGGAATTTCATGCCTGAGTTAGTGGCCACTTAACTTTTAATCAATAAAAAGTATTCATGTAGATAATATATGCTAACCATTTCCAATATTTATTTTACCATAAGTATTTTCCCATTCTAAGTGAAGAATAATGGAATATATCTGTTTAATATAATATTTCAACAATAGATTCTCAACTATTTGTTCATAAAATAGAACAAAAACACAAGTAGCAAATTTTTTTATAAAAAATGCAAAACACTAAGTAAAAAATTTTAAATAATTTTGTACTTTCTAAAACATTTCCTCTTATTTCAGACATTGTCAAGATTTGATTATGTAATTTTCTCTGATTCTGAAAATAAATAAATAAATTCAAGTAATATAACAGTAATAATACAAAAAAAAGGGCCACAAGTATAATACTGACAGATTGAAAAAGTACTATAATTTTAAGACTCTTGGATTTCAAGCTGTCAGAGTAACAATAATTACACACTGGTTGATATTCAGGGTCTTTAACAGATGTTTGTAGGTAATGCCTTTGCATGTAGGTATCACATGATCCAGAATAAGGTTTTTTCCAAAGTATTCTTTTAATTTGAATCTCCTTCTTTCTTTATGAAAGGTCCTCAAAAGATTGACTAGTATGATCACTTCTTGAATACTAACTCAATGTTGGAACTCCTTTGCAAAAAATTATGCTATGTTTGTCACAATTCATTACTTATTTGTGAACATTTGAATGCTCATAATTTAAAAGATTGTTCTAATATTAGTGATTAAATCTTTTCATCCATGCAAATTTAGAGTCATGTAATATTTTAAAATATTTATGCAGAGGTATAATATATGTTTAACATTTGAAATAAAAGAGTCAAATTGGGGAAAAAATTACCATGTTGTGAAAAAGAATTATTATGAACCCAAATTTTTCCATGGATCTAAACAATTAGAAACTTGCAATATCTAGATTGTGTTTTCATTTGTCCTCAAATTTTATGAGTAAAATATAGAGGACATGTTAAAATGATAGAGACTTCATGAAGAAAATTCCAGTGTTTATATAAAGTCAAACTTGCCAGCCAATCTAGTTTAACTCCTGCACCTACCTCTAGAGTTTCACATAGTCATTGATTTTCTTCAAAACTTGCCCTGTAGTTTATTGCCTTCATTTATTCATACCATTTTTTTTCTGCTATAGCTAAACTCTGTCATTTCTACCTATTGAAATCCTATTTATCTGTCAAGCTTCAGCTAACATGTCACCTGCAAAGAAGCAATTTACAATCTCCATCCCCAATAGTCAGCATGTATTGCTCCTTTTTCTGAACTCACATAGTATTTTTATGCCACATATACAACAGTTTACCAAGCATTATAGTCATTTGCAACCAATAAAGATTCTATACTTCTTGTGTTGGGGCTGTAGCTCAGTGGAAGAGTGCTTGCCTTGCACATGTGAGGCACTGGATTCAATTCTCAGCACCACATTAAAAAATAAAGATATTGTGTCCATCTACTATCTACAACTAAAAATACTTAAAAGAAAGATTCTATGCTCCTTGAGGATAGATATTATTCATTTTTCAGCACATAGAGTACATTGAATAGCTTTAGGTAACAAGAAAAATAGTTGGTAAATAAATATGTGAAAAAGAATGAAGCATTTTTTATCTTCCATAAAATGCAAGAAAGAATAAATTTTACTCAGTTAATTTATTTAAAGATATTTTAAAATTATATTACATATATCAAACCACTTAATGCTATGATAGATTGATTGCATTGATGGGTGTAATTTTCACCCATCTGCATCCTCATCATTATCACTAACATGCCTTTGCATCTCATGCTGTTAACAGGATGATTGAGTGACTTGACCATTCTCTATGAGTCTGTCATCTCTCATCAGGGACTCTCATTAGGCAGATTAGGCATGCCTAGGCCTAGAGAAGCTAGAGAAATTAATGGCCAGCTGACTCACATCTTAGTATGTAAGGAGTCCAACCAAGATCAACCAATACATCATGCAGATGTCTTAACTGTAAATAACTTTTAACATGCGCAATTCATGTGATGCTTCTCTAAAAACTCTTCTTGTCAGCTATAGACTTGAGTATTTTAACTAAAAAACAAGTACTCTTTTGGGCTCTCATTTAAAAAGGTCATGCCATGTACTTTGTGGTACACGTTTCTATGAATCATCTATATGATAAAGCATCCTCTAAGCATCTTTAAGATTACTCTAGGAGACTGAGGATTCCAGAAAACTAATTGAGAAAAATATCCCTGTCTCTTTTGCTTTAAGCTCTCTATAAATTATAAAAATTTATACATTTTTGGTGTTATAAATAAAAATGAATCATTTATAAATCATATTTTCCCCTTCCTGACCCCTTTAGGATTTAGCTTTTATTAAATTATTATATATTGTTAATTATTAATAATCATTATTAAACATTTTTACATAGGTTCAGTAAGAATTTTCTTCCTTGTTACTAAAAGTTGATTGGAAGCATATGATATGTGATTATATCTTATCTGGAGCGCATATTTAAGAATAATGCTAATCTACTTAGATTTAACTAGACACTTTTAAATATCTAAGCCTGATTTAATGGAGCCAATGTTTTCATGGTTCTTTTGGAAAAACTAGCCAGGTACCTCACCTACTGTGTTCATAGACTTATATGTCCCCAGGCTAACAGGTGAGTAAGGAAGGTCCCTTCCTGTTAGACACAGGAATCTTGAGATATTTTGAGGATGTCAAGAAGACAGGAATTCACTGAAATTTATAGGTAATACTGGTAGTGAGTACTTTGTTGGACTTCCCAGCCTCAGGAGTCTTTGAAAAGATTAGTATGAAATTCCTTCTGAAAATTTCTAGCACAACAAACTGAAGAAAATGAATTGACAAGTTATCATTGTTGCTACAATTGTACTTTAAAATCTCATTATATTTCCCATCAGCAATAAGAAACTTGTATCTCAAGTTGAGTAAGAAGTCAGAATAAAGAAGAGTTTCAGGATGCAAACAAAGTCTTTGAGGGCATATTGCCTCACAGGCTGAGGTAATAAACTTCCAATCTACCATGCTGGCTTTTAGATTGCAGTTTTCAATGACAACAATTATTATGGTGAGTTGGAAGTTTTCTTACATTGGTATTTGATTTCCAGACTTCGGATGAAAAATGTGCTTATTGCCAAGATAACCTGATTAGAAATAGTTCTATGCAAGGATGGTATTTGAGCCCGAGTTCGGTCATTCATTCCCAGCCAAATGAGGAAGAATAATAAACCCACCATGGGAAAGGTAAAAGATACTTCAACATCATAGGAATAGCACTATAAATGTATTTCTATACCTGTATCTGTATTTATATCTTTACCTATATACAAGGACTGTTCAGCTTTGGGAGTACAGATCAGCCTTGACCATGTCAACAAAGAGTAATCATGATTCACAGTTTGCTTATAAAGATCATAATAACTTTATCCATTTATCTGTTGGCAAACACCTGGGTTAGTTCCATAACTTTACTATTGTGAATTGCACTGCTATAAACACTGATGTTCTTATGTAATTAAAATATGCTTATTTTAGTATTTTAGAATAAATACCAAAGACTTAGATAACTGGGTCATGTAGTGGTTCCATTCGTCCTCTTTTAAGGAAACTCCATACTGCTTACCAAAATGGTTTCACTGATTTATAGTCTGATCAATAATTTATGAGTGTACCTTTTCTCCCACATTCTCATCGGCATTTATTATTATTTGTATTCTTCATGATTGCCATTCTAACTGCAGTGAGATGAACTCTTAACATAGTTTTGATTTTTCATTTCTCTGATTAACTAGGATGTTGAACATTTAAAAAATATGTTTTGTGGGCATTTGATTCTCTTAAGAAATGTCTGTTTAGTTCTTTTGCCTATTTATTGATTGAGTTGTTTGTATTGATAAAGCACTAAATTAAAAGCTATAAATAAAGGGAGGGCTGGTAAAGCAGATAAAAGAGAGGGAGGGGGAAAAATATTGGTTACATAAAATGAAGCAAATTATATTCTATGCATGTATGCTTATATAAAAATGAACCCCAGTTTTCTCAGTCCTGTCTCTGATTCTTCATGGGATTGCCAGGCCCAGACTGGCCCACATAGACCTAATCACTATCCCACTGTGATGCAACCACATCAATATTTACAACAGCTCAATTCACAATAGCTAAACTATGGAACCAGTCTAGGTACCCTTTAGCAGATGAATGGATAAAAAAAGAAGAAAGAAGCCCCTTCTGTGAGTACCTAAACCAAAGCTAATGTTGTCTTTGACCCTTCTATTCTTCAAAAGGTGTGGAGTGAATTATCAGCTCTATTAGATCCATCCAATTGGGTTATCATTGGGCTCAGGGTTCTAAGCCTTCTTATTGTCCTTATCTTTGTCAAACTAAACAAGCTCTCCTAGTTCATATTGTTAGAGAATCACAGGAACACAAGAAAATTCCTGCTACATGGATTGCAGCCCTCAAGAACATATAAGAAGCTTGCCCATCTCATCTCATCTCATCTCATCTCATGTGTGTATATATATATATACACACACACACACACACACACACATATGTATATACATATATGGGTGTATATATATGTATATATGTGTGTGTGTGTATATATATATATATATATATATATATATATATATATATATATACATATATACATATGATGGAATATTACTCAGCATTGAAGAAGAATGAAATTGTGGCATTTGCCCATAAATAGATGGAGCTGGAGGATATCATGCTAAGCGAAATAAGCCAATCCCCAAAACACAAAAGCCAAATATTTTTTTCTGATATGCAGATAGTAATTCACAATGGAGGGACTATGAAGAATAGAGTTACTTTAGGCAGAGGGGAGTGAAGGAAGGGGAGAGGTTATGGGGGTAAGAAGGATAGTAGAGTGAATCATACATTATTACCCTATTTACATATATAACTATATGACTGGTGTGATTCTACATCATGCACAACCAGAAGAATGAGAAATTATACTCCATTATATTTGATGTATCAAAGTGCATTCTGTTGTCATGTATAACTAATTAGAACAAATTAAAAAACTAAAATAATAAACCCTAATATTATGTAAAACTACAATGAGCTAATAAAAACATAAGAAAGAAATAAAATGATTGTCATAATTAAAGAATAATGGAAAAATATATTTTAGACAAATTACCATGTATTGACACATGATGTTAGCAATTTATGATAGACAAACCTTAAGAACTTTTCTTGCTATCAAGACAATTTTTAACATATTTTCTAATTTTCAGGTTTTATGAAAAAACATATAGGGTAATCACTTCAAAACCTTTGAGTAATACCTAATATGTTTTTAAAAGGATTGCTATGTTTGATACATGAGAGATTTGTGCTTATTTTATCTAACCTTAAATTTATATTATGTGTATACTGAAAAAATGCCATATCTTTCATTGTTGCTTGAGATTTTTCCCAAGCACCTATGTAACCAGAGAAATGCATTTGATGTGTTCTTATTCAAAACCCATATTTATTTTTAAGTAATTCATTTCCTTTAAATTAATTGATACCTCTATGCAAATATACATTATTGTAATACCTTTTTAGTTACCAAGATAAAGCAGTTAAAACCTAAATTTCCATTATGTTAACTACATTTGTTCAAAAATTTTCAATAAAATATTTGATTTACTGGAAATTTTTATTTCTTTTGCTAGTAAATAAATTATTATCTGTTTAGTATAAATTCTACCAACATAGAAAACATTGCTCAAAGAGAAACAAGTGAATGGTCTCTCCCATTAAGACTACATTCTAGAGACTGACCCTGGCCCAACACATGGAGAAGGAGGAGGAGCAGGAACAGAGCAAACCTGGCCTAAGATGCAGAGGAAGGGATCCACCATGCATGCATGGAGGAGGAGACCAACCACGTGCTGTGCTGCGGTGTCCCATCTACTAACGTGTGGCTGTCCTAGCCTGCTTTCATCTAGAGACAACAGCCAGGACTGTGAAGATCATTACCAAGGTCTATGTAGGCCTGGCTACACCAGGTATTGGTTACTTGCAGGGACACTACAAGGTTATAGAGTAGAAATTATAATACCTCAGATCCATACTGCTAGAGAGGAAGACACATGAACAACCTGAAAAAAAAAAAAAAAAGGGAGGTGGAGAAAATGCCCCAAACAAACCAAGATGCTACAATAATAGAATCCATTGACAGCACAGTAGGTGAAATATCTGAGAAGGAGTTCAGAACATACATAATTAAAATGACCTGTGAAACACAGAATAATATAAGAGAGCAATTACAGGCAACAACTGATCAATCCAACAAAGACATTAGAGAGCAAAATGCAGGCAACAATTGATCGCTCCAACAAAGAGCTAAGAGAGCAAATACAGGTAGCAAAAGATTACATTAAAAAAGCGAGAGAGACTCTGAAGAAAACCAAATAAAAAAACCTTGAAATGAAGGAAACAATAAAGAAAATAAAGATTTTTAATGGAAAGCATCACCAAAACTCTAGATCACTTGGAAGACAGAACCTCAGGCAATGAAGACAAAATATATAGTCTTGAAAATAAGCTTGACCACACAATGAAGATGGTGAGAAATCATGAACATAAAGTCCAAGAATTATGGAACAACATTAAAAGATCAAATCCAAGAATTATAAGGATAGAGGAAGATACAGAGATACAGACCAAAGTAATGCACAATCTCTTCAATGAAATAATATCAGAAAATTTCCTAAACGTGAAGAATGAATTGGATAATTAAATATAAGAGGCCTACAGGACACCAAATGTACAAAACTATAACAAATCCACACCAAGTCACATTATAATGAAAATGCCTAATATACACAATAAGAATAGAATTTTAAAAGCAACAAGATAAGAGTTTCAGATTACATACAGTGGGAAAACAATGTGGATCTCAGCAGATTTCTCAAACCAGACCCTCAAATCCAGAAGATCATGGAACAACATATACCAAGCTCTGAAAGAAAATGGATGCCCACAAGAATATCATATCCAGCAAAATTAAGTTTCAGATTTGATGATGAAATAAAAGCTTTCCATGAAAAACAAAAGTTAAAAGAATTTACAGTAAGGAAGCCTGTACCACACAGCATTCTCAATAAAATATCACATGAGGAGGAAATAAAAAACAAAAATGAAAATTGACAAAGGGAGGAA
The DNA here is from genome assembly GCA_004024805.1 of Geosciurus inauris. Classification (NCBI taxonomy): domain Eukaryota; kingdom Metazoa; phylum Chordata; class Mammalia; order Rodentia; family Sciuridae; genus Geosciurus; species Geosciurus inauris. Next base: position 61,109 of record PVHX01000984.1, on the reverse strand, counting down.
CTGCAGTAAAGAAAAAGTCAATCAAAGAAGAACTAAGTCAAGTTGAAAACAAAATAAATCAAAATGAATGGGAATACAAACCATATTTCAGTAATAACCCTGAACATTAATGGCCTAAGCTTATCAATTAAAAGAAATAAACTGGCAGATTGGATTTAAAAAAAAAACAATACTATATATACTGCCTTTAAGAGACTCATCTCATAGAAAAATACATACACATATTGAACATGAAGAAATGGAAAAAAAACATACCACTCACATGGACTGTGTAAACAAGCAACAGTTTCCATCCTCATATCAGATAAACTGGACTTCAAACCAAAGATAGAAGGGGAAAGAAGATCATTTCATACTGCTTAAGAGAACCATACATCAACAGGACATAACAATCACAAATATCTGTGCTCTGAGGAATGGATCATCCACATATATCAAACACACTCTTCCCAATTTTGGGAATCAAATAGTCCACAACACAATAATACTAGGTGATTTAACACACCTATGTCACCACTGAACACATCTTCTAAACAAAAACTAAACAGAGAAATCAATAATACAATCAATAATTTAGAATTAACAAACATACAAAATATTTCATCCATCAACAAGTGAATACACTTTTTTCTCAGCAGTACATAAAACTTTCTCTAAAATAAATCATATATTATGCCACAGAGCAAGTCTTAAAAAATACAAAAAAATAGTGACACTACCCTGCATTCTATCTGACCATAATGGAATGAAATTAGAAATCAATGATGAAATAAAATATAGAAACTACTCCAACACTTGGAGACTAAACAATTATTGAATGATGCATTAATAACAGAAGACACCAGGGATGAGACTTAAAAAAATTCCGAAAGGTAAATGAAAACTCTGAAACAATATATCAGAATCTCTGGGACACTATGAAGATTGTGTTAAGAGGAAAGTTCATTGTATTTAGCTCATTCATTAAAATAATAAAAAGTCAACAAATAAATGACCTGACATTATATCTCAAAGCTCTAGAAAAAGAAGAACAAATCAACACTAAAGAAGTAGAAGACAGGAAATAATTAAAACCAGGGCTAAATTCAATGAAATTACAACAAAATAAACAATTCAAAAAATTGAAAAACAAAAAGAAAAAAATAAATAAAATTGATAAACACTTAGCTACCCTAACAAAGAAGAGAGAAAACTCAAATTAGTAAAATTCATGATGAAAAATGAAATATCACAACAGACACTATTAAAATACAGAAGATAATTGGAAACTATTTTGAAAATTTATACTACAGTAAAATACAAAATCCTGGACAAACCAACAAATTTCTAGAGGCATGTGATCTACGCATACTGAAACAGGAGGACATACACAACTTAAACAAATCAATTTCAATTAAGAAAATAGAAGACGCCATCAAAAGCTTACCAACCAAGAAAAGCCCAGGACCAAATGAATTGCCAGCCAAGTTCTACAAGACCTTTAAAGAAGAATTAATACCAATACTACTCAAACTATTTCATGAAATAAAACAGAAGAGAACCCTACCAAACTCATTCTATGAGGCTAGTATCACCATGATTGCAAAACCAAAGACAAATCAAAGAAAAAAAACCTCAGACCAATATCCTAGATGAATATACATGCAGAAATTCTTAATAAAATTCTGGCAAATTGCATACAACAACATATTAAAAAGGTAGTGTGCTACCATCAAGTGGGTTTCATACCAGGTATGCAAGGTTGGTTCAACATACAGAAATCAATAAACATAATTCATCACATCAATAAATTTAAAGGGCAAGAATCATATAATTGTCTCAATAGATGCTGAGAAAGCATCTGACAAAATACAGCATTTCTTCATATTCAAACCACTAGAAAACCTAGGGATAGAAGGGACATACCTCAACATTGTAAGAGCTATGTATGCTAAACCAAAGTCTAACATCATCCTAAATGGAGAAAAATTGGAAGCATTCCCTCTAAAAACTGAAAAAAGACAAGGATGCCCTCTTTCACCACTTTTATTCAACAAAGCCCTTGAAACTCTAGTTAGAGCAATTAGACAGATGAAAAAAATTAAAGGGATATGAAAAGGAAAAGAAGAACTATAACTGTCATTATTTGACAATGACATGATTCTATACTTACAGGATCAAAAAATTCCATCAGAAAACTTATAGAATTAATAAATGAATTGAACACAGTATATAAAATCAATACCCATAAATCAAATGCATTTCTATACATCAGCAATAAAACCTCTGAAAGAGAAATTAAGAAAAGTACTCTATTCAAAACAGTCTCAAAAAAATAAAATAAAATACTTGGGAATCAATTTAAAAAAGAAGTAAAAGATCTCTACAATGAAAATTACAGGACACTAAAGAAAAAGCAAATTGAAGAAATCAAAGATCTTAAAAGATGGAAAGATCTCCCATGCTCTTGCATAGGCAGAATCAATATTGTCAAAATGACCATATTACCCAAAGCCCTGTATATATTCAATAGGATTCCAATTAAAATCTCAGTGTCACTCCTTATAGAAATGGAAAAAAGCAATCAGAGAATTCATTTGGAAAAATAAGAGACCAAGAATAGCCAAAGCAATCCTTAGCAAGAAGAGTGAAACAGGAGGCATCATAATAACAAATCTTAAACTATACTACAAAGCTATAGTAACAAAATTGGTGTAGTATTGGCACCAAAATAGACACATTGACTAATGGTACAGCAGAGAAGACGCAGAGACAAACCCACATGAAGACAGTCATCTCATACTAGACGAAGGCACCAAAAACATACATTGGAGAAAAGACAGCCTCTTCAACAAATGGTGCTGGGAAAATTTGAAATCCATATGGAGCAAAATGAAACTAAACCCCTCTCATGGTGCACAAAACTCAAGTGGATCAAGGACCTAGGAATTAGACTAGAGACCCTGCACCTAGTAGAGGAAAAAGTAGGTCCAAATCTTTATCATGTTCAGATCAGGTCCTGATTTCCTTAACAAGATTCCAAAAGCACAAGAAATAAAATCAAGAATCAGATAGAGCACTAATATTCAGAATATTTAAAGAACTTAGAAAACTTAACACCAAAAAACCAAACAACCCAATCAATAAATGGGCTAAGGAGCTGAACAGACACTTCTCAGAAGAATATATACAATTGATGAACAAATATATGAAAAAATGTTTAACATCTCTAGCAATTAGAGAAATGCAAATCAAAACTAAGATTTTATCTCATGCCAGTCAAAATGGCAGCTATCAAGAATACAAACAAAAATAAGGGTTGGTGAAGATGTGGGGGGAAAAGGCACACATTGCTGGTGGGACTGCAAATTGGTACAACCAATCTGGCAAGCAGTGTGGAGATTCCTTAGAAAACTTGGGAAAAACCACCATTTGACTCAGCTATCTCATTCTTTGGTCTATACCCAAAGGACTTAAAAACAACATACTACAGTGATGCAGCCACTTCAATGTTTATAGCAGCTCAATTCACAATAGCTAAACTGTGGAACCAACCTAGATGCCCTTCAATAGATAATGGATAAAGAAACTGTGGTATATATACACAATGGCATATTACTCAGCATTAAAAGAGAAGAAAATTATGGCATTTTCAGATAAATGGATAGATTTGGAGAATATCATGCAAAGTAAAATAAGCCAATCCCCCAAATCCAAAGACTGAATGTTCTCTCTGATATGTGGATGCTGATCCATAATGGGGAAGGGGGAATGGGAAGAATGTAGCAACTTTGGTCAAAGGGGAAGGAGGGAAGTAGGGGACATGGGGGCAGAAATGATGGTAAAATGAGATGGATATCAATGCCCCAGGTACATGTATGACTGCACATATGGTGTGACTCTACATCATGTACAACTACTGAAATGACAAGTTGAACTCCATTTGTGTACAATGAATCAAAATGCATTCTGTTGTCATGTATAGCTAATTAGAATACATAAATTTAAAACATAAAATAAAAAAGACTACATTCTACTCACTGATTACAATGGTTGTTTAACATTTACAAAATAATGATTTGTTTAAAATTTTATAGATATTCAGAATACATTTGCATCGTTCATCAATCAGTTATGTGGCAATATAAGTTACTACATAATTTTTATGTGTAATATAATATCTGAATAGATTTTCATAAGCACCAAGTTGATGCAAACATTTTGCAGTTACATATTTTTCAGTAGAACTGAAAAACAATGAGGTTTTCAGTCTTGTCTATGTGACATAAATATACCATATTTCTATGATCACTCTATGTATATGATTATTTCTTGAAAGAAAAATGCCTTTCTAGAAAAAAGAAAGACTAAATATAAATAGAATACCAATTAATAGATTACTCTCTAATAAAAGAAAGAATTGAATTTACAACTTATCTATGTCTCTTGTTTTCCATATGAATTTGAAAAAATTTGTTCATGATTTTCAGCTTCATTGTTGTCATCAATAAAATTGGGATGTTTGATTTGCAAATAGAGAATAACAGTGTAGTACACTAACACAACTCTTCCCAAACTTGTAATATTTATGTGACATTCATACAAATGTTGTCTTTCCTTCATGCCAATCTAAATATTATTTATTTAATATTCTTTAAAGTTTATATATTTACTGAAATGTATAAAATACTGAGAAAGCCATACCAAATTAATGAAAGAAAATCCACTACAACTTATTATAAGTTTAGGCAATAATATAATTTCACAAAAAGGCAATTATGTATAAAATTAAATGTAGATTGCTTTTTCCAATTAAATTCTTGATCAAGAAACCCATACTTTCTTCTTAAAACAATAGCAATTATTACAAGAAGAAAATTGGTAAGTTTTAGAATTTGCTGTTGATGACTGAATCAAAAGGCATGCAAGATTATGGAAAATAGAAAAACATTTTTTTGTGTGAAATCATTATTGAAATATATAAATGGAAGGACTTCCCATTGTGGTGAGATCAGCAAAATTCGGAACATTGCAAAAGAGGATATAACTGCCATATTGTTTATCAACATGTATATCCAAATTCTTAAATTTCTTAGAAGTTGAATTGTATTTAGAACTGGTAGTACAACTTGAAAAAGTTGTACGTATTTGAGGAATGTAAAATTTTCTTAATGTTTAAAAATAATGTAATTTATAATATTAACAGATTGAAGAACAAAGAGCTTATGATCTTCTGAAAAGGTGCAGAAAATACTCAGTATAATACAATAGCATCCATTAATGATATATTCTATAGCTTACTCAGCTAGCTAAAGAGCATGTGTGAAACAACTATAGCTAATGTTTTATCTAGGGATGAAATAGTGAAAGTCTTTTCCCTAAAATCAGAACCAACTAGTAGAATTAGATATGACTTTAGAAAGATAACAGAACACAAAGCTTACCTACAAAAAAAAAAATCAATTGCATTTTTATACTCTAGCAGGAAGCACTTGGAAAGTTAAACTTTTAGAGATACTATTAATGATGTCTTCCTACTACAGTAGTCTAAAAACAATGTATGTACTTCTAAGAGAAACAAAAAAATGGTTTACATTGAAAAAAATATCTGAAACAATATATTTTTAAGACATTGAACATAAGACAACAAAAGATGGTGATATCTTATAGAAAACAAACTGGATGAGTAATTTCTACTCACAAAACTTACTGCCAAGTTGTTGGGGACAGCCAAGCAGTATGCATTCACTGGATAACATACCATACAGGAGACATTTACATAAAAAGCACTTTCTGGAAATCTGTAAAAGGTCATTTTCAAGTATTCCATAGAATATGGACTGGCGCACCTGGGTGAGGTAACTTCCTGATACATAGAAACATGGTCTGAAGATATTTTAGAATGCAGTTCTCAGTGTATATGTAAGTGTGAAGGTAGCATCTGTTCCCACCAATCAGATGGGAGAACCACTTGATTATTTGGGCATTGGATAGAATGTTAAGGACTGTTCCAGTCTCTCTCTCTCATGCTGTCTCTCTATGGAGATGGCCTGAATTCTCCCTTGAAGGTATACTCCTTGTTTTACTCCAAATGCCTCTCACTCTGAAGATGGCCAGCAATCTCCCTTGAATGTGTATTTCTTAGTTTACCTTCCAAAATCTCTTTCGTGAGATAGCCTACATTCTTCTGTGAATACATATCTTTCCTAAAAAATTCTGTTTCTCTAAAAAGAAAAAGAGAGAGGGAGAGAGAGGGGAAAAAAAAAGGATTTTGCCTCAGAAATGGAGAGAAATTGGCTTTAAGCCAGATCTCAATACTTGATGCTTAGCAACACCAGAAAGGGTCAAACAACTTTGGAATAATTTAATGATGTATCAGTGAAAAGTTCAAATGCATCCAACACAGTAAATATCTCAAATTCTGGCAGTTAATCAACAATGAACAGGCATGTAACAGCAGAAAATCTTTCAATAATAAAAATAAAATTTACAAATAAAAAGAACCATGAATTTATCAGATCTTAAAATTAGTAGTTAAGAACATATACAAAACCCCAAAATAAATAATTATTCTAATTGTACTTCACATGCTCAAAAGTTAAGTAGGTGGCGAGTAGCTTCATCAAAGCTGGAAAGAGCTCCTTCAAGTACGAAATAAGTCATAATCTTTTATGTAACCTAATTTTGAAGATGATAACCCATTCTATTGTGTTTTACTTTTTTTTTTTTTTTTTGGTTAGAAAAAAGCTACAACCTTATCTGCACTTTTAAGGGCAGGGTATTACATAATCACTTACACACTAAGAGATGAAGATGGTTGGTGTAATCTCAGAAGGTGTCCACCATAATAATCAAATTGTTCAAATATGGTACTTAAAAGTAAAATATTAAAGTAGCCAGAGGGGAAAATAAAAGCACAATATATACATAGAAACAAAGAAAATAATGCCTGCACACTTCTTATGAAAAAAAAATACAGAAAAAAAAAAACATAGCTAATCTTCCTTAAAAGATTAAATGGAAAACAATGTTAACTGAGATATCAATACTTATCAATATCTTTCAAAATGATAATAAGATTTTTCATAAATATAAAATATTCATTACCAGTACATGTAAACTACAAAAGCTATTAGAGAAGTTTCTTCAGTTGGAAGGTGCATTACATACCTGTTCATGGGTGACATATTTCCCCAAACACACAGCTGCTTAAAAACACATGCATTTATTATCTTATAAGCTCTGCGAGATTCAGGAGTCCAGGAATACAGGTTAGCAAGGTGGTTGTGAGACAGAGAATCTCATAAATGTTCTTACATTGGCAGCTGGGGTTTTGGTTATTTCCATATTCATTTGGGGCTTGAGATGTTGCTGCTACATCATGAAATTAGTTGCTAACAGATCTAGACTCCTGCAGGCTGTTTGCTATTGTCTCCCAACCCCTATCATATGTATCTCCAAGGTGAAGTGTCTTGAGTGGTTGTCTTCATGGCATGATAGCTGGCCTCCCACAGGAAAAATGATCAGAGGCAGATAAAAATGAGGGATAAAAGCAGAGAAAAACAGAGAAAGGAGAACTCATGTAATCAACAATCTTTTATAACCTCATCTTGTAATCATCTTGTCAATCATGACATGCTATATGTTAATGGTATCACAGACAAACCCTGCTGCAGTGAGGTAAGAGACTACTCAAAGATATAACAAGATACAGGAATCACTGGGGTCAATCTCAATGTTAGCTACCATCATCTGCCCTTTGGCCTCCATGGATAAATGCCTCCCAGCTACAAAATATTTTCACACTTTCTCAAAGCCAACAAAATCTCATTCAGAGTTTACCACAAGGTACAAAACTTTGTCATCTAAATATGTTCTAACTTTAGATTGTACTCCTTAGATTGAGTCCCATTAGTGTGACTTCCCAACCATTATTGTCTCTCATAACCTGTGAAATTTAGCAAGTTATTCAACCCTTGCTCACTTAAAATATAATCATGAGATATGGATAGGAAATCTACTATAGATTATCATATTTGAAAGGGGAAAATATTGCAAGTTTCTTGAATAGTTTTCAAAGCCTGAGAAAGATTATCTGTGACTCTCAACTCTGCCATCTGGACTCTCATTTCTACTTCCTCAGTCATTTTCGTTTTACAAAAAGTAGCATATGTTTGCAGCAGAGCAGTTTTCTCAGCTGGTTTCCCAAAATCAGAATGGGATGAGGCACGCAAAGATCTTTTCATATTGTGTAGTTTCTGGCCCTTTCATTAGAAGCTAGCAATGTTTCTTCATCTTACAAATATTTTAAAATCTTTGTGAGTCTTTTGTGAAACTTATTGGAGTCCATTCAAGTGACAATAAATGACAAGTCTTTCCAAGGTGAAGTATTTTTAATTTTGGATGGGCCTCTGCTGGAGTAAATTATTCTGTTATTCCTAAGAGGTCTGTTTGATTGACAGGTTATGTGAAATCCCTTCTTAATATTTTAGGATAGTCTTTTTCTAACTATATACCTACAAAACATCAATGTTCAACTTTCTGAGATTCAAACAATAGTTTTACAGTCACTGTTTGGGTACCATCATTCCCTCATGTCAGTGTCTTGGATTTGAACAGAAACTCTTTTTACTCTTCTATTTTGAAATTTCACATCTTTCTGCAATCAGTTTAAACTATCAGGAAATTTTTTAACTTTGCGTAACTGCAGTTGGTGGTGTTGCTTAATTTGCTGCCACCATATCACAAGATTCTCCATGGTTTTTAATAACATTTACCTCTTTCTCCTCTGGACTATTAAGACTCTTACTATCACCTACTGCCCACTGCTAAAGCCATTTCAATGCCATAGCACTGTACTCTCATGACAAAAATATTTATTAATTATTTATATTAGCATAAAAGTAATACTCAAACATAGCAGCTTAAAATAAGATATATTAATTCAAAATTTTCCTAAGTTGAGCAGTCTATGAAATTATCTGCAATATACCACTGGCTCACTAAAATGTTTTTAACATACTCTAAGAATACTGTTAGAAAGGGCTGGGGTCATAGCTCAGTGGTAGAGTGCTTGCTAGCAAGTGTGGGGCACTGAGTTCTATCCTCAGCACTATACATAAATAAATAAATGAATAAATATATATATATGTATATGTATATATATATATATATAAAGATAATGTGTCCATCTACAACTAAAAAATATTTTAAAAAATACTTGTAGCAAGATTCAGTGCAGAATAGATATGCCATTTGGTGGGAAGCTTTATCTATCTGTGGCTAATATACCTTTCATAAATGTACTGCCAGTTATTTCTCTGTAACCTGTATAAATCTATGCACAATATTAACTTCTACAGGTTAAAATTTAGGAAAATATGACCATAAAATATACATTTCTGGGTCATATGATTATTACTACAATCAGGATAAAAGAAAAAAAGATGATATAGAAATAGTGACAGAAAATAACAATAAAAAATCTTTTGTCAATTTATTTTAATATGTTGGCAAATGAATCTTTCATATATTATCACTCGTCAAGTGAGAACTCATTTGTTTTAAACAAATATCTGACACTGGAAAACAAGATAATAAAGGAAAAAAAATCCACATCAGTAAAAATGTTTATATAGTCATAGAAATGTAGGTCCATGGTGTGTGAAAACATTTATGTAACTGTGAGGTGCTTTACAGTTTGGCTTGAGGCTTGTACTAACCTAAGCATCACAAAGTGTTAATTGCAAGTTATACTGGTTTTATGCTATCTGTGAAACTGTTAACAACAACAAAAAAGTGGAGAGTATTTTATAAAGATTGCCAATTCTTTTTAGAAGTTTAATACTACTTTATACAATTTTCATATGACAATAAAATATGCCAGCTGCTTATTTTTTGATTGTCTTAAATTATTCATCACCTCTCTTCACCTTGCTGGAGGTCCTGGAGGCTGAGCCTTGTGGGCTGTCATTTGGACTCCACTGCCCTGTGGTTTCCTATGGTTTAGATAGTACAAGTCACTGACATCACATGAGAACATAGGGGAAGAGTAAAGGTCAGTTATTTCTTTCCTGTTAGCTCCCCATTTTAGCAGAATGTGTTAGGGAGTAGTTGCTTCCTTGTGGTACTGCAGCATTTCCAAATAGACTTTTCAGTAGATTTGTGGAACACTGTTTTGTCCCCTTAAGGACAGATTTGGATTTGGAGTAACTCCCTGTGGTTGGTATTCTATTTATATTGTCCCTATACTCAACCAGAACACAGAAATCAGTTGGTAGTCCCTTCATTTGAACCATCTAGGGGAATGCTGCTTACTGGAGTAGCTCTTACTAGCAGTTTATTTTTAATAAGTTTAATTGGATGGTGGGACTGTGAAACCTATAAACACAAAGAAAGTGAGTTACAATCACTTTTCTAGGACACCATTCATTGTAACAATGAAAATTTATTTTACTGTCACTCCAGTTGTCACAACCTCCATTACAAGTAATAATATAACAAAAATATTAGATGTGCTCAGAAAAGCTTTTTGATAATGTCAATTCTATTAATGTATTTCAAATGTTAATTACCTGAGGTATTAAAGTTAATATAGTCATTTAAAGCTAAAAGTATTTTTAATCACATCTTATTCTTTCCAAAAATAGTCAGCTTTTACATAGAAATATAGCTTTTCTTATAATTAAGAGGGATGAAAAAAAACATGTAATTTATAAGGGTAAGAAATGAAAGATGACACTGTCTGATATATGAGTATTAGCATTTTAAATTTCTATAGCATGGCTAAAGCATACAAGAAAGAATTGATAAATTCTAATTGAACAAAGGAAAATCAGTCATATAGATAATTATCTCAAGGACTGTGAAATATTTTGAGGACTATTGTAGAACCTGAAATTATATGGTACCCATACTAAGTGACTAGCTAGAAAAGTAAATCAATTTGGACTTAGAATATTAGAAATGTAATTAATTATACCATACATATAAAATTTTAAAATGCATTGATTATATGAAGAAGAGATATTCTCATAATTACATATCAAATATCTATTATTAGATATGGTCATAATTAAAATTAAGAGGGAATTCAGACTCCTTATTAGATACCTGGTTAGTGTTAACAAAATATTGATTTTCTGTAATACTTTTCTATCTCTGTGTGTAATCTCTTTGCCTATTGTTTATTTTGTAAAAATATTCTTGTGAATCTCTGTTCTTATTTAAAAATCTAGTGTTGTTGTCTTCTAGTTCTTCACATCATTATACAGTTTTCTATAAAGAAGATATAATTTTTGCCTCACAATCTCTTAAACATTCTTTAAATTAACTCCTATTGGAAGTTTTCTTTATCCCTAAATTTGAGTAAGTTATCTTTTCCATTTGTTTCTATAGAATGATAATAAATCCCAGTTCAAATCCCCATGTACTTTTTTTCTCAAATTTTAGACCACAGCTCCTCACAATTTATAGGCCACTGCCTCAGCATTATATGGAGAGCAATTTTAAAACAATGTGTCCTTGCAGCTCATCCTAGACATATTAAATCAGGAACTCTGAAGCCTGGGAATCAGCCCTGGTGATTTTCATGAACAGTTATATTTGAAAAGACTGTATTCTATAATCTCACAGATAGCCTAGGTGCTAAGATTTCTGACATACAGTACAATAAGATTATAGAGTTTCAACCCTACTCCTGATACCAATTACTTTCCTACTGGGCCAAATTTTTTAAACATGAATAATTTATAACTCCTTTAGTAGGAATTATAATGATGTAATTCATGGGACATTGGCTAGAGTACTGAAGAAGTATAGGATTGGCAGTGAAAAATGTCAGTGCAAGATTAAATACTGCTTTGGCTCTGCCTTCAATCAAACTATTTCCAAATAACCTAATTGTGTGGAAAACAAAACTCAAGAATATATATAGTATATAAAAATATCCAATTCTCATTAAGCAGAAATTCAATGTGTCTGGCATTTAATAAAAAATTATTAGGCAAGGAAAGAATAAAAATATGCCCCTTAGTGAGGAGAATAATAAGCCAAACAGAAAGAGACACAGAAATGATACCAATAAACCATATACTGAATATCATCCCTGGTATGTATGTACATATAAATATGTGCATGTTTATAATATATATATGTGTGTGTGTTTTATATATATATATATATATATTACATCTATTGTATGTATATGTGTATTAATATGTGTATATATACATACACATCTACATTTTAGAATCAGACATTAACCCTGAGCCTGTTGCATTTAATTTTTTAAATAAATCATTGCCATAGCAACATTTAAAATATGTAGAATTATTATTGATTATAATAATCAATTTTCAGATTTTATATCTCTATTAAATACCTACCATTTAAAGTTATATTTAGGGTATTATATTTTGGAAATTCCTATATCTATTTGCTGTTTATTTTTTTATAATGATCCCATCTCTCTCTCTATATATATAATTTTTAATCATTGCTGTTTGATACATGTGACTTAGTTAACTCCACACTTAAGATAAATACTGATGGTTGAGATGTTACTTTTGAACATTTATCTGACTACAACATATCTGGGAAGTGGGAAGTTATTGGTTTTTATTTCTTCATCCACTATTTTTCTTCTGCGTGCTAATAAATGGCTTCTTTTAAACTATTAATTGCTAATATTTGCAACCTACATTTATCACAGCTGCATTACTGTTTTCTTTTGCATAGTAATTTACTCTTCAGTTATTTCACTTTGTTCTATAAAAAAGCTAAATTCATGAACATTCATGAACACGTCTATTAAAAACTATAGAGATTGCATGTTTAAGTTGATATTTTTATGATTACTTATTCTAAATACACATGTATGTAAAATACACATTATTAAAAAGGAAGAAATTATTAAAAATAGGACTAAGTTAGAAAAGTAAAATATTTCAGTGTGTTACTAATGGAAATAAAAAGTAATCTAATATTTCTCTATTTTCAAATATACTCTGACAGAAACTTTGAAGAGTTAATTCCATTTATTTCTTTATACTTATTTTATAAGTATTATAAATATACTTATTTATAAGTATTATTTTATAAGTATTATACTTATTTTATAAGTATAAATAAATAATACTTTTATTTTTAATAAAAGTATTATTTTCTTTTGAATCATTGAGCTATTCTCATCCTTCTAATTTTGCTGAAGTTAACCAAAGTTAGTCCCTGTTATTTTAAACAAATAAACTTGATACACAAATCTTTCATTCAACCAATACTCACTCTTTTACACATTATGTGCTAAATATTTTGGCAATTTTTATGTAATTTTCAAAAGTACATACACTATAAATTTAAAGGAACTTAAAATATAAAAAATCTTAAGTATAAATTTAAGATATAAAAGAGATCTTAAATATGAATATTTAAAACACAAAACTTTAGCAGAATTAAAAAATATATTGACAAAATTCCTAACCCATTGTTCATATAACCATCTATAAAAAAAGGTTCAGAATAAAAATTTTTAAAAAATAATAATATTTCATTCAGGGACTTATCTTCTCACTTATTTTCCAGAGAAAAACTATGTAAAGGCAAATAGTAAAAAGTATTAAATTTATCATTAAATAGTAAGAAATGAGATTTACTTGGATATTGATAAGTTCTTGGATTATATGGCCCTTATTTTTAAATTATTATCATAGCCCCATAATCTTAGCTCCATTGTTCTGTGCTAACAATTACTAACAATTGTAACTTCATCAATTACTACATCATTCAAAAATGTGGAAAATCAGACAATCTGTTGAAATCAAAATAAAAATATATAGTTAGGTATTAGGTTAATTGAATCAACAGACTCATAATAGCCAAGATATAATACTCATCCTAGCTTGAAAGTTCAGAAACTATATTTTTTGTGCTTTCAAGCTCAAATGGGTTTGATACTAACAAAACTCAGAAGAGACTGATAAATAAATCAGATTTTCAATATATTAATTTACTCTAGTGATCACATTTTCTAGCTAGGGCAGCTCACCTCCTAGTATTTGAACTATATAAGAAAATTAATTATTGATCAAAAGGTTACTTGATGACCATGAAAGAAATAGAGAATGAAAGAATAGAGAAGCAGTTACTCTCAAGAGATAGTCCATCTATTTTATGAAAAGTCTACTAAATTATTCCTACCTCACACAGCAGTGGACACTATCCAGGGACCAAATGTCTCATAATTCCCCAAATTACTTTTTATTTCTGAACTAGGATGAATGCATGTTACTGAATTTTGTTTCTTTGAAATGTATTCTCTTATTCTATGCATTCCTCTATTGACAATATGATTTTTTTGATATAATGCCATTGAGTATCCTGTGTTATCAATACATTTACATGAAGGATAGACTTTCAATGCTTTCTTGGTATTTTTTTCATGATTAATTTCTAGAGCTTCACTTAAATTACAAAATTTGGGAACAATCTCCTACTCCTTTTCGTAAACTATTTTATCTTTCTTCAACATCAAATTTTCTAATTCATATCACACAGGAAAATTGGTAATCTGTTTGTATGTTGTTCTTCCTAGAATAGTGCTACCACTAATCTTCCTGTAAAAAAAGACCCAAAATGCAAACTGTCTTTCCCTGGTTTTTCTCTCTCTCTGTCCTTATAATTTATCAATTGTCATGTCACCAATTCTCTCTGGGCAATATTTTGTGTTCCATTATCTTTGTTTTAAATTCTTGTTGCCTTACTTCAGAGAATGCTCATATTTTTCTGTAACTATCATATATTGATTAGGTTACCATTTATTAACTTATATTTTAATTGCTTCAGTCATTCCACAAATGTTTTTTGAACTCTTATGTAGTCATCACTTATTCAGGTGCTAGAGACATAATAGTAGTTAGGCACAAAGCATTCTTCTTTCATTAGGTTACTTCCTACCACAGGAAAATACGTGTAACTAGTAAGTAAATGAATATGCTTTTGTGCTATAAATATTAAGAAAAATAAAGTGGGTAATATGTAAGAACCTACAGAAAGTACTCTGATATTTTAGACAGGTAATCAAAGAAGACCTTCCTAAATAGAGTAAAGGAAGTAGAGACCAAATGATGTAAAAAATTAGATGGAGAAATGTGTATAGTAGTTCAAATATTAAGGGGAACAAAAGAAAAAGTTCAAGAGGTTTGTGAAATATTAAAAAAGAAAGACAAAGGAGACTATGAAAGAGCAAATATATTAAAAGTGAAGCTGAAACATAGGCAGATGCCAGATAATAATATGCTGGTGGGTCATGGTAAAGATTTTGGAGTTCATTCTACAGCTATTAGACATCACTGGAATGCTATAAAACCAATAAAAGAACACTGCCTGATTTACTGTTCAAACAAGATCTCCTACTGCTCTTCCAAACACACCATTTCAGAAAGCAAAATATGGAAGAGCATGCTTGAATTTAAGATAATTTTTGGAGGTAAAACTTGGTCATGAAAAAGAAGCTTAGATTAAAAGAAAAGCTTAGATTAGTAGAAGAAACTGGAATTTAAATGTAATTGCAATGAGGAAGATTTCAGGAGAAAGGATACAAGGAGAACACAGGTTTAATTCAGAATGAATTGTCAATACAGGCATGTTTAGCAGATTTTAATTCAACAATTTAAATTCACTAAAGACATTCCGTTATAGAATCATTTAGTGTAATTACTTTAAATTCTAGGTACAATCATAGACCAAGAACCTACTAGAAATGCTGCAAACTACTTAGACTTGAGCATTATTAAACCAGAACTTAAATCCAAATTAGAAGAAAAGTGGAGCAGGTATATATTCTGCAAGTATGTAAATATGATTCATGAAACAATAATAATAAATGAATTAGTAAGAAGAACATTAACATATTTGATAAAGGCTATAACAATGATAATATGAATGATGCTGCAGTTGAAATAAATGGACTTCCTGATTCAGAGGGAGAATCTGGAGTGGCATAGGCCCAGAATCAGTGCTTTAATTCCTAAAATGAGGACTCTGTGGGTCCATGATAGACACCAGAGTCTGGAATGGTAATTAAAATATTTTGACTGGCAGAAATCCTTGGCAGGATCTAAATGATCATGAGGGATTAAGACAAAAGTATATGGCTATGTTTCTATGTTTTCCAATGTATTGCTATGACAAAAAACTTCATATCTGTTGTGACTTGAATCATAGGGCATACCAAATGTCAATGTAAATGGGATTTCTTATCATGACATGAACACAGATGGATCCACAGTTAGGCACAATCATGAACATCAACTAAAAGTGATATATTCAAAATAGAATTTTCAATGTTCTGAAGACATAAGAAAGTTCTATCAGCAAGTAACTGAAAATTTTTTCAGCCTACTTATGCTACTGCCATTTCTCCTTCTGGACACAAGTATATGGGGAATTCTTTGCATGAGATGACCATAAAAGGGAAGATATTATTGCAAATTTTTCTTCATAACATGCTATCACAAGTCAGAATTGGAGTTCCCAGGAATTAGGACCAGAGGTAGTAGTGACTCTGAGGGCCTGTGGAAAAGATTAATTCTCACAACAGAACATCAATCAGCCTATCACATAGTCACTTTGCATTAAAAAAGAGACAATCTCAGATTAAGTTCTATTTCATATAAAATTTTGGAATTTAAAGATTTGTGATAATTAAGTTTGGGGAAATTGTGGATTATAAAATTCAGAGTGGGACCAGGATCTTAAATATCAGTGCCTTTCTGGTGATCCATTGCAGAGCAGTTAACAAGCACACCCTAGGGGAATGAAAAGCTCTTTCCTTATCCTCCCCCAGTGCTGCTTGCTCAATGCCATCATAGATGAAACAATGATACCCAATTAATGGTAGTTTGGTGAGTTAAGTGTATTATGCAACTTTTCATCATTGTGACAGCTATCTGAGTCAATCAGTTTACAGGAGGAAAGATTTATTTTGGATTACAATTTCAGAGGCTTTGGTCCATGGTCAACTGGTTTCATTGCTTTGGATCTGAGTTGAGGCAGAACATCATGGCAGAAGGGTGTGGCAGAGGAAAGCTGCTCAAGCTCATAGCATCCAGAAAGCAGAAAGAGCAGAAGAGAAAGTGGTCAGTGTAAGAAATATCCTTTAAGGCAGGGCATGGTGGTGCACACCTGTAATCTGAGCAGCTCTAGAGGCTGAGGCAGGAGGATGCGGAGTTCAAAGAAATCCTCAGCAAAAGTGAGGCGTTAAGTAACAAAATGAGACCGTGTCTCTAAATAAAATACAAAATAGGTGGGCTGGGGATATGGATCAGTGGTCAAGTGCCCCTGAGTTCAATAACCAGTACCAAAAAAAAAAAAAGAAAGAAATACTCTTTAAAGGCATGACCCCAGTAAGCTAATTCCTTTAGCCAGGTCCCATCTCCTACTATTTCTAGCACTTCTCAACAATTTATTTAAATTATTTATCTATCAAATGGATTAATCCCCTTGTAAAGTTATTATCTTCATGATCCATCATTTCCTAAAAGCCCTGCCTCTGAATATTGCCATGCTGGGGACAAAACCTCTAACACATGAGACTTTACAGGACATTCCAGACTGAAATTGTATCATTAAGGAAGGGCATAAAACATTTTAGTGGGCACAAGAGACATGAGCTAAAGGAACATACTTGTTAGTGGGAAACACTGGCATTAAATATACAATTGTACACTGATAAAATTATAAATGGTGAAGTGATATGAAAGAAAATTATATAATACCAAGGAAAAATTTTCACTTCATTCTCAAGCTTCTCCATCACCATCTATTTCCCACTCACTGGTCTTCAGTTCTTGCTGTATTACACATGTACACTGCCCACTCACCCTTAATACACACATGGTGTAAACCTAACCTTCCTTCTCTATCTACTTTGCAACATATTTTACACCTATATCTTTTTGCATATAATATAATTACTGATTTACCTGTACTTTCATTGTCCAGTGCATGCCTCTTGTTTAGTACTTAGGATAATGTCATTTAATATTGAATTTTTTACAGATTCAGGTCAAGTGTTCAATAATCTAGAAAATTTTAATTACATTTAATGATACTCTTTGGAATGGCATATCCTACTCCAAAAATTCTATAGTTGCTTTATCTAACTCTCTTTAATACCTGTACTATTATTACTTTTATATTAA
The DNA here is from genome assembly GCA_004024805.1 of Geosciurus inauris. Taxonomy (NCBI): domain Eukaryota; kingdom Metazoa; phylum Chordata; class Mammalia; order Rodentia; family Sciuridae; genus Geosciurus; species Geosciurus inauris. The sequence continues at coordinate 42,930 of PVHX01000984.1, read as the reverse complement.
TGATTCACTATATTTTCTATTTCTTTTAATGTATAGAAGAAATCACACACCAGTCTTCTAACAGTTCCATACATGTACTGGGGCTATGGATAATAATGACTACTTTTCATTGGATGTCTATCATGAAAAAAAAAACAAAAAAACAATGACCCACAAGGTAAGTAAATCATAAAATCTCAAAGTCAGTGGGAGACAGAGTCACTATTTAAATCTAAGTCTGCCTGACTTTAAAGCAATACACTTTATTATATCATACTGCCTTCTGTTTGAGGTGCAAAAGGACTAAAAAAATAAGGTCTAACAATTGCTTCTGGATACATTTTTCACTTGATGAAATGAAACTCTCAATGCTCAGATTGCTCATTATAAAGGAATGGAAGAATGGCAAGAAAGTTTTTCTGAGGAGGACAGATTCAGCCCCTAGGTGGCCATGCATTCTTGATCATATCAAAAGTGCTTTGGGTGCATAAGTTGCCAGATGATTTCAAGCTTAATAAATGCTAATACTTGCAAAGAAAATGAATATTTGCTACATGGAAAGTTTATATTTTTTACTCAAATCAATAATTATGTTTATTTTTTAATAACTCATTTTCTTCCAAAACTATAAAAATTTATATTTTAATAAAAATTTTGCTTATTGCTGATTTAGACTATAATCTTGTGTTCATTTATAGAGTATTTATGACACTAAAATCTCCTTCCACCAACAATTGAAAGAGAAAAAGTTTCTAAAAAGGTAATTGAGAATATTTTAAGAAATTTTGAGCACCAGGGCATTTTGAAAGAAAAAAAATTTTTTCAAAAGTTGTTTTTCTTTCTAAGGAGGTAACATCATTTTAAAACTACCAAGTTCCTTGTAAAATAAATTTGGAAGAAGCTGTTTTTACCACAGTGACACAATCTAGATGCAGATTACTTCATCAGAAGAAGACAATTTTCCATAATCAGTTATGCTCAGAACACTGTGTATGTTACTTTGAATATCTGATAAAAACCACTTTTGCAGGTATTTAGAAGTGTTTGTGCTCTTTCTCAAGGCTTCAGAGTTATAAGAACTAAATTGATGAAAAATCTTTACGCAAAGCAAATGTAACTTTCATACCAAGAATATTACTTTTTATATTTTTCAGGACTGTGTAAGCTAATATTATCTACAAAAGTTGTAGGGGTTATTCAAAAATTAATATTCAAAATAATAAAATATAGATGAGGAATTTTACTAATCTTTGAAGTCCCGTTTCACTACATTTTGGTGATGCCATGTGACAAAGTTCAGTGTGACCTCCAAAGTCCTATGTACAGTCACAAAAATGTTTCTGCATTGTTGGATGTCAGAGAGCCAGATACAAATGGATATCAACAAGGGTGTCACCAGAACCTTAGGGTTCCCAGTCCAAATGCAAAAAACCCCCACTGTTTCCCAGTGTTTCTTTGTTTTATGTTTCACTGATTGGTTTTTCCAAACTGAGAAATGAACCTGAAAAGAACTACCTAATATTTATACATATATTTTAGTGTTTTGTTTTTCTATCTTTAATTACCAGAAAAATGGTATGACTTTCATCTGCATACCCAAATCTACACTTCCTAAATTTAAATATAATAATTTTATTTGGAAATGTTTTAAACAGGCACCCATTTTGTAAAATTATATAGTCTGTGTATATATACATGCAAGTACATAATTTTGAGTAGCTTCACAAAATTTATTAGAAATAAACATGAGTTCATAAGAAAGTTCACTTATTTCTTTTCTCAACAGTTATTGAGGATCTAACTATGAAGTAAACTATTTTAGGAAATTAAAACTTAGAGATGAGTAAGATAAAATCCTTTCTTTCATGAAGCTTACATTCTAGTAGAGGAAAGAGAAAATGAAGAAGAAATTAATATATATGCAATGCAACTTTAAAATAAACTAAGAAATATAAAGATGAGCAAAGGGTTAGAAAAATTTCAAATAGCCTTTGTAAGGAAGATTTGCATAAGGAGGGAACATTTGGGCAGAGACTTACAAGAAACAAATGAGTGACTGAAAAATGTTGGTGGGAAAATATCCCAGGCATAGAAAAGAGCCTTTGCAAATCCCATACATTTATAACAGACTTGGCATATTTAAGAAAGCAGAAGAAGCTTGGAATTTTAATAATAGGCCCACATTTGGTATAGCTAATTTTAGATAGTCAACATGCCCTACTATTTATGTCCTGATACAACCTTCTCTAAAAGTAGTAGATAAATTTTAAATTATGTAAACTATAAACCATATATATCTCTCTATTTCTAGCTCCATATCTCAATTATCTTGTTAGAAGATGTGGAAAATATAAGTAGAAATTTTAATATTTTGTGTTGATTGATGTTTGATATTTGAGAATTCGTGGACATTATATATACTAAACTTTAAATTATCATGATATCAGAATGATTTAATGCGTCTTTTTGTAGATATGAAACTATGAAAGAAAGAGAGAAAGATGTGCCCAAATTCTCATTTTCTTGGCAGTAGAAGAAGATGCAAACCTGTTTTGTTCAACATTACTTCAGAAGTTAATGTTTAATTATCTTTAAGAAAGTTTCAGAAACATTGTTTTTTTCTAGCCTGAAGATCTAATGTCAATGACTTCAGAGTGGCATGATTCCTTTGTATAGATAAAATTGAAAACTTGTCATAAGAGGTACACAATTTCTGGTAACTATGCACATTGGGTATAAAGATTTAGATGATTGTGTATTAGTGACAGAAAATACAAGCCACTTTTAAAGTCATAAATTCATGTTGAGAGGTTTGGTGTGGTTGTGCACACCTGTAATCTCAGTGACAGCAACTTAGTGAGGCCCTACGCAACTTAGAAAGACCATGATAAAAATCAAAAAAGAGCTGGGGATGAGGTTCGGTAGCATTGTGCCTCTGGGGTAAAATCCCATCACCTTCTCCACAAAAAATTCACACTGGTGCTTCCAATTTACTATCATTAACGTTTTTCATATAGTATAGAAATATACACAAAGATATATAAATTCATAAATATCTGGAAAACAAGCAGGATTGATATAATCAAAAGCATTTTATACATTGTTTCTGTACTTTGAAATATATTCATGAGTAAATATTTCCTCATTTAGATTAAAATTTCTTTCAATAATACATAAGAACTCAAATCCACCATTAAAATTATCTAGAACCATGTAACTACCAACACTTATTACTTTACTTAATTATAATTAAGTATTTCATCCCTTGCTGGGCTCTTTTGCTCAGAAAAAGATGTGCTTGCTTGTTGCTTTAGTCTTGCCTGTCTTTCTACCCAATTTCCATCATCTTGCCTACTCATTTTCAAAATCTGAAGACAAAAAAAAGAATAAAAAATCTGGCCAAAATGTTTTTGGAGTGCTGAATGTAATGTACAGTTATTTAAAGATGATTCTGGGACCAGCATAAATTTGAAGATGATTCTTATTTGCTATATCTCCCAATTATACTTTCCTTGACTCAAGTGATTTATTTTCCTTGGACATGCAGCTTTTGCCTGTTTTCATTGGCCTATTTCACACAGCTTTTCTCTCCAGTAGTCCTCTTATGGAAGATGTAACATCTCCAAAGAAGGGTCTAAGGTGTTCCTGGAGGAAAGGGATGACTGCACTCAGGACCAGCAGGGTTCTTGGCATACATGATGGAAAATAATTGAAGCATGCACCAGTCAAAGGCATGGACAGAGGTTTGTTTAGAAAGTAGATACACATTCGAGGAAGAATGAGGGCAATCTCAAGAGAGAGACCTTTGGGAATAAAGCAAAGAATGCACATTTGAGGGAGAATGCAGACCATTCCAAGAATGAGAGGCATGTTTTTGGATTTTCCAGTTCTACTTTTAAAGGAAACTTGGTGAGCTGTAGGCATGGAGATGTATATGGATTTGATATCAGTCCAGTGATCTCAAGAAGGTTATGAGGTCTGGTCAGTCTCAGGATCATTAAGTATCTTTATGTGATCAATAGATAGTGCTAAAGTTCTTCTAGATGTATTTATTTTGCTTAATTGATTTTTGATGTTAATAGTGCATAGGTACATTTACTGAATTCCCAGATATTTGGGAATAACGTGCCTATGTAGTGAAGTGTCTAGAAAAGTATGTGGGACTTCTGAATTAAAACCCATTTTTTTTGTCCTTCTTTTATGTCTCCTTTTTATCTATTTCTTATTTCGTTTGTTCTACCTCATTGCCCTACTGGTTATTCAGTAGTGATTGCAGTTTGGCTCTCTTGCATGTATATACTTAAAGTCAAAGAATCACTTATCAAAAATTCTCTGTTAAATGCTTATTTTTATGAGGTAACCACTCTCCTTTGCTTCATAACCAAAACAAGAAGTAAAATCAATTGTGTTCTTAAATTTTCCACATTGAAATGAGACACCAATTGCCCTAACTCTTGGGAATATATATCAAGCTTTTTTGGACATTTTGCCAAAATTTCACTTATCACTTAAAATATTGGGACACATATCCTCTACCCCAAATTCAAGTCTGACAGAAAACACTCTACTAGGAAATTCTTGCTCATGTTTTCTCTTAATGCTCAATTTTTAACCTTTAATATGGTGAGAGTTCAGTTCATGAAATTAGTTTATAAAGTGTTGTATAAAATGTATTTATATCATTTAATACATGCTGTAAATCTATTATCTAATTCTTAGTGACTCAGTCTGAACTTTAATTTTGTATTTATGCTCAAGAACATAACCTTCTATCATGTTTCCATTGCAACATATTCCTCACACATTAAAAAGATGGTATTTTATTTACCACATTTTGCTTCTTGAAGCACTTAAATAAAAATAAGACTGTACCCATAGACCATACATGGGATCTCTGTTGTAATTTTGAGTTTCTTCTCCATCTTTCATTTTCAGTCTGTGCATCCTGAAATTGATTTCAAGGTAAGAAAGATCTTATTTATTAGCATTAGAAGAATAAACCATTGACTGACTTACAAAAATAAACCTTTATCTCCTGCTCTGGGTCTGTGGGGAAATTTATGGATATAATCCTCAGAATATAAAAAAGGGTCCCATTATTTAAATCAGTTACATTATCCTACTGATGGTACCTGTGCAGTGTTTTGACAGATACCATTTTACTCTTAATCTATCATTATTTCTCAAAAGATTATAGTATTAACTAAATATCTCAAAACTGTTCTAGTTCACAAAAATCCATTTTCAAGTGGTAAGAATTATATGACAAGGCAATCTTTATTGTTTCTATTTATTTCAAAAACAGTTAAAAAGCTTAGACAAACAAATGAAAAAAATGCATTTGGGACTCTTAGGGATTTCATCTATTTATTGGTTCCTATAGGAACTATTCATTTTAAGAATGAGCAGAGAAGTATGTCCAAAATTATAACATGAAAACTTGTTCCAAGAAAATGTATCTGGAGCAAATTTTATGTAATTTTAAGAAAAGGAAAGAGAAAAAGAAAACCTAAATAGAGTTAGATTTCAGTGTTAACTATTTTCAACTGATAAGTAGAAATTTAAATGTAATTCAATATTTTATCAGTAATATATAGATATTTCTGGAGAAGCCAATCTGAGCACACAGATATTAAAAAGAAATTTTAAAAGGTGAAAAATCGCTGAACATTTGTACTGATGCTAATACACAGTGCTTATACTCTTTATTTTGTTTTATAGCTATCAAAAATAAAATATAAGTTTTCCTTAACCTATTATATCTCACAATCCAATATAAAGGACACATATAAAAACTTAAATTGAGCAATCACTATACCATTAATAGTAACTCTGTTGCTCAATTTAAATTTATAGGTGTCCTATATTTGGGACAACTGAACATAATAGATTAAAATATTAAAGTCTAGAAATATAGCTAAGTTTCTTAATAAAATATCATTTGTTTCAATAAAAATCATCAGATAAGGAATCTAAAAACTAAAAAATAAGCCATAGATTACTCATTTCAAGTACTCAAACTGCAATTTTTTTATAAAAATTAAGTAGCAATTATTTTATGCAAGGATACTAGTAAAAGAAAATGAAGCTACCTGGAAAATTTTCAAATTATTTTGGTGACAGTGGTTTCATTAAAAGGTTTAAGATTATACTTGTTTTTATTTGTTCATATTTTAGTCTAAAATAATACTATTTTCACCATATTTATATTTAAATTTATCTGTGACCTTCCCTTCCTGGATATATATGTTACAAAGTCATTTTCTCAGGGAATACACATAAGTGCACACACAAACACACACACTCACATGATACCCAAAGATTGTCATGACCGTGAGTAGGGTAAAAAACATAGACCAAATATCAAAGAAAGAAAATGTAGCTTTGGTAATATTAATAGATGAATTTCAAAAATAGAATGCAATAAGTAGTGAATACATAAGTTACCACAACACAGTGAGAAATGGTTCTTCACAGAAAAAGAATGGTTTAGTCATTATTACTTAAAAGCTTAAAATTCTTAGGAAGTAATCCCAGATATTAAAATCAAAATTTTGAAAATCTAAAACTATTAACATGTTTTAATATTTTTGATTTTAGTATATATCTCTGAGCTCATTTTGTAGATTTTAGTAATGCATGTGGCAGGGTAATTTCAATAGTTTTTATCCAAATCCCAATCATTTAATAGATGTAGTAATAATAACATCTCTGAAAACTTTATGCCATTGGAGATCTTGAATCTTAAAATTCTATATGAATTGAAAGTCTTATATGAGTATTAATCATTTTAATGGAGATGATTCTATACATTTAAATTCCTTGTCTATCTCAGGTCTTTCTAGTTTATTTCCACTTGGGTGTACCATTTTGCTCTTTAAAAGTGCAAATAACTCGAGTTTTCATCTGTCTCTGTTTCTAAGGAATTATTTTATCCTCTTTGTATGTATTATAATCATCTATACATTTAGTACTAATGTTGTTTTCTTTGTGATTTCTTTTTCTCTATTGATTTTATAATTTTTCTTTCTTTTTAGAGATATACTTTACCTATATAATTTACCTGTGTGTATCTATATGTTTATATCCATATATATATGACCTCACATATATATATACATATATATGACCTCATATATATGAGGTCATCCAAAAACTAAACACACATACATACACAAACAAAAAAAAATTGAAACAAAACCCTGGATAGTACAGAGAACTTTGTTTGTCCCTGTATCTTGATCAATTTGTGTTGCTCTAATAAAAAAACAAAATACCTGAAACAAAGACACCAATAAATAATATGAACTTATTTTTCACATTTCTGAAGGCTGGAAGGTCCAAGATAAAGGCACAGACTATTTTAATATCTGATAAAGGCTGCTTTTTGCTTCTAAAATTGCATTGCTGCTTTCACATGGCAGAAGGAACAGGAGTGTGAATTCACCTGCTAAAGCCCTTTACTATGCACTGGTCCACTTATAAGGGTAGAGTCATCATGGCTTAATCACTACTGAAGGGTCCACCTCTTAATACTATTTCACTGGGGTTAAGTTTCAATATAAATTTTGGAGAGGGCATAAACATTCCAACCCTTGGCCATTCAGTGATGTGTTTCCTCCTGTGTAAACTTTCTGTGGTATAGTACTTCAGAGATCCAGACCTTGGTTTAGGTAGGAGCTTTGACTTAATACTATGCCTTTTATCCAGGGTTTAATTCTCTCTTCCATCTTGGCTATAAAACTCCAACCTCCTGGCCATTAAAATTGACAAATTCTGTTTGAAGGCCCATTCCATAGGCATCATCTAACCAGCCTTATTGTTTTCACTCTATTTCTCTTTCCCTCTGCCTCTTGGACTTTTTCAAAAAACTCCATTATAGAAAAGAAAACAGTAGAAGAGGATAATGGAGGAGAGAAGAAGGGAGGGAAAGAAAAGGCACTGGGAGATGAAACTGACCAAATTTTGCTATGATATCACAATGAATCCTACTTTTAGGTATAATTATAATTAAAACATAAGTGATACCAGTGGAGGAAAGGAAGGAGGTCAGGGGAAAGGAGGGGAGAGAAAGGGGAAGTACTAGGGAATGAAACTGACCAAATTGTTTTGCGCATGTATTAATATGCCACAATGAACCCACATAGTTACAATACACCAATAAAAACATAGAAAGAAAAGCCCTTTCTATCTTGACTCTGCATTTTTCAGAAGTTGATTTTATGCTGTTGTTACTATCACTTTTGAGAAAATTTTTCAACATAGTATGCACACAATACTGCTAAAGTTTTCTTTTTCTCCTTTAAACTATTAAAGTTTTGCCTTTGTCATCTATGAAATGTAATCTTAGCCTTGAGGCTCAAACTACTGAAAAGCTTTCTACACACAGTGTTAATGGTAATTGAATTTACTCACAATATAATTGTTAATAGAAATTCAATTTTTTTAGAATGTTTTTGTAGGCAATTTAATTAATTACTAAAGTTTCAATAAACAACCTAGTATATAGTGACAATTAGCTTACTACTTAGACCTCATTGATTGTTTATTGTATAGCCAACCTTATATAAATGCTCAAACTTATACTTTAAGCAGAAATGTTGAGAAAATTTAAACTTTTTCTTCATATATATATATATATATATATATATATATGAAAAAATGGATTCATTTTTAATCAGAGAGAAATGTTTCTTTAGTGAACTTCAGGTAGGCATTTAGGATAAAGAGAGGGAAATATTGAGTCTTAAAGGAAATGTCCACGAGCCATTAATAATCTTGAGCAACAGGCCCTTGCCATATGTCCTTATAAAATGAGGGAAATACTCAAGCACAGGGAAAACTAACATGAAATTATGCAGCTCCACCCTGGCAAAAAAGCAAAAAGATGATGAAGGAAGAATTTGCCCACTTTTTTTGTAAGAGAATATAAGTTTTCTACTGCCTTTGAATTAGTATATACACTGTCTGTTTTCCTGTTTCTCAAGCCTTTAGACTCAGTCTGGAACTACACCACCATCATCTTTCCTAGGTCTCCGTCTTACAGATGGCAGATGATATGGCTTCTCAACCCCCATAATAACGTGAGCCAATTTTTCATTATAATAAAATTCCCTTTCTCACATTGATACTCATATTTCTCCCTCTAAACATATAGTATGTTTCAAATAAGTATGCATATAAAATATGTATATATATATGTGTGTGTGTGCATATATATATATTATATATATATATGCGCACACACTCCAAATATATAATCTCCTATAGCTCAAGGATGAATCATTTGAATTGATAAAAATACAGAAGAGCATAATTCTAAGAAGGAAAGGAATAAAATCAGTACCTTATTTTCAGACTTCACTTTACTAGATCTCATATTAGTATTTGTTATACTTCATTGTTCATTCTTTCTGCAATATCTTTTAAGTTGCTGTGTTTCCATTTGGTTTTACTGCAGTTTCACTGTGTACTACTAAGTTTCAATATAACCATGTAATGTCCAATGGTTTACATGATTTTATCTTCAGGTCTCTTTTTAGCAATTCTTTAATAAGTTAATTAACAAAGTGTATGGTATAAATGCCATTTATGCAGATTTTTAAATATTACTTTCAAGAGCATCCTTGCTTGCAGTGATATGCAGGATCTAAACCCTTGTTCTCAAACTAACACCCCTCCAGTTATGAAAGTGAGTAAATGGCAAAATCATTGAGCCAGTATTATATTTTTTCCCTTTCACTATTCCATTTCTTGCAGTCCAAAAATGATTTCTGTTGAGTCCACCTCAAAATTATATCTATAACCTATAATTCAAATGCTGCTATCATTTGAATTCAAACTACTATTATTTATCATTTGGGAAGTATTATTGTTTGGACGTGAGGTGTCCCCCAAAAGCTCACTGGTGAGACAAGTTCAGAGGAGAAATGATAGAGTTGTAAGAGTCTTAACCTAATCAGTGATTTAATCCCCTGATAAAGATTAACTGAGTGGTAGCTGAAGCGTTAGGGTGTGGCTGGAGAGGTGGGAATTGCTTTGGTATATATTTGTATCTGGTCAGTGGACTCTGCTTCCTGACCATCATGTGGGCTGGTTCCCTCTGCCACACTCTTCTGCCATGATGTTTTGCCTCACCCAGAGACCCCCTGGGGAATGGAGCTGATCTTCTATGGTCTAAGACCTCTAGAACCATGAGCCCTCAAATAAACTTTTCCTCCCCTAAAATAGTTCTGGTTGTCTTTTAGTTACAGCAGCAAAAATAGTGGACTAAAACAGAAACCTGTAAAAAACGTTAACTTGTTTTTCTACATATATCTACGGTTTTCTAAAATCCATTCACTCTTCTTTTTTCTTCTTCTTGACTGATCATTATAAAAAAAATTTAAATCACATTATGCCATTCACCTTCTTAAAACTCTCCAATAACTTTTCTTTATTCCTTAAGTACAACTAGTTGCTACCACACATTACAATGTTCTACATGAGCCAACCTCAATATCATTCTGACTTTACTCCGTACAACATTCCCCCTAAACCACATATACTTAGGCACATTAGAATTCTACTTATTACATAGGAAATAAAATTTGAACTTGACATAAGAGTTCAATCTTTGCTCTTGAAAGCTTTTCTTTTTCTTTTTTTCCTTTTGTCTTGAAAGCTTTTCTTTCAGTTCTTCATGAGGTAACTCTTTGAAATCATTCAGGGTTCAACATCTCTTCTGGAAGTTAGTCCACATTGGAATAAAAGTAGAGATCAGTGATCCTCACCTATATCTAAGTGTTCATCATATCACTTACTTAATTTTCTTCCTGGCAGTCCTCATCTGAAATTATCTTGCGTATGTGTTTGTGTATTGACTGAATATCCCATTAGGTTATAAATTCCATGATAGCAGAAACTTTGTGTGTATATATATATAGAGGGGGGAGTATAAAGAAAAAACTGAATATATTATCTTGAAGGATTCTGAGAAAGTGATTTATCTGAGTTGCAATGATAAGGTGAAGTATGGTATAATATCATATAAACAAATTAAATTGACAATGGATTTTCTGTAATATTACATTGAAGAATTTAGAGTTAATGTTACACAAAGTAAGAAATCATTTTACATTTTGCTTTAAATTCTGAACAAAAAAATCCTATTTTAATAATTTTTAAAACTTCAATTACTGTGGCCTGTAGAATCCAGTTATTGAGTGTTAAACATGACAAGCCTATTTCAAGGGACATATAGGGTAACGAGTATTTGCTTATCTATAAATGTGCTCTATTTTAATTATATGGGTAAATAACGAGAAAATTTTTTAAAATTAAAAAGAATTTCTCCATGCTTCTGCAAAGTATCATATTTTAAATCACTTTTATATTTTGTCTATTGAATGATTCTATTCTGTTTTTGCCTTAGAGACATAAAAGGCAATTTGGACTTTACTCTAGGGATTTATAATAGATGTTTGCAATAAAACAATTCAACCATAAAATACATCTGCTAAAAGGATGGTTAAATGACTGTTGTATAAGCTGCTTGACTTTTCTTTTAAAGTTATCATAACATTTCCAACTTTAACAACACAATCACCATTAGGCAATTACTGAGAAAGTCTCACTTTTAGTGGCTATTTTTAAGAAAGCCAGAATTATTCTGCTTAGCAATCAGGAAGAAATTATTTTACACACATGTTCACAATAGACATTTAAAAAATCAAGCTTAAGAAGAAAAAATAAAAGTAAAATGACTGAGAACAATGTGAAAATAAGAAAAATAACAAACCAAGACCATACATAATACATTTTCCAATTGAAGAAAAGTTTTATGTACTTATATTCATTAATAATCAAAATAAACAATTTTTATAAAGATGTGTTTGCCAGTAATAGACAATAGACAGATGTGACAGCTATATCAATGTGTGGATGGATGGACAGATGGATTAGATGGATGGGTGGATGCATGAGTGGATGGATGGATGGATGGATGAATAGGTAGCTAGGTAAATATTATGTAAAAATAATAATCATTCTTAATATTTGTTATCACTTTGTATTCAAATTCTTTGTTATTTTGAATACAAAAACTCACATACATGAAACAAAAATATAACAAAATACAGTGTGAGATTAATGAAGTTGTCAAATACTTAAACAAAAATGTAAACTCTAAAAAAATATGTCTTTATCACCAAATGACAGGATTTCAGAACTAAGTCATATAATCAGTATCTAGCTCAACCACGTAGGTTTACAACAAAAGTGACAGAGACACAGATCCTAATAGGAAGGAGGAAGCTGAAGTAGAATTCAGGCTATTTACAGAAAATTAGTAATAAAATAAGAATTTTTAAATATCTAACAAATTATCAAAATTTATTTTACAACAAAGGACAGGTAGTTAATGTAAGTTGTTTTATTTTTTCTTTGCAAGTGATAGAACATATACATATGATATCTGTATTTTTAGCCATATTTTCTACAATGATTTAAACATTTATTTATTTTAGTTACTGGTTTAACTTTTCCCAGACAGATTTCTAAACCCAGCACTTGGGTACACTACAAAACTTGGGATTGATTTCACAGCATGATTTTAGTTCTGCCATCACAAATTAGAGAAAATACATATAAGATTTCATGATTAGAAATATTTAAATGGCTGTTAGCCATCTCAATTTTTTGTTCTCAAACTGTATTATGCAGGAACACTTTGTGAAGACAGAGATGCATGTGTGTGTGTGTTCATGTGTGTAATTATTGTTTTTGGGTTACTGGAAAATCTTAGAGAACATTGCTGTAGGTCATTAGAGAAGTAATCACTGGAACCTGTGGAGAACCACATTTTTAGTTAATACAGAGCTGAGAAACTGTATGATCCTCTCTTCAACCCCTATCCTCCTCCCTGCTCACTAAACACCAAGTAGTGTTATCTGGTGAGGATTTGGGAGAGTGAGTAACAAGCGCAGATGGTAGGAATAGAATGAACTGAAAAAATTCCCTTTAGTTTGTTCTTTTAATCTTTGTTGACTATAATTTATACTCCTATAAACTGTACTTTGATAAGTGGCATTCCTCTAAAAACAGTGTAGTTTAAAAATTTATGTAATTTCAGAAATAAAACAAGAAAAAAGAAGCAGTTGTCTGATGTCTCTGGCAATTGGTTTTATGAATATTACTGGAAGTAATTTTAATGAAAAAATAAAGTATTTTCAAATAATGTATGACAATGAGAACCAGAGCTTGTAATAACCAAGGTTTTGTTTTTCTACTAGAAGTGGCAAAATTACTCTTTCTTACCAAGGAAAGAGATACACATAGGTTTAGAAAGGTATTGCTTACACAACTATGTGAGAAGCATTTCTATAAAAACAAATACTATTAACACTATTTTTCATTGTATGCAAATGAATAATCAATTCTGCTGGATACAATGTACACATAATCATTATTATATTTCTACCTAGAACTATAATATAACATATTCAGCTGGACTGTATTGAAGAAAAAACAGAATAGAACTAATGTGAACAGAGATGTACTTGCAATGATTTGTAGAACTTAGAAAGTCCATCTTTGTGCGGAATGTGTCAGGTGTAAGAAATATATCTCAGTATATTTTTTTAAAAGTTTTACTTATAGTTAGGTCATTAAAAACAATCCTTATTGTTAATAAAAGAAATTAAAAATCAATGAAGTAACCCATACCTCTGTATTCACAATAAATAGTAATACCCCAATAGATTAAATGGGAGTGCATTATTTTTATATAGTCAATTTGTATGAATAATACTGTAATAAATAGACTTGAGGAAGCTGTTGGATGATAAAGGTAATTCTCTATTGTATATTTTACATAAACTTTGGGAACTACATAAAAGCCCTAACTTTATGTATGACTGCATGTATGTTGTGATTCTATATCACTTACAACCAGAGAAATGAAATGTTATCCTCTAAAAAAAATAAATAATAATAATAAAATTTTAAAATTTGCAAAAAATGTGGGACATTGACTGGGAGTAGAGGAGAGAAAGGAAGAGACACATTCATTTGAAAGAAAAATACTCAGTAAAATCTTGAGTGAGAAGATGAAAAACAAAGAAAGAACAGACTGGTATAGACTAAAACAAAATGTACAAAAATGAGAGCATTTTTCAATCCACAATGAATTCTTGGAACTGATAAAGTGAACAGTGTCTTTTAAGATTTAGATTTCTTTGTATTCCTATTTCTTTCCTTTGTGTACTTTCTCCTTGACTATAACTGCTAATTTTCAAAATTCTTTCAAAATTTGTCTTCTCTGCTTCTCTTGGAGCACATATGAAGAAGACAAAAGATGACATCAACAGATAATGTTAAGCTATTTAAAACTAAAAGGGCCTTATCAATGTTCTAATGTCTATCATACATGGAGAAGGTACATTATCACTTTTAGTGTCATTGTTTATATTACTTTCTACTAATACTTGGTGTATTTTATAATGAATAATTGTATGATATGTTTTTCATACATATTGAACATAAATATACACTGTTTAAGGATCTATTTTCATATATTGTCTTGAAATAAAAAGACAAAAAGTATAAAATCATATATTTGTATATAAATATATGTATGATTTGTGTGTGACTGTTCACTTTAGAAGGAAATAAAGTATAAATGGAATAAATAACATCATGGATGAATATATACACATATTATACTATCTTCACTTATCCCTCCAAACAGAAAGTAATATTCCAAGTCTAAATTCTAAGCATGGGATATACTGAACACAAACTAGGGATCAGAGAAAGAGGCTTTATATATTATATTGTATACATGCACAGTACCTCATTCAAGGTTTGAGACTGGGCTTGGCTTCTTCATCCAAGAAACATTCAGGCATGTTTCAAAAATAAGAACTGAAATTGAACAAGGTAGAGTGGGAAAAGAACATAGTGGAGCTTAGAAAAGATAGGTTTAAATTTCAGAAAATTCACTGTGGATATATATTCCACAGGAACATAGCCTTTGATCTTTGGTAACTTAAATTATTTTATCTCATGTTGCCTTTCAAAAAAAGCAGCTTCAAGTTGAGGCTCAAGCTTTTTCCTTTGTCAATTGCTACCTGAAAATCTTATGTCTATGACTTTGGAGGCTGAGGCAGGAGGATCATAAGTTGAAATAAAGAAGTAACAATAAAAAAATAAAAATCCCATTTCCTTCAAGAAGAAACTCATCTAAATATACCTTGGGTGATAATAGGGACTATTGAGATGTCTAGCAGTGCTTTTCCAATATAAGAAAACCCTGCTCCGTTTAAAAATTGTGACAGCCTTTTCTGTCATGAATCTAATACCCATCTGGAAAGCTACCTACAGGCCATGCTTACACCTGACTATTTTAAAAATAGTTATAATAAATTCTGCTATAATAATGTATCTAAGTCTAGTTAAGTTGGAAAATAATCATCCATTTTTGTAGTAAAGATGAGATAAGCCAGTGATTCTTTCTCTTGGTAGTCAATTTTGTAATAACCTCCAAAGAGCATTATGCAAATCACAAAAGGAAATATGTGTGAATGCAATAATCATATGTATTATATTCATAGACTATAGTGTGAATTAATCATAGCTACACATTATTGTATTCTATAAATTATGCTGAACAAATTTCAGGATGAGTCAATATTGAGATAGCCTTAGAACATTAAAATGTATGATTCTGAAATAGAATAGTGGATGAAATTTTATTTTTACTAATTAATTATTAAAGTTTCCCAGAGAAGTGTGACAGAGACAGGAAGGAAAAATAGAATAAAGGGAAGGTGGAAGAAAGAAAGTAGAGGTAGCAGATACACAAATATGAACATATAAGAAATTACTACTGTTAAATGCTGATTAACTTTCCTTATCAGTGAGGGTTAAAGCCTTTATGCTTATATGTATTCAGTAATTTGAAAGGACATAAATACTTTAATGAAGAATCTTGCCTTTGAAAATTCTTTCCAGAGTGCATAATTAAAATGCTTTTTTTTTTTAATCAATGTTCAAAAGTGGAATGGAAGGAGGGATTTCTCCTATGTTAAATAGAGTTGAATCTCCTTCACACAGATAAAACCCAGATTTTGTAAGTAATCACTGAAATTTAAATTATCTAATCAGATTTAGACCATTTAGAAAGATAAACATAAACATAATAGTAACACAGAATTGAGAGTTCTTCCAGAGGTAACCAAAGTATATTAGACACATCTGTGAAAAATCGCTGGTGGTTAGTCAAAAGCAAAATTACCAGTGTGCTTATTTTGGGTCAGATAGCATTCCCCTAGCAAGCAAAATTGTGGAGGAGATTGCTCTCAAAGCAAATTTCACAGATCTAGGAACAAGGAAACTTCTATTAAATTTTAAAAAGAAAATCAGAGGATATTGGCTTGAGAGGAACTACTTGGTCCTTGCTTAGAATGCAGGCTTATAAAAAATCCATATCTAAATTTCATTATACCAAACTTTATATATGGATGAGAGTTCAAATAATAACTAGGCAGATGAAATATTATGGCAATCTATGTCAAACCCTCACTGTGTTAGTCAGTTTTCTGTTACTGTGACAAAATACCTGTAATAATCAACTTATAAGGAGGAAATTTTATTTTGATTCATGATTTTGAGGCTTTGGTACTTTATCCATTGGTCCTATTGATTTTGGGCAGGAAAGAACATCATGTGACCTAATTTCCTTCTACAAGGTTCCACTCCTAAATGTTCTACCACATCCCAATCATGTCACAGGCTCATGATCAAGTCTTTAGCATATGGTCCTTTGGGAGATATTTAAGATCCAAACTTTTAGAATCACAATAAAAAGTAATCACAAATCTGAGAAGATAACCAAATTTTTCCTGTCAGTTCTATAAAGTAGGCCTAATACCAAAGCACTGAATAAACATTTTAAGTTCAGACTCAACACAAGAATTATTTTCTATTGCAAGCAAGTTGACCTTCACTACAATAGACACTCAAGCGATCTCTTGATAGTCCCAGTCTGGGTCAACAAAATTCTCAACCAAATGATAGTGAAATCTCTATAAAGAGAACCAGTTGCCCAGGTCTTATTGAAATATACTTGTATACAGAGTTAGATTTATTAGCTTGCAGCAGCAATAAAAAATGCACACCAGGGAAAACATGGTGCATTTCAGGAAGATAAAGTACAAAAGTTGGTCTCTTATAGGATTTGGACTTGTAAGTGATTGAAAAATTAGTCAAGTGGGGCCAATTTTGGACAAAATGCTGTCCTAAAAGAAGAGCAGATCAGCAATTTGGTATCTAAATAATCTTAGTTCATGGTATGGAAGCAAATAAATAAGGAGGGCAAGGATACTATTTGTATGGCATTAGCACTTTCCCACTAGAATGATTTGTTGATTATTTGAAGCTTCTGTATAATTTATATTATATTACAATAGAGACATTCTTTTTTGTTGTTCTCCCTTTTACATTTAGAAACATTGTTATTGGTCTTTAGGAAATATGAAGGATGATATGCATAGTTTGTGTGGGAATACCATGCTATTTTATACAAGGGACTTGCGCTTTCATGGATTTTAATATAAATATTTTAGTATCTGTGAAGAGTTTTGGTACAAATCCTCCACTGATAATGAGGTTTGGTTGTATCTAAGCTTTGAAATAACCACATCATATTGAAGTTTTGAGTTCATTCATACTTTAGATTTGAGTTGTCCTCCAAAAGCTCATACATGACACAATACAATGTTTTGAGGTGCAATGATTGCATTAAGAAAGCTTTAACCTAATGAGTGCATCCATCCCCTGATAGATATTATCTGGGTGGTAACTATAAGCACGTAGGGTGTGGATAGAGGAAGTGGGTCAATGGGGCCATGCTCTTGTGGTTTATATTTTGTCTGTAGTGAGGAGTGAGACCATTTGCTGAGCTGCTTTCCTTTGACACGCCATCCTCCCCCACAACCCCACTGTGATGTTCTGCCTCACTTGGGTAGAGATGGATTGGCTGTGTGTGGACTGAATCCTCTGAAACTATGAGACAAACGTTTTCTCCTCTAA
The DNA here is from genome assembly GCA_004024805.1 of Geosciurus inauris. Classification (NCBI taxonomy): domain Eukaryota; kingdom Metazoa; phylum Chordata; class Mammalia; order Rodentia; family Sciuridae; genus Geosciurus; species Geosciurus inauris. Next base: position 24,879 of record PVHX01000984.1, on the reverse strand, counting down.
AATTGTTCTTGTTGGTCTTTTGGTTGCAGCAGCAAAAATGCTGACTAAAATAGAAATTGGTACTGAGATGTATGGTCATTGCTATGATTAATCTAACCATGTGGTTTAGAAGCTTTTGGAGATTTTGGGAATTTGTGGGAAGAATTTTGAGACATTTAGAGATGCAATCTGAGAAAATTTTATATTGTTGTAAGCATAGCTTAATAGGTGAGATTTTGGTGGGAGCTCAGAAGACCAGAAGGCTGATGGGACTGTGGACAGCATTAACCAAGCTTATGAGGTTTTAGAGGGGAAGGAGGACTCTATTGGAAATTGGACCTGAGGCCATTCTTGTTACATTCTGGCTAAAAAATTGTACACATTTTGCCCTTGTCATTAGACTTTCTGTGAGAATGAATTTAAAGATGATGGATTTCTTAATCTGGTGGAAGAAATTTCTGAGCCGCATAGAATTTAGGCAGTGGCATAGATATTGCTGGACGCTTTTTACCAAGCTTATTGTGATATTCAGGGACAGAAATCAAAGCAGAAATATTTGAAAAATTTTCAATTTGGTCAGCAAAGTATGAGTAAAACTGGGGCTAAGGAAGATGTGGTTGTTAAAAATATTATAGCCACCAAAGAGGTGTTGCTAAATTCATTCAACAGATGCAATAGAAATGACAGCTTGAAAGCATCTCAGGAATTGTCAAAATTCTACCTATCTCAGGTTCATGGGTATAAAAGTAAAAATGAGAAGAGATTAGTTGGGCACCCTGTTTTCATGGGGGTAGGGGAATAGGAAGTTGTTTCAACATGCTCAGCCACCCAAGCTCTCAGAGGCTGCTGCAGCTATGGTCCTTGGAGGCTTGGCTACTGCTCAATATGGTGGCAAATTTGTTGTCAACCCCATGGTTCTGATTCCTCAGGACTGCAAGATGCTGGAGTTAGGGATCATGGAAGCTTCCACCAATATTTAAAAAAAAATACCTAGGAGGTCAGGAAAAGTGAAGCAGGGTCAGTATCCTTATGGGCTGCCCCTGAATGGGCAATGCATAGAGATATGAGGAAGAAACTAAAGCTGCAGTTGAACCCCCCAAGATGTAAGAGATGCCAGTACCATGGAATGTCTGCTGAGAAAAGCTGCAGAAATTGAATAGAGACAACCCAGCAGAGAGGTCATATGAATTGCATTGCATTCTGCAATATCATAAGGGTGAAGCTACATAAACTCTTTGAAGAGAATATCACTATGCCATGTGCCCCAGATGCAGAACATGGTGTTTCAGAACTTGTTTGCCCAGCTGAATTTTAGTATTGCTTTGGCACCATCGCTTGTTTCTATGCTCCTATTTCTGCATTGTGGAATGAAAATGTTTACTGTGTTGCATCATATATTGGATATATTAACTTCCTTTTAATTTTAACAAGGGTTCAGGCTGAAAGATTGCCTTAAGTCTCAGAGGACACTTTAGACTTAAACCATGGGAACTCTTGGAAATAGACTAAATGTATTTTGCTTCATAAGATGGGCAGGATATTTTGGGAACCAGGGGCAGAATGTTATCATTTAGATATGAGATATTCTCCAAAAGCTCTTGTATGAGATAATGCAAGAAGGTTTAGAAGTGAAATGATTGGATAACAAGAGCCTTAACCTAATCTGTGCATTAATCCTCTGATAGAGCTTAAGTGGTTGTTAACTTTAGGCAGATAATGTGTGGATAGAGGAGGTGGGTCAACTAGGGAGCATGCCCTTGGAGTTTTTATTTTGTCTGTCATAAGGAAAGCCCTATCTCTGCTAGTGTCAAGTCCTGAACTGCTCTCCTCTGCTACACCATTCTGCCATGATATTCTGCCTAACCCTGGGTCCAGACCAATGGAGTAGGCCATCTGTGGACTGTGATCTCTGAAATTGTAAGACAAATAAACTTTTTCTCATCTAAAATTGTTCTTGCCAGGTCTTTTGGTCACAGAAGCAAGAAAGATGACTAAAATATTCCAAAATAAATATCTAATAATAGAAATGACTGTTTCAACTCTATTATTTTAAGCCTAACATATATTGCATTATTTTAAGCATAACATATATTCCAAAGTACAAAAGATCATTGGTTTTCAAGGATAACTTATATTAATGCTAGGGCCCTGAAAGTAGTCTTGCCTTTCTTCCTAGATGATAAATAGCACAACTCAATAGCACAAAGAAATGAAATTACTGTACCTTTATTGCTTAAAATAATTGTTCATCAAATGAAACAAGTAGGTGACCACATTGAAAAAAGAAAAAGACCTCAATCTCTACTATACAGTGTATGTGCCTAATAATTTCTTGTTCACAATCTTTTTTTAAAAATTATTTTTAGTTATCAATGGAACTTTATTTTAATTTATTTATATGCAGTGCTGAGGATTGAATCCAGTGCCTCATGCATGCTAGCAAGTGCTCTACCACTGAGCTCTAATCCCAGTCCCATTGTTCACAATCTTTTAAAGATGTTTCTAATTATGAAGATTAGTAAATCCCTTATATTCCCAGGTGTGTCAATGAGTGTTGGACAAGAACAAATTGTTCTCTCTCTTACACAAAAACCTTTTCCTTCTGTACTTTAAGGAAGGGCATTCATATTGGAAGATTATATATATTCTAACATCATGCTTAGTAAAATGTACTACGAGATAATCAACTATAGAAAACAAGATGTTAGCAGTTAGACATGGGCAGTGTGTCAGGAATTTAAGAAAATACTTAGTGCAGAACAAATAAGTTGATTTACATCCCTGCCTTGGTGGTACTATAAGGTCTGACCAAATAGCTATTTCAAGACCCTTGCCTAATCTTAGCCTTATAAATTATTCCTCTTACAACCGGAGGAATATAGATTAATTCAGAGGACAAATACAGACTGTCTTAGAAAGGCATAAATTCTACAAAGTTTAAACAACACCTTGCAAAAACAACATAGATAAGAGATTTCTAGACTTAGGAAAGAGGATGGTTAAGCCTGGTATCCACCAACCATGAATTCTGTAAAATCAATTTGATCTAGGACCTGTCATCCAGACCAAGATGACCAAGAGGTGCACTTGGGTTATTACCAAATGTAGTCTGTCTATACAGAACCCAATCTCCCCCGTACCCTAATAGAAGCTGGGACACAAAAAAGTGAGTTGTCACACTCTGAAAGGATTGACCCACTTCCTTGATAATGTCTTTTCTCACTTACTCTTTCTCTTCTAATAAAATTCACTATACTTTTACTAAGTCTTATTTCTTGCTTGAAATCTTCTTCTTTTTTTTTTTTTTAAATATTTTTTAGTTGTTGATGGACCTTTATTTTTTACTTATTTATACGTGGTGCTGAGGATCGAACCCAGTGCCTCACGCATGCTAGGCAAGCGCTCTACCACTGAGCCACCACCCCAGCCCTTGAAATCTTCTTATGCAAGAATACAAGAGCCAGGAATATAAAGAAATTCCAGAGAGATTTTATCTCAGTTATTGACTTAACTCCATTATCAAAAAGGGGGACTTAAATTCAGTGCCCCCAACCTACAAAGCTCTCTTATGAAGAAATAAAATATAGTAACAACTTTCAACTTTTAAAATGCTTTTATACATGTCCTAAACTTTAGGAATGTAATATTTTGTGCCTATTATGATAGAGATGACTGATTAATAGGCCCTAAATTTTTATTTTCTCACTATACTAAAATGTCAGAATTTCTCAAATGAAAAAGACTTTTATTTGTCACTTAAGTAATTGATATGAAGTTACTTTCTGTGGTTTGGATGTGAAGTGTCCCTCAAAAGCTCATGTGTGAGATAATGTAAGAAGTTTTAGAGAAGAAATTATTGAATTGAGAGCCTTAACCCAATCAGTGAATGAATCCCCTGACAGAATGAACTGAGTTGTAACTGAAGAAGGTGTGGTTGGAGGAGGTGGGTCACTGGGGGAAAATCTTTGGGGTATATATTTTGTATCTGGTGAGTAGTCTTTCTGTCTGCTCTTTGATCATCATATGAGCTGCTTCCTCTACCACACTCTTCTGTTATGATGTTAAGCCTCACCTTGAGCCCCAAGGAATGGAGTCTGCTACGTGTGGACTGAGACCTCTGATACCATAAGCCCCCAAATAAACTTTGCCTCCTCCAAAATTGTTATTATCAGGTCTTTTAATCACAGCAGTGAAAAAGCTGACTAAAACATTAGTCAATTCAAATATGAAGAACTGATAATCCTACCTACTAAAGTCCATAGGATTTCCTAATCTTTCTAGCTCATAACACATTTCCAATTGCTCATCAAACCAAACCCTGAAGCCACAATAAGGTAAAAGTGGGCCTGGATTATTTTCTCTAATACAATACTTTTTAAATCATAAGTGTATTTTAGCAGAAGTATCTCCATTTTGATGCTGTAAAAATATTTTCTTTGGTAAACTGTCATCTTATCCATGTTTCAGTGGTGCTTGAACTCTCCCAGGGTGTTTGAATTTTTTTTCTTCCATGTCTAAAAAGCCAAGGCTTTGAGCTTTCTCTGACCTGTTTATAAATAAGGGAGACTGGGCCCTGTAGTATGCTCTCTTTCTTCTTTACAAGCATCTAATGGAAAGTGGGGGAGGAAAAGAAGAATGCATATTGTTAGCTATTATCTTTACAAATGACTTGTTAGCCTTTTATTTGTCTGCTCATGCTTCAAACACTCAAAGGACATTTTCTGAATTTCAGTAGATGAAGGTTCAATCCTGAAATGACGTGACAGGCTGTATCTTCCTTAAGAGATTTTGACACGATATTAAGCCATAGTTACAAGCCAATACTTGAATAGGAAGCCCTAGGGAAATCTTTCAGAGCTGGAACACAGCATTTACAGCAGGAGGCAGGTGTCTGCACCAGTGAAGCAAACAACAATATGATATATTTAGTATCGAAAATGGAAGCAATGCTACTGATTCTTTACCACTGGGGAACAATGGAAAAAGTTGAATGAGGAAAAAAATCATCTTTGGGGGACCCTGAAAATGTTAATTTACTGACAGTATGAAATATACTCTCATCACAGTAGGTGCACTCAGAACCAGGTGCTATTTTCAATGCTGTCTCTGAATTTATGTGTTTCCTTTGCCGTGATAGGATGTGAAGCAGCTGTACTATCCATGTGGACAGAAAGCAAAGAGCTTTTAATTAGCAATAAGAGGGCTGTTAATTTCTTTTGGGATCTCTCTCTTCCCTCTCTCTCTTTCTTTCTGTTCCTTTGTACTTTTGCCAGATTATTATTTGGAGTTTTTACATGTCCCCAAAAGCATAAACAAACATTATAGAGAAACTTATTATGGTCGATTCAGAACATGATTTGTGTACTGTTGCTGAGTAAGATTAGAAGCATAAAGTTTTTATGGAAATTAAATCCACAATAATTATTATCCTTAGCATTCTTTTTCTGATACTGTTATGCGATTTAACTAAGAAATAAAATGTATCTATTGATTTTGGGAATTTTTTTTTCCAATGATGTAATTTTTGTGTATACTCTGTGCTTTTCATGTAGGTAGTCTACACATCTCAGTTTTTAATCAATAGTCATTAATCATTAATCACTATACTTGAATGATAGTAATATATATAATTATATGTGTATGTGTATGTATATCCTTGTACATATAATTATATATAAAATTAAAAATGCCCTTATAAATTTGGAAAAATAAAATGTATACAAAAATTGTTGTAAAATTAACTCTTGCAATCTGAAAATCGGACTCAGATTTTCATTTCCTTTTAAGTATAAATAGTATTAAGTTTCCTCATTTTTCTCAAATTTTAGGACAGTAAAGAATTTTTCATATATATTCTTACATTGTTAATGTACTAAATTATATTTGAATTTTAAAATATAAAACTCCTCTTCATGTTGATGTTTTTCTTGCAGTACTTAGACACACTAAATTTGCACTGCAAATCAACATCAAAAACAACAAATTATGTGACAAGTAAATGAACTGATATAAACAGGAACATATGAGTGATTGTGATCACATATTAATGATGGTTTAAGATTTCCTTTTATTTTTCCTTCAGAACTTATCTTCTTAATATCATAACTAAAACATGGACAATAATTAGTCAAGTTAAGCCAAATTGTGTTGAGAGACCTGACCTGTTCTAAATCTTTAAATCATAGACCTTCAGATTAGGCACAAGAAAGGCAGACCACTATCAGAGAATTCACCCAAGCAACCCAGGGCTAGCAAAGGAAGTTGTGTTGATCAGTCAGAAGTCTTGCTTTGATGAAAAACAAGACTGAATGATAGGAATTACTCTGAAATGTATTTTGATTAACAGGATTTGGCAAAAATGAAAGATCTCTAAATTAGTTCTCTAAACCTACATTTGGTGTGTTAGAAAATAAAATAAAAATTCTGATTTATAAAATTATGACAGGAATTATTAACGAGTGTTAGAATATGACCAGCGTTTAGAAGATTAGCAAACATGGGTTTGAAATCTTAGTTAAACTCTGACAGCCAGTGCTATGAGTTTTACTATTTAAAAATGAGGACAGTGATACAGCTTCCAAATTTTTGTTTTAATGATTATATTATATAATATTTGATATACATAATTAACCAGGTTTGGTAGATTATAATAAGAAAAGAGTGTTTTCTTCTACCATTATAATTAAACATAGTTTTGTATCAATATTCTTTGGCTTTCATTGATATCTTAAGCAAATCTAAGTTTCTCAATAATTTGAAGTTATAAGATAGACTTATCCAAGGATAGATTAAATCAAAATGTTAAATGTATGTGCACTTCAATATCTTTCCATTTTCTCAGCCACAGCCTGACCAGCTGCCTGGAGACTAGTATATGCAGTAGTGGGTTAAAAGTTGTAGAAATGTGGTCTGTTCTTTCAATTTCTTTGTTCCACATTCCTTCCAGAGTGAAAGCCTATGGTTGATGCAAGCTAGAGAAGGGAGAAGAAGCAGTTAAGATGCAATTTTCTTTTACTTGGCTAATCTGATAGGTGATACTGTGGCCAGATGTCATATTAAAATGTCCCTTTCAATTCCTGCCATTAGATCTTCAATCTTAGTTTCTTATAGTAGGGATTTCTGCACTCCAGCTGACTGCCAGTTTAGGTAGATTCATTTTATCATGACTTCAGTGCAGACACCTTCCTCATTGTCCTTTTTGTCCCTATTGAAATAAAATGTGCCCTTGCCCTTACTAAATGGTACAGCTGGGTAACTGCTTGCCCTCTCATAGTGCCTTGCTCTTATGAACAGCTTCATGTCTTTTCACTGTCCCAGGTGAGAAATAAGCACCAATTTTATGCCTCTACATCTTGTGAATGAGCATGTAGGTAACTATAGTTCTGCACATATCTGAGAAGAGTGTGAGATAGTTTCTTCTCATATGGTGATCCAATCCTATGAGCAACTTCCTAGCAACTTTCCTTAGGTGGAGGAAAAGGATGGAGAGAAATAGTCCCTTCCTGATGCAGATGCCAGACCATGCTCTGTGTCTGTAATTAAAGAATCACCTCAGAAGTTTTACCTTCCCTTATATCGACAGTAGATATGTTATTAAATTAATAAAGAAATGACAATTTTTGACATTTTTAACTCAACAAGTTATTTTTAGTTCCATTATTTTAAAACTGAGGACAATATTGTAATTTATTCTCAGTTATAAGGCTGTAGTAAATTTTGAAACAACAGGAAAAGTATTCCTGTAGATCCCAACATATATGTCTGAAACATTTAGAAAAGTTTTACTCATTCAACTAAAAGTCTTTGTTGTACTGTACAGTAACATTAGAATCTCTAATTCCAATGAAACAGCAACATATTTCTATTTATTCCAATGATGGATAAAAATGATCAAAATTTACTTTATACTAATTTTTTTATAAACTATAGCAGCAGAATGTAAATTTAGGGAGCTGTTTATTTTTACATATTAAACAAATTAATAACTGAAAACATCAAATACATGTATTTTTAGATTTTGCAAATATGTTATTCCAGATTAGTAATCCATTATCATGCCATATGGTCTATATTTTAAACATGGATTTTAAAAACCATTTTTGGCTTGTTTTTCATTCAGAGAAATGTAAAATATCATTCCTTTCTTATTGTGTTATTCCATTGACATATCAGAATAGATATGTGAGTACTTTTCTAAATCATAAAGAGGAGAATTAGAAACAAATCTTAATATATATAACCAAAATATGCATGTCATATGTTTCGTATGCTAATATATTTTAGAGTAAAAAGAAATCATAAACACCATTAGGTCCAATTACACATTTTTTACAAATGAAGTTTGAGACATATAGAGAAAACATGAATATATAGAGGATCAAATTTAATAAATTATAAATTTGTTATTGTAGCATAATAACAACTCTCTGGTTCTTTAATAGTTCCACTAAGCTGTGAAGTTCCCAACATAAATACTTGCATAGAAATCCTTACATTGCCTTTTTGGAAATAAGTGTTTTTGACAGTATGTTGTACTGCTGTATGACTATTAGCAACTGTTTAAATGGGAACCATCAGCCAAGGTGTTAGTTCAAAAACTTGTAAAACATATTTTATGTGTAAAGCAAAAAAAAAAAGAAAAAAAATGTTTCAACTTTGTTCTAATGCTTAATGTTCAACATTTCCCCTGGAGTGTTCCCTGTTCCCACAATTTTTATGACTCCGAGGTGTCATAGAAAACATCAGAGAAACACAAAATGGATCAACTGGTGTTTAATTAACTGATAGTCCTAGGTGAAATGGCATAGCGGTTTACTATTTGTCAGCATAAATGAATTTAGAAAATAAATATTAATATTTTAATGGATATGTTTTATGAAACAAAATAACCAACTTGGAAAACCTGCAGTTTCAGAAGGGAATTGAGTTGACTCATTTTATAGTAGGCTCTAACTTTTTTTTTGGTTTCAAAGTAGCAGTGATTCACAATTAATTTGGTCCTGTGGGTAAATATTAATTCTTTCACAGAAAACGAAATGTTTCAAAATCTTACAAACTGTAGCCAAGTTTGCTTTACCATATAAATATATGAAGCAGTTATCACAAGATAAATATTCAAATATACTGAGAAAAGCTTCCAAAAATTGAGTTAAACCAATACCAAGTTTGCATATATATTTATAACTAAATATTGCTCCTACTATTCATAGCACTTTGCATTTTAGAAAGGTTTCTTAAAAGAATATCTCATTTGAGCATTGTAATAACCAGAGTATTTAGGCATGGCAGAAACTTTTAAAAAAAAATTATTTTGCACATGAAGTAAACCCCTACTAATTAAATGAGTACTTTCTTTTTCTTTTTCTTTTTTCCTTATGTAGTGTTGGGTATTGACCCCAGGGCCTCAAACATACTAGGTAAGCACTCTTTTAGTGCTTCATTCCCAGTCTCAAAATATCTGCTTCTTAACATGAAATCTTCTAATGTTTTATTAAGCACTTTTCATATGGTGTTTCAATGTTACAAAATTCACTGAAGCAGCTCTTATAATCCACATTTACTGGGGAAGAAATTACCATACAGGGAGCATAAAATAGGTTCTGAAATAGGATAATACTTCTGATGTAAGTCAATTCAGCTTTTACCTGTTGTGATTCTCTTCCTGCTCTTTACAAAATAATTAAATCTTTAATTCCTATATGAAGCTCTATTTTATTGCTTTTCACCCTACCATTTCATAATATAATATTAATGATAACAATATGTAATTTTATATGTAATTGCCCTGATGTCATATGAAGAAATCAAATAATTGAATGAGTGGATTGCTAATTATATGCACTATTTTATATAATATTAAATGCTTCTTTTCACATGAGTTGATGCTGTCTAAACAATCTTACAAATAAGACAGACAGATGAAGCCATGTGTCAGAATCCTAGAGAATCCTCCCCATACCTTAATATAGAGAACCCATAGTTTGTAAGATGGACTGATATTTATGAAATTTTATTCAGAAAGGAAAAGAAGGGTTCAATTCCTTTCCGGAGTGAAGTCACAAGATGTACCGTGCCTGAAGCATGTTCTCCTATGTTTATAGCCATGAGGTGAAAGGTGGTTTTAGAGAATAACAACAAGCAAAGTGAATAATCAAAAATGGGGAAAAATACTCTCACTGATCAAGATCCTGGACTTAAAGGTTTTGATGTAAAAGTTACTACATCATCCTTGTTGCAGTTAATTATACACATCATAAATTATCCTCACCTCCCTTTTACATTAACCAATATACTTTAATTTTGTGCTGGTGAAATAGTTGTGTTTCCATTATTTAAAAAATAACAGAGCTGATACAAATGATTTCATATCTTCCATAAGGAGTGTACCTTTCGTTCTAATGTGTTGTTAATACTCTTTGATTTTCATAACTAATTTTAAGTCTTCACATTTTGTAATCTCATCCTGCTAAAGAGTCTTTCATGTTACCATGCAACCCAATTCACTAATAGATAGTAACTGCTGATTAGTATTCTGTCAATGAATTGAGATATACCTGTAGCTAGTTACTCACTTTAGTTATAAAATTGTGTTTTCTTACAATAAAAACTAGCAGTCATTTTCTGCTATCAACACCACATTGATCTGAGTCACAGCAAGGAATTTCCCAACTACTTATTTATTATTATTTATTACTTAATCATTTATAAATTTTAACCATTTGAAATCATAGGGAAGATTATTTTTAGATACATATTAACTTTAAAACAATGTAGAAAATTACTAACAAAAACAATATGGTCATTTTTGAAATATGCTAACTTAATTAAAAGTTAATGTTAAATTATTACTAGATAAATGTAATTTGCATTTTCTATTTATAATTCACCACTTTCTAATAAAGGAGAATAACATTCGGTAATATTTGGATTTCAATAATATTTGGATCTTTTTGGATAATGTTACAGATAATTTTCAGAATTTTCCAGTAAAAATTATAGTCAAACACCTAATTAGATACTTTCCTGTTCTGAAGAAATTATTAATTTTAGTTTTTATAAATTCTTACATTTGGCATTGCAACAGAAAATTTTTGTTAACAAATAATTGCAATATCTTTTTGATGTGCATATTCTATTTGCCCCATTTTATTATAGAATATTTAAAAATTATCAGTTTACTGATAAAAGAGAGAAAAAAGCAACTAATTAGTTGGAATTTCCCTTTACTCATTTTTCTCTAACATTCTACAAAATTTACTGAATAGAACCTTTGTTAAATTTGAAGGATCATGTTTGAGCAATACATATTTTCTTTCACTGAGTAGTTCACAATGTATTAAGGAAGCTAGAAAAAAATTATGATGTAGTGTGAGGTAGATGCTATGATAGAGAATAGCACAAAGGGACAGATGAAATCTGGTTTAATCAGAGCTGACTTTATAGGGGAGATGACACAATTTGTCTTGAAACCTCAAGAGGTTCCTAAGGAAGATGAAAAAGAAGGATCCAGAGAAAGTTATGGGACTTTGCTTTAGTTAGATGGATAGCTATCACATTCACTAATTGTAAAAGGAAGAAAGAATGTATGATGCTGATTAATTTGTAAGTGATGAGAAGTTGATACAATTTAGTTTATATTTAATACATCCATTTTTAAAAATGCAAGGAAATAAACCAGAAATATGATGACATGAAATACTAAGTGGATAATGACAAAGTCAGATGGCATATAATTTATAGTATATTTAGTTAATTAATTTACAAGAAGCAAAACCAAGAGCAAGAAGTAGTACTAAAGTGAATCAAACAGAACAAAAATCCTCAGCCTTTTTCTCTCAACCTCACCCACTCACACAGTGTCCTCAGAAAAGAGCCAGTGTGAGAAAAGTCCTTATCATTTTATTAAAGAGTTAAGCAGGCATGACTCAAGGGAAATAGACTTATCTATTATTCTTATGTTAAGAAGAGGATTTAATGAATTGAAATGCAATACTAGAAAGAAGAATATAAATTAATGGTTTACTTACTCAGTTCATTATTAAGTGCCATCTTTTGAATTGCAGTCTAAAATGAAATTAAACCTCAGTGCATTTTGAAGTTTGTATAACTAATAGTCAGTTTTACATTTAGCTATTCTTTTAACAAAGTTTTACAGATTTCTTTAGAATCCATTCCTGAAAGTTTTAAATGTTTTTATTATCTCTAGAAATCTCTCTATGAGCTAAGAAATAAAAGTGGGGAATCTTTTTTAAAAAATAAAACTCAAATATAATCAAAGTCACATTAGTTTGGCAGAAATAGTTTAATCTCTACTTGGACTTATATAAAATCTTTTTTTTTTTTCCTTTTGGACTCAGAAGTTTCAAATACAACCCCTAGAGCCAAATCCAGAACATTACCATCAAAGGGTATCTCCAGGATTGTTCTTAGTTCTTTTAAATTAAACCCATATCTTTTAACTATCTAATGCACTTTCCCTATTTTCAAACACCCAAAACAGGTAACTAAAAACGTGCCTCACTGTGGTCTATCAAATATGTGTAATCATACCTCTTTTGAATATATGAATAAATATGAGAAAATATGAGTGCCAGATAATTCTAGTTGATTCAGTCCTCAGTGAAGCATTAATGCATTATTAATTCTAAGTCTGTATAGGATAATGAAGATGTTTGCCTTTTTTTCAATTTGCACATATCCTGGAAGGCAGTTTTAGAGTGGTTTGAACATTCTTAGTGCTATCAGTATTTTTTTTTCTCCACTATACTTATTTATGTTGACATTTTTATTATAAGTGAGGGTGTGAACTATTCCTGCTAATATTCAGGAAGTGTCTGAGCATAATGAAAAAGATTCATGTTTAAAAACTTGCGTGGGAATTTTTTACATACCAGGTGGCTATAGTGATCACAGGTCTGTGCAGAAAAAAAATAGTGTTCACAACTTAAATATGTAGGTAGGGCTCTCACCCATCCTTGATCTCTGCACTAGACTATTGATTTCATTAAGGATGCAATATAGCCCAGAGTCTTTAAGCAAACACATTTTCCCCCTAAATCAAATAGAGAAATAGGCAAAGAATTCTCTTTCATCTATAAATTATAAAGCCAAGCTCAAGAAATCCAAACTACTTGAAAAGAAGTATTTGATTTCTTATGTTAAGAAATTGTTATACACACACACACACACACACACATATATATATATAATAAAATAAAACTCAATTCGGACTTGCTTGAATGATGAGAACTTTAACTTTTTTTTTTTTGTACCAGAGATTAAACTCGGGCACTTGGCCACTGAGCCACACCCCCAGCTCTGTTTTAGGTTTTACTTAGAGACAGGATCTCTCTGAGTTGTTTAGTGCCTGCCTTTGCTGAGGCTGGCTTTGAACTCAGGACTCCCCTGTCTCAGCCTCCCAAAGTGTTGAGACTACAGACATGCACCACCGCGCCGGGCAACTTTAATACTTTTAATAAAAGCTAAGGATTCCATAGACAATTGCTTCTAACTTGAAACTAATATTAAGATGAACAAATTGTATAACCAGTTAGTAGCAAAAAATCTCAGAATAAATGCTCATTGATTAGACGTATTTCAAGAAAAAATAAATAGTATAATCACACACACACACACACACACACTCACATGATTTCTTTAAGCTATCTTCACTTTCATTGCCTTTTTTCTCATTTGGGGAGATTATAACAATGTTTGTTTTGAAAATGTGAAAAAAAAGAAAAAGAAAGAAAATACTAGCTAAATTTCTATTCTAGTGTTCTATTTAAATTGAGAAGTGGGAAATCTATAGTTGTTGCTTACATTTAAATCATTTCAAACAATAGAGGTGACATACAAGGACTAGTTTAATGACAATATTCCATTGGAAGACAATACATGAATTTGTTTGACAATATAAATTTGTCAATCACAATTTTTTATTCCTTTTTTCCCTACCATTAAGGAAGGAAAGTAATGTATTCACTTTTTCATATACCCTGAACATATAGTTGTCATATAGAAAAAATCTAGCCAAGAGGAAAATGTGAAAGTTCTTCCACAGGGAATTGTTTAACAATAACAATAATCTTGATAATTATAATAACAACAACAACATGCATTTTTTAAAGGAAAAATGACCTTTTTCTTGCCCAGATCTGACTCACAGTATGCTTTAAGCATGGATCCTGTATTCACAATTGAAAAGCTACAAGGACAAGGAATTTAGGAAAATAATTCAAGTAATGCATGCTATTCCAGGAAAGATCACAAGTGATTTATTAAGGATTTAGTTGCTACATAGACTTTATGTAACCATCTGCTTAAGTGAACATGAGCTCTTATTTAGTATTCATCTCCTGTTTATATGGTATTATTGTGATAGCATGTTCTAAATAATTTTATTTTCATATTAGCAAGTTACTTGTGAATCAAGATTTATTTGTATGTTTCACTTTAAAATACTTTTACCTCATGAATAAAATATAAAGTATTATTGGCTCTGCTCACAGAATGTAGCATATATTATATGAAGCATATATTATATATAGCATATATTGTTTGAAATTATCATTTTAACTTTGAAAATTCAAATGGCCTGTTTGATATATGATATGACAATGATATGTGTATATTTTATCACATATGTTCATTTATATTATTAGTGGTTGATTGATCTTTGTGATCCTTAAAGCTTCAGCAGTGTAAAAGCATTTTGAAAAATTGAAATCACCTATATATTTTATTTCTTTACTAAAGTGTTTGTTTTATTAATAATCTACTCCTGACACTCCATAATTCTATGTAAATTAATCCAAATAAAACAGGAAACATTGTTTATTTTTTAAACATTTTATTTCTTGAATGGACACCAACCTTGTTTCAACTCGAAATTCTTTAATAACAGGAAATACATGACAAAAAATGCTAGCATTATTATATTCCATTTCTGTTTTTAGTTGCTGAATATTGTTAGGGAAGGAAATTAGTCTGGTAAGTTTTTCCACAATTTTTGAATTTATATAAATTGAAATTCTCTGCTCTAACTAGATAGCAATGTTAATTTGACCACGGATGCATAGTTTGTGCTGGCTAAAGGACAATTCATCTATAAAAAGTCCTATTTCAGAAATACTAACTATTTCTGGCTTCTCATTTCTTGTAATTTAAAAAAGTAGCCGGCAGACTTTCTTATTATGACTGTCACATCTGCCGTTATATCTCCATACCTATGCACTGTCTGCAGCAATGCCTCTCAGATTCATCTTGTAAGTGATGATGCAGACCAAGACATCCAAAATTTAACAGCACAGCAAGTCAACTCTTATTCTTTACTCTCCATAAAGCAGTTTGAAATGAAATGACTAATCAACAACAAACTTAAAGGTACATATGCAATTTATTTTTGCAAAGAAACGTGTATTATAATAAAAATGCCATATATTGTTGTTATTAAGTTACACAAAATAAAAATAAAATAGAATTAAAGCCCTTCAAACTTCTAATTTGTGTTATTTCAGTTTTGCAACTCAACAGTTTTGCTAAAGTACATGCATAAATACTTTAGCATGACCTTTTCTCTTGCCTTGATATTTTACAACTTTAAAGATATATTTACAATAAAGTACTTTAAACAAAAATGATTACTTACTTATTACAAGAAATGCCATCTTGAGATCACTTGGAAGTTTTTTGGTTTTTTTCCCATTAAGTTAGTGAAAAGATGAATGGGTTGTTTTTCTTAAGGGTTCCTAATATCAATTCATATGACTTTAGCTGTCAAGATTTGCTAACAAAACAATAATTATTTGGTAATCAGATTCTTATCAGTTCAGTAGTGAAAAAAGTAATAAAAATATCAAAAATAATATCCACATTGAAATAACTCTTTGTAAAATATAATTTATTCAATTAAATTTAAAACATTGTAATTATGGAAAATACAGTAAAGGTGAGATGTTTAGTGTTGGTCAGCTCTGGTAGTGGTAGATGTGGGTCATAAAGAGCTAATGCTCAAGCCCCAAAGACACCACTTACATACTCTGCAATCTTGAAAGATCTAGTCAATACCTAAAGGCTCCAAAGTTTCCCACCAGAAAAAATGGGAATTATAACATCTGTCATATGGAATTAATAAATAAATTCATGTATAATTTTTCTCTTGAGTAGGAACTGAATAAATATCAGTTGTTAATATTAGTTTCCCTTTTCTTGAATCAACCTCTATTCAGATTTTTTCTAATCTTTTTTAAGGATTAGTCTCCAAACTGGATGTTCTCTGGAACTCATTCTCATCAAAATTTCTGCCAAATAGACTTTGATAGGGAAAAAGTACCACTTCATCCTTGGATGCTCACAAATAAGGCTGCCAGATAAAATACAATAAATTCAAATACATTTGAACATTCCCAGTTAACATCCCAGAGAAAATATATACAAATAAATTTGAATTTCAGGAAAATATATTTCAAATACTGAAAGGGACAGACTTATTTTACAGCAAATGATTGTTTGTCGTTTTTTTTGAAATTCAAATTAACTAAACCTTGTGTATTTTATTTGCTAAATTCAGCAAGCTATTCACAATACATTTAGCATTTAGAAACATCATTTTAGAAAATATGTTTAAGTTATTTACCAAGTTTTACAAAATTTATTTGACTACACGATGCTTTGCAACAGTAACATAAATTACTATGCTGAGGGACACAAGTCTTTTTAAACACATTTAGGTGTATACCTTCATTTTACAAGTGAGAAAAATCATAAAAAACTAATTTACTGAATGTTTCCTCACTCTAGAGATGTTAGTAACCTAACCAGCTAGATTGTGCTTTTTTCATTTCATTTAGTACAATTAATTCTTTTTGTTTTAATTTCATCTTTAAATATTGAGAGTTGTGAAATAATAAATTCTAACTATTATAATTCATTGATTCATACACATTTCTATTTAGAAGTCTGATTTTTTGCATACACAATCTTATTCATATTATTTTCTCTTAAATTATTGACTTTTAATGTATTGTTATTAATGTATTGGTTATTAGTGACATAAATATGTTGATATATTATTTGAAAATATTGATTATACAAACTATGAAACTAGTAACTTTCCTATTAGGTGGATTCAATTATTGTGATAAATAGATTGGATACACATTATAAATGTACATATATATGAAAGATTTAAAAAACAATTAAATTTATTATGGAAACATGCACAGTTTCAACAGAAACCAAACACAATAGAATGACTTACACTTACAACTCCTAATTTTGCTGTGCAATCAAAGGAAAAGAAGATAAATAAATATATAAGTAACTTTTGATCACGATAAAAAGTTTGGAATACAAAAATGTAAGAATGTGGGATATAATTGAGAAGGTAAGGAAGACAATTTTAGAAAAAGCTGCCTTTCTTGTTTCTCTATCTTATCAAAAGCAATATAGAGCATTTTAGAAAAATCATTTATAGACTCTATATAGTGTTTGTTTTCTGAATGATTATGCTCTTTGAAAAATAAGGTAATATTTGAGTCTAAAATTAAAAAATTGGTTAGATAAGTGTTTTCTATCTCTTTTATAGTGGAATATGTCTTTTCTCTAAGAGCTTTATCAGGAAAAAAATGTGCATGTTTATTTTCTGGAGGCACTGCATAAAAATCCTCAAGCTAATCCAGCCTTTATAATAATTGGTATAGTTTAATGGGCTGTACATGCAAAGTTTATGTAATACTAAAAATGATTTAAAGTCACAAGGATGTGGAAAGAGCAGGGTTTTTAAAATATTTATTTTCTATGTGTGGGTGTTCATGTAACTGTAGAAAATTATTCCTGGGAAGTTCATGTGGTGTGACATATTTTTTAAAGTTCATATTTTTTTCCTAGAAAATATTTAAAATTCTATAATAAAAAATATCCTTGATCCTTCTTGAGGTAAACTCCAGCTTCTCCAGAAATGTAAAGAAAAAGGCATACTTAAAATAAAAGGTGTATGACACATGGAATAAGCAATTTTCAGCCTTACTGTTTACTATAATTGCCTAGAATACCTAGAGATATTTAAACATGGTAATATGTTTATGTCTTTTTTAAATACTTTAAGCTCTATGTATAAACTCCTCAAAAAATCAAGATATTGAATTTACTGTATTTCCTTGAAGCATATACATGTATAGATATGTTGAAGACTTACTTTACCATGTTTTGGGAAATATTTACATATGGATACAGAGAGCGAGAAAAAAATATATATATACATATATATATGTACACACACAGAGATATTAAATATATCTTCTTGTAATAATTATTTAAATATATACATTATTAACTTTTGTTGCTCTCAAATTTTATTAATTATGCTACTGTTTTAAAAATGAATATGATTGGGTTGAGGATATGGCTCAGTGATAGAGTGCTAATGCCTAACATGCATTAGGTCCTAGGCTTGATCCCCAGAACCATAAAAGATAAACAAAAACAAAAATTAAATACAATTTCTTCCATTCTAATGATCTTTAGATCTTTACCTAAGAAATATGTATGTAAGAAATTTATTTTTTGTTATTAGCAAATATAGGTCTTTGAAAACCAGTTTTGAAGTAATTGAAACTACTGTGGCTAATACTGTGACTAATACTGTGACTAAATTCTGAAGCCAATCATTAACTGGGAAGTTTTGAAAACAAACAACTGGTTTCGAATGAAAAAAAATACAATAAACAACAATAAAATTCTAATTGGATCAAATTCTTCTTTGAACTAATTCAATTAAGTATACTTCTTATCTAGTATCAATTGAATAAAATTATATACTGCCTTCTTTATTGATTGTGTTGCAAGGGAAGCACTTAGCCACTGAGCTACATCCACAGGCCCCATGCACTACCCTTCTTTTATATCATATTATCTATTCATTAGTTGTAATTGTCAAAGTAAACCCTAATGTTAAGCACTGGAATCTTTAAAAAAGAGTAGGTAATTATCTATCACACTATAAGATTCAAATATTTAGAAGAAAAATATATCTAATGCTTTTAACATGAGGTATTGAAGAATATTTAATTACTACATTAAAGTATTTTTATATATGTGGTCATGAAAAAAGGCCTTAAAATCAATACTGATGTACAGATTGTGTTAAATAACTTTAAAGTGAAAATGTGTGATTTGTAGCAACAATTAGGATATGTCAGCTTACAAAGTGATCTTCCTTAAATACAAACAAATCTATCAAATATGTTATATTGATTATCTTTGTAACAAATTTATAAACTGGTAAATATCTCAAGCATTAAAGAAGCTATGTTGACAATTTAAAAATCACTTTATTTTAATAAAACTGCAAATTTCAGTTTAGTTTTGTTGATTCTAATAAAAATAAAAGTTATACCATATGTTGATAATGATGATTTATATTTGTAACTGAATATTTATGTCTCTGAAAATAGAACCACATGTTTATACTAAAAACAAGCATGTGTCAGTTTGTCTCTTCATATAAAATTTTCTGTTATCTATACCTTTCAAAACTACATTATACCCATATGTAAAAATTGTATGTTTTCTTTAGCTGTATTATAGAACACATTTCTTCCAAAACTTATTAAATCTGAAGAGACATACAACAGTTAACATTGATATTCCAATCAACTTGATGCCTAAACTGATGATGCATTTTTCAGACCTTGTTTTGTGTTTAATTTACAAATAGGATTGTGTATTTCTATTGTGATGAAGGAATCCAATATCCAAATCTAGTATACTTTCAAAAGAAACTAATATCTATTTAAAGATAAGCTAATATCTATAGCTTCATTATTATGTCAAAAGGATGCAGGTTATTATTATTATTAGCTAGAGCAAAACTTAACATTATAATGAAAGTTTTAAGCCAGATTATTATGATTAGATTAATTGTATGCATTATGATTGATTCTTTTTTTCTTTTTTTATCCTTTTCTTTTTTCGCTACTGGAGATTTAACCCAGGGGCACTTTAACACTGACTTACATCACCAGTCCTTTTTGATTTTTAGTTTGAGACAGTGTCTCACTAAGTTGTTTAAGACCTTGCTAAAATTGCTGAAGCAGACCTTGAACCTGAGATCCTTTTGTCTTAGCCTCCTACACCACTGGAAGTACAGGCCTGTGCCACCACAACCTGGTTCTTTTTTCTTTACTAGCTGATTTTTTTCTATTTTTTAAAATTCCATCTTGTATATTTTTAAATTTCTTATCATTTGTTTAAATTCAGAAATTATTTTTATTTATAGGTTAAATTATAATAATTGAAATAGTGAAATACATTTTGCAATCAACTTGATTTCCTTATATAATACATATCTGATGGATGAAGTATATTCTTATTACTTGTATTTATCTTAAAATGTTGTAAGTAATGATTGTTCGAATTATTTGAAAAGTAATGAATGAATGCTTTGGACATTTATGTTTATAATAAACACAAAACAGTGGTTTAGTGTATATTTAAATATATATTTTTCAAACTTTAACTTTCTGAGGTATGTAAAATTAGAGGGGAAATAATTAATTGTATCATGCTCCTCAGGGTACATATTACCCACTTACAAAATCTCTTCCACAATTTTAGGTATTTGTTACACTAACACACCACTTTCAGATACCAAAATTTACATTTGTTTACTATTGTTGATATAACACATGACCACAAACTTATAGCCAATAAGGGCCCAAATGTATTACCTTATATTTCTTTAAGTTAGCAGTCTAAAATCAAGTCACTGGCAAAACTCTTTCTTTCCTTTCAAGGGCAGATTCATTGCCTTAACTTTTACAGGTTTTCCAGGCTTCCTGTACTCCTTGCCTAGCATCTGGAAGCTAGACAAAGACCAAAGTTGTATGAGTGTAAAAAATGTATAAACTTAGGTTTATCTTTTTGGTAATCTCATTTTTTTTAGAATTTTAAAAAAGTGAGATTAAATACTAAAAAATAGTAAGAATATCTTCTTAAAGTAATAATAACTTTAGAGGTAATTAATTTGACAAAGAAAACCAAAATTTTACTTACATTATATTATTACTTTTTTCATGTTCATTTGTAATAGCCAGCTTTGCTGTAGTATCAAGCAACCCCATAATTATAGAGGCTATACCAATTAAATTTATTTTTGTTCTCGTTGCGTGTCAGTTGCTATGATGACTATTTTGCTCTGCTTAGCTCTAGTAAACTCTGCTTGGCTCTGCTCCACAGGTCTTTATATTCAGCAATCTTTCCTGTGCATTAGCACTTAGCGAAACATTCTCATAGGAAGAAAAAGCAGAAGATGGATGGATCCATCTATCAAAAGATGAATGGATCTATCAAAAGATGGAAGTATATCAAAAGTCTGTTCACAAATGTAATATGGCTTTTATTCATATCATGCAACTTAAGAACATTACACCATCAGACTGCTAAGATGGCAAAATTGTCCTTAGGGAGGTGCTACAAATTATATAAGAGAATAAAAGAAAATTTTTAGAACAATAAAATGATACATCCCAGCTCACTGTTTTGATCATCAAAATTTGTTTTCTCATAAATTCTTCTCTTCTGTTTCAGATCTTCTCCTCTGCATATACATATGTCCTCTCTGTGTTACACTGAGGATTTGGGTTATATTAATTGTCATGTTATTACTCTGGCCATTGTTATTGCTGTAAGATAAAGGTATGTCTCAATTAGAAGTCTGATTTTACTTTTACTGATACATGGGCAGATGAAAACACTGGAGAATTGACTCTCTTTGGGAACAGAACTCAGGTAGTGATTGAGACTTAATATTTTACTTTGCTTTTTCTCAGTATATGACTTGGATGATAATTTGATGACTTACGCCATCTCCCAGAGGTCCCATGTGGAGCTGATCTCCATTGCCAACAGCGATAATCTACTTACTTACTATTTCCTTCCATCTCTCTCCTGACTACCTTACAAGTTCTGCCTGGGACTTAAGTGATATATACTATGATACTAATATCCTTGTTTCAGGTTCTGCTCCTGAACCAACCCAGAAAAAGATCACTTGGGTTTAACATACTTCATTTTACATTCATAAGTGATACTTTATACCTTCATATACATGAGCCTTACAACATCTTTATGTTAAGAAGAGTTACTCTTTTTCCATTTGAGAGATTAAAGAGAGAAGATTTGGATTTACCTATTCCTTATTCTGCTACTCATCTATTTAAAAACATTCAATTCATTTATTATAAAATTAATATGTTTAAGGCACTGTTTTGCTAAGTGAGGACACAGCAGGGGAAAATGAGATCTTCCCTTACTATGAGGTCACAAGCTAGTGACACTGAAATATAAGTTAAACATTTACATATATGCATTTGTATTTATAAACACATTACTAAAAATATAGTGTTTGAAAGGGAATGTGAAGGCTAAAAGGTGAAGAATGGCTCATGGGGAAAGACATTTTCAGACATTTGAAGGAGTGAGGTTTAGCAAGATGAGAGGGAGAGAGAAGCCTCCTGGGTATAGGGGTGGAACTCATGAAGGCCATATGATGACAGTAGTGTTAGTAAATAATCAAGTAGCTGCAACAAAGTTCTTGTTCCTGAAAAACAGAAAGATGTCCGTGGCTTGGGAAGCTATGGCAGTAAAAGCTGAACATATTAGACAAGAAAAAGCATTTTATTTAAAGTTTTTTTTTTCTTTGATGGAAAGTTGTTTTTGTTTGTTTTATTGTGACAAGATATGTATAATTTTAAAGAGTAACCATTTTAGCCATTAATAACTGAACTGTGGCATTATCTTTATGTAGTTGTGGAACCATCATTACATTCTATTTCTACAACATTCTCCACTCTTGAGACTGCATACTTATTACACAATAATCCCCTACCACCACTCTCCCCAGCCCCTGGCAACTGATATTCTTTCTGATTTTGTAAATTTGACTACTTTGATCATTTTAAAATTACGGAATCACAACTGTTTGTCTTTTTGTGAGTGGTTTATTTAATGTTGTATGTGTTCAACCTTTATCTATGTTGTGGTGTGTGTTAGAATTTTCTAGGGTTGAATAGTATTTGCGATATGTACATATCACATTTAATTTATCCACTCATTTATGGGTGGACACTTGGGCTGCTTTCACTTTTTGGCTATTTTGAATAAGGCAGCTATTAGCATGGGTTTATGAATATCTACTCAAGTTCTTATGTTCAGTTTCAATTATGTACCCAGAGATGGAAAGCCTGGCTCATACGGGGTAATATCATTTTTTATTGTTTGAGTAATGTCTTTACTGTTTTCTGAAGAAGCTGTACTATTTCATATTCCTGCCAGTAATGTATAGGGTTCCAATTTCTCTGCTTCCACAAAAACACTTAGTATTTTCAGTTTTCTTTTTTCACAACAGCTATACTAGCGTGTGGGAAATAATATTGTGGTTTGGATTTACATTGTCTTAATGATTTGTGATGTTGAGTATCTTTTCATGTACTTATTGGTGATTTGTATATCTCCCTTGGAGACATGTCCATTCAAGTCTTTTGCACATTTTTTTAATCAGACACATGTATTTTATTTTTGTTATTATTAAGTTGTAGAGTTCTTTAGGTATTCTAGATACTTAGATATATGAATTGCAAGTAATGTATTCCACTCTGTAGGTTACCTTTTCACACTGCTTATGGTTTTCTTTGATAAACAAAAATTTTAAATTTCATATAGTCTAATTTATTTTTTGTTCTCTTGCCTGTGTTTTTGCTGTCATAGCTATGAAATCATTGCTAAATACAATGTCATGAACCTTTCTTGCTATTTTTTAAAGAGTTTGATAATTTTAACTCTTATATTTAGGTCTTCTTTCCATTTTGCATGATTGGACATTTTTAATTTTTATACATGAAGTAAGGTAAAGGTTCAAATTTATTCTTTTGCATTTAGACAGCAAGTTTTCCCAACATCACTTATTGACAATGTGAAGTTTTGAACAGATGGAAACATAATCTAATTGGTACTTTATAAAAATAGTTAGGACTGAGATGTGGCTCAATGGCATAGTGCTTGCCTAGCATATGTGAGGCCCTGGGATTGATCACCCATACCACAAGCACAGAAACATGGCTCATAGAAAAGTTAGATTTTGTTTTTCTGAGTTTGAATAGAAAGTAAACTAGAGTGGTAGCAGAAAGCACAGGTAGTAACCTCATTCAGTAGTTAAAAGGTTTATAGAAGTGAAGAGGGAGAGCAGTAGACAGATTTGAGATATATTCTATAAGTAAAATACACAAAAGTTAAAGATGAATTTATTCTAAATAGTAAGAATATGGAAGATATGCATATATTTCTAAAGATATTGTGCAGCAGGCAGTAAGAGGAAAAGAAAAATATTTACAAGATTTGACTATTTCAGGGACACTTTTAAAAATTCAATTGTAGGTGTATTAAATTCATGAGGTGCCTATGAAATATCCAAATATACATGCCAATAGGAAATTAGAATTATAAACTAAAGAAAGTCTATAGGTAGAGAGTGGTGTCATCAGCCTACAACTAGCATTTAAAAGCCAGGAAGTAGCCAAGATTTCTTCCTGAGAGTGTGTAGAGCACCGAGATAATATCCCTAGGAATCAATTGAGAGACACTGTAAAGTTTAGTGCTGCAATAGGAAATGAGGAGCTGACCCATAGTCTGTATGATACACACACACACACACACACACACACACACACATATATATGGAGAGAGAGAGAGAGAGAGAGAGAGGTGTTAGGAATCTACTTGGCCATGAATGCTTATCTGTCAGTTAAGGCTCCCTATGGTTTTCAGTTGCCCTTCATTTTCTTCTGCTCACATGTTCTTTACTGATCCTCTACTTTCTTTTTTTTTAATTTATTTAAATGCATT